>CM030363.1:68741713-68971713 GCA_017893485.1 Hemerocallis citrina
TGAGGATGAGGGTGTAAGTGAGTGGAGGGATTGAATGGCTAAGAAACAAGTTTAAAGTTCTATCTTGGTTACTTCAAGAAACAAGTTTCATGGCAAGTTTATGGCCGTTAGATCTCATCAAATCACAACCAAGCTCATCAATTAAGATTGCTAGGGTTACATAACCCTAGCTTCTAACCCTAGGTTAATAACCCTAGGTCAAAGCAAAACCCTAACCCTTATGCTCAGCAAAAGTATAACCATTCAATCATATATATATATATATATATAATACATTCAAGTATTAAAATCATTGAATATGTATATATATTCAATGAATGTGAATATGCCTATATATATTCAATGATTTTAATATGAATGTGAATATGTCTATACATATTCAATGATTTTAATACTTGAATGTATTATTTATTTATATATATATATATATATATATATATATATATATATATATATATATATATATTCATGCTAACAAATAAAATATTTATTTGTTGAATATAAAAATATATTTATAAAAAATATTATTTTCCCCAAAAATTGTCTCGTTAAAACAATCGGGATAATACATGTAATTTAATTGAGAAGACATTCCGAATCGATCTTATCGGGTTCAGAATGGCTAATATATCTGAAGTTTCTTAATTAAAACTAATAATTATGGAAAAATACATAATCACGTGCAATTCTTAAACGTGAACGGATTAATATGCAAAATAGTTATATACTATTTTGCGGGGTGTTACACCTTTCACTGATTCAATGCTCTCGCGGGGTCTCTGGGTGTCGAGAGATCTCTGTCAAATCATCAATGCCAGGAAACAAGGAACCGATTTACGGATTCATTTGGATGAGAGGCGCACCTTAACCGAGGCCTCCCGCTCAGAACATCAACTAAACCAGAGAAGCAACTCTCCCTAATGAAAGAGATCAAGATGTTCCTCCTCTCACAAGGACGCACTGCAGAAAGTAGCCCGACTCATGAGAGTCGAAAGCATCTTGAGAGAAACAAAGAGAAAGAGGCCCCAGTCACTGGGGCCGACCTGGAAAATTTCAAGTTAAACATCCTTCGAGCTATCCAAGGCAGTCAAGATCAGGGTCAACCCTCCAAAGAAGAAGAATCCGGCGACTCAACTTGATTGAATGGGAAGGATAACCAAATCCTTCGCCGTATCCGTAGGGTAGAAGATCACCTAGAACAGATGAAGAATGAGAGAAACCACTCTAGTAGGGCCTATCGCCCTAGTCGACCTCCTTTCAGCAAAACTTTCCTTGATGCACTGATTCCGAAGAACTTCAAAACTCCACAATTCGAGTCATACGATGGTGAATCAAACCTGGCTAACCATATTGAGAGTTTTAAAACTCTCATAATGGCCTACAATGCCACCGATGCACTCATATGCCGAACATTCCCTGCAACTTTGAAAGGATTAGTAAGAGAATTGCACTCCTGCCTCACTCCAGGGTCAATATTCTCTTTCAACCAGCTCGAGGAGCTCTTCATAACGCACTTCGTTACTAGCTGCAAGGCTAAAAAAACAAGTGTGTTCCTGTTTGAACTGAAACAAAAGGATGGAGAACTACTGAAAGATTTTGTCAAGCGCTTCACAGCCGAAGCAATATCTATCTCTTCCCTAGACTCATCAGTGGCGGCTACTGCCTTCCGCCAGAACATCACTAGCAAAGACTTGAAAGCCTCCCTCGTGAAGAAGCCTCCTAAATATTACACTGAGTTCTTATAATGGAGTGAGAAATATATCATAGTCGAGGAAGCTCTTTATCCTCAACGCACGAACGAGTCACCTTTCGGGATCAAACAGAAGAAAGAAAGTGACGAAGGACCTTGGACGTTTTAGAAAGATGACGCAGGTCAACGCCGTCCTCCTCCAGCACCACGCTTCGACAAGTTCACTCCTCTCAATCAAACGTATCAGCCATGCTCATGGAAGTTAAGAAGGAAGGAATAATCCCCCCCCCCACCCAAGATGTCCACAACTACCAAGATAAGAGACAAGAGCAAGTGGTGCACATTTCATAGAGACCCTGGACGCACTACCGACAACTGTCGAGCCCTCAAAGAAGAACTTGAGGTCTGATTTGCCGGGCTGTCTCTATTAATTTGTCCAAAAAAACAATAACACCAAAACTCCTCCGGCACGAGGTAGCTTATAAGCATCAAGAGAGACCATCCGAATCACGAGACTCAGAACATATGGTCATTCTCCACTCCACTCACGGAGGCCCGATGAGGGGAGATTCCAACTCCTCCCGCAAAGCCTTTGTCATGGAAGTCAACTCAGTACATAACATCCTGTCTGCTAAGAGCACCGGGGTCCCGATATCTTTCTCCGACAAGGACTGAGAAGGTGTTCGAGCGCTCATTGTGACGCACTGGTCATAAACCTTTGCATGATGAATCATGAGGTACACCGCATTCGGCTGGACAACGACAGCTCAGTAAACATCCTTTTCAAGAATGCTTTCAATGGCCTCAAGCTCTCCCGATACCGACTCAAGCTAGCCTAGTTACACACTCCATGGATTCTCTGGTGTCCCCGTTCAAGTAGAAGGGATCGTCACACTCGATGTGACAACAGAAAAGCCTCCAACCGCTCGAATGGAAGCACAGGATTTTATGGTAGTCGACGTTAAAGTCGCATACGATGCAATATTCGGCTGCCCAGGCCTAGCAGTCTTTCATGCAGATGCTTCCGCCTACCACGTGAAGATGAATTTCCTGGCGACAGTTGGCATAGGTCAAGTTGTAGGGAGCCAACAACCAGCACAAACATGCTACACTGCTATAATGAGTGTAGCATGTTTGTGACAACAGACATGGATTCTCCGGTGTCCCCGTTCAAGTAGAAGGGATCGTCACACTCTATGTGACAACAGAAAAGCCTCCAACCGCTCGAATGGAAGCACAGGATTTTATAGTAGTCGACGTTAAAGTCGCATACGATGCAATATTCAGGCTGCCCAGGCCTAGCAGTCTTTCATGCAGATGCTTCCGCCTACCACGTGAAGATGAATTTCCCGGCGACAGCTGGCATAGGTCAAGTTGTAGGGAGCTAACAACCAGCACAGACATGCTACACTGCTATAATGAGGGCTCAGTTCTCCACCTCAACGTCATAAAGCTACTGCCACAAAACAATCACAATAACACCAGTCTGTAAATGAGTTCGAAGCTAATGCACTAGACAGTACTATCGAGAACTTCCAAACCTATCAAATCATCTCCTCCCAGCTCTAAATTTTTCTTCATCAGAATACAATAATAAACCTGAATCCCCCCCCCCTGAAACCACTCCGCTGATTCAATGGAAAGAAATAGACCTGCCTAAACTCATTGGTGTACCAAATGATCTCCCATTCTCTTAGCAAAACAATGGGAGGCTCTCTCCAAAACAGGAAAGCCCAGGCAAGGTCCACCAAGTTGTTTGCCTAATGACCTGTGGGGAAAGGTGATATCAGCAGGGACCTGGAAAGTGGAACACCTCATAAATTTCAACAAGGGTGCTTAACCGCCGCCTCCTTTATATATTTTCAATATTTTGTAATAAAGGATAGCTACTAGAGCAGTGACTTAGTTTTACTTTTTAATAAAGGCTGCTCTACCAATCACTGCATGTAATAACGACCAACCACTAGAGCTGCCGCTTAGTTTTATTTTCCAATAAAATTTAGTATTAATTTTTGCAGAATTATTATAAAACTCTACAGATACATTCAATGTATTAAATGTCAAGCTTACTCCTAAAAACAACACCAAAACTCATTAAAAGCTCCTTATAAGACGGGTTCAGAGTCCATACCCATGGCTCGAAGTTACTATAGCAATTTGCAACAAAGCAAGTTCAAAGTTTGCTTCACCATTTGATCTGCTCCTGCAATCCATTATCGCCTCGACGATAGGTCCGGAGTCCATACCCGTGGCTCGATATTACTTTAGCAACTTGCGACAAAGCATGTTCGAAGTTCAACTCGCCATTCGATCTACTCCTGCAACCTGTTAATACCTAAACTAACATGCTCAGAATACATACCCAGGGCCCAGAGTTACTTTAGCAACCTCCAACCAAGCACGTTCAGAGTTTAACTCAACATTCGACCTATTCCTGAAACTAGTTAAAATGCCTTAAAGATAGATTAGAGGTCCAAAATCGTGGATTGCATTACTCCAATAAAACTTGCAAAAGCAATATTTGGAGTTCAACTCACCACTCGATGTGACTCTCACAATTTGTTAGAGGACCCATATAGCAAGTTCGGAAAACAATTCTCCCTCAAAGTTGTTCCTACAACTAGCTAAACACCCATACAACAAGTTTGGAAAATAACTCTCCCTCAGAGTTGCTCCTAAAACTAGTTGGGTACAAGACGGATAAGTTCTAAACTCCATCAAACATTACGCACACCATCAACGGTTCGTTAGCTATACGCAGTTGACGACACATCAATCTCAAAGACAAGTTGCACAACAAGGATCAAACATATGAAAAGAATTCTTCAAATCATAGAACTATCGAAAATCTATGCTTTTAGATCCAGCGTCACTACAAGTATCTACAAGTACAAAACCATAGATCGTTTTACAAGTAGTGAACAACAAGTTGTCCTGCAAGTCGTTCTTCCAGCTACACAATAGAGGGATGCTCCACCTAAGAGAAGCAAACCTCTTCACAGGTTTCCCCGCTTCCCAAAATATGGAAACACGAGCACGCAACTAAAGCTCGGTGAATGATTTGCATCATACATAATCTGTACAATTAACTCAACAAGAATAAATCACATCTACGTAGGCAATAAATAATCACATGAACCAGAAATAGCATAAATAATCAATAAAATATTCCACAAATAACCTACATCTGGAAGAAAATAAACTCCAGGTCAAAATGTTCGAAATTACAACATACGAAAATAACAATATTATCTGGGAATAAAATAACATGAACAAGATAATTAATGTACACTAAGAATTCAACTCCATTCTCTAGAATATTTGTTCACCAAGTCCTTCGGCTGTTTACCTGCAATCTCAACATCGGGGGTCCGTTAGGAAGCTACGGATGACAAGTACTAACAAGCAGAAGAGTAACCAGATACAAGTAGCATGGAAAGAGTAAGAACTGACAATTCAATTATGGAACGAACATGACCATGCAAGATGCAAGTGATAATTCGATCAAGTTTCAATGTATAGTCAATCGGGAACAAGGAATCATGAATTTGGAAACATGCAAATATGAAGTCATTTAATTTGGAATCATAAATTGGGGAACAAGTCATGTAAACGGGAAAATGCAAAAATGTAAACGGGAATCATGTAACTTGTAAACGGAAAACATGTAAACTTGTAACGGGAAACATGTAAACTTGTAATGAGAATCATGTAAACTTGTAAACAGAAACAAGTAAACTTTTAAACAGGAATATGCACATGCCCAGTGTTAACCTTAAGTCTTTCAATCTTTTATCAACCCCTATCTAATGCACGCAATCCTGTGTCCCATACCACATGTTTGGCTGCATACAATCCTGTGTCCCATACCTATAGGGTTATATACTCGGGTCTTGCAGTGACATTAACAGGAAATAGGAAACATGTAAACTTGTAAATAGGAAACTGGTAAACGTGTAAACATGAGTCACTATTACGGAAAACCATGGGCCCCCTTTCGAGTACACTCTCCTAAATTGTCCACTACTAGGTTTTTTCCTTTATTACCCCAGCTTATTATTATTTTACAATAATTACTCATGAATATGCAACCAATGAAAACGGGTATCAGAACAGGATCAAAAAGGTATCAAGGGCCATACAATGCATGATATAGAGTTTAATTTACCGAATGCGAGAAATAAATATATTTATATTTAAATACATGAAGATACAAATTCTGGACAGAAATACGTTGTTGTACAAAAATTCACTTTACCACTGCTACGGGAAAGCGAATAGGATTTCGTCAGGGTTTTCAGAAAATAGACTCCTTGCTAGTTCCAACGCATATTCACACGATGCATTCTAATTAAGAAAGCGAATAGGATTCTGCCAGGCATTGCAAAAAATAGACTCCCTACCGGTTCCAACGCATATTCACACGATGCATTCTAATTACGATAACTATGCCTACTAGTCAGTTCTTTACGAGTCTACTATTTAGGCAGCAACTCAGGGTCAAGTTTTTATATATATAATTTGGCTGAAAACTTAATTAAAATTCTTACAAAAATCATAATCTAGTTCCAAAAATTGTTCAGTAACATTCTGATTAATTTTAGGTCTCAATTCCTAAGTTAACCTACTGTTTCAATTAATTAAACATGATGATGTATTTTTGAAACAGTATTATGGAATTAAGACGTTACAATACGAAAACCTGAATATCTTGCAATCTGTAAGTCAGATTGCAAAACCGTCAGATGATCTGGAGTCCAGACATAGATGGCTACAACTTTCATTTACAGGATTATAAATTATATTATATGGAACTAGGTCGCAATCTCTGTACAAATTCGAGTAAACAGCACGGCAAAAGTATAATGCTTGCAATTTGTAATGATTGTGATTCATCAAAAAAATGGTGTTATAATCAGCATTGAACATGCATTTTATCCAGTAATTAGGATAGATTTCTACTGTTAACATGAAGGAAAATGTTATTTCTACGGTATTTAATTCACGGATGCAGTCATACTATTACATACAACCAAAATTCATTCAATCACTATTTCTTTCACATATATGTGTCTCTAGTTTGTGTTCATGTAGAGTATGCATTTATAAGGGATTTTCATGATTTTCTATTGTTTTGAATTGATAGGACTCAAGTAGAACAATGTACGATGGATAATTCAATTTCAGACAACATGTGACGGAATCAAGCAAGATTGATAACATGAGGGATACAACGAAAGGGAACTACTTGCAAGAGTTCAATAAATGTTTCTTAAACATAAACAATAAATGGGTTCAAGAGAAGCATGCCTAAAACGGAGAATAAGAAGAGCAACAAAGGCAATACGAAGACGAGAGCAACGATGACCAAAAACGCAGCAACACACAGCAACACGAATCGCGACAACAAGCAAGCGTGACCACAACAACGAGAAGGCAGCAAGCAACATGGTAGCAATGTCGGGTCGATGGCAGCAAGAAGGATTTTTAGAGTTGAAGGACAATTAGGTTTTGGGAGCTCCGGGATGACGTGCGGTGAGGTGGAGCTGCGGGTTGGAGCGGTGGCTAAGGCAACGAGGAGTAGCATCAGGATGACAGCATGGACAACAAGCGGCGGCTTACTAGTGGTGCCGACGAGGAGATGAAGGGGGAAGGATTTGCTGTCGGGTTCGGTGGAGGTCAGAAGCGGTGGTTAGTTGAGGGAAGGCAGCGTGATTGAAGGTGAGTGGTGATGCTATATGGTGGGTTCGGGATGTGAATTTTAGGGTGTAGGTGATCATCGGTGCTGCAGTGGAGAGGATGGTGGAGGAGGTGGCTGTGATGTGGAGGTGTTGTTCAGGTGGTGCTCGAGTGTCAGTGCTGACTTTTCAGGTTGGTGTCGGGACAACAAGGATAAAGAGGCAGTGGCAGTGTCAATGGCGGTTGCAGTCAGGGTGCAGCAACAATGAAAGGAGGAGAGGTGGTGTTGGCGATGAAGCTTTGGGATTGAGGGAGGAGGTAGTCAACTTGTGTGAAGGGCAGTACGGTGGAGATGAAGGAGCTCGGGAATGGGAGAGATGTAGGCTTTGGTGCAGCAAGGTCGGCAGCATGCAGAAGGTGGTTGCGGGTGGAGCATCAATGGAGCAACGATGTTGTAGAAGGAGGAAGAGGGAGAGCTCGGGTTGATTGAGACAAAAAAAAGGCAGATGATGGGTTTGGGTTTCGGGATAGGAGAAGGAGAAGATGAAAATGATTGTTAAGAGATGAAGAATTTGTAGGTGATTAAATGGGTAATTAATTGAGATTTAATCATGGGGTTAATGAGATAGTGGGGGGTTATGGCCATAATAAGAAGTAAAGAAAGAGAAGAACATGGCGGAATTGGGGGCTTAGTTAGGGTAGTGATGGAATCATTTAGGAGATGAAGGGATTCGCATGATGGCTGTTATGTTTTGTTTGGATTTTCTTTTGTTTGGGTTAGGTTTGTACTAGTGCATGGGCTTAAGTTGGGCTCACAATATAATAAAGAATTAAATAATTATAGGATGGGCTAGGATGTATGAAAATAGTTGAAATATAATAGAATGGGCTTCACATAATTAAAATAGAGAATGAAATAAAATTATGGAATGAGATAGGATAATTTGTTGGACAGGTTAAGTTTGAGTACTGGTTCACAAAATAAATAGGCTCATTCAAGATTAATAGATAATCAACTAATAATAGTATAGAATGGATTATCCGGGCTTTAACGAAATAATAGAGTTCAAAAGAACACAAAGATTTATAGAAAATTGAAATATAAGGATACAAAGAAGAACAAAAAAATAAAATCCGTACAATCGGAAACAGGGGTTACGTCTCCTGCCAGTTAATAGCTTCCTAGGGTCACCTCAACTCTTGACGATAAAATTGATGACAAGCCTTCCTTAGGCGGGTAAGCTCCAAGTTTTTCCTACCACCCTCACCTGCACCTTGATGTCTCGCACAAGCCCCAAATGAACCTACGAGCCCTATCCTCTTCGTTCGCCACAAGAACGGCTGCGAAGCGGCTAAGTCTCGTAAATTCGGTTGCATAATCATCCACAGACCTGGAGTCCTGTTTCAAGAAAGTCTTATGTTACAACATTGCATGAACAATATGTAACAAAATTTCATTACTAGAAATAACGACCAACCTGCTTCAGGGCTAAGAATTGTTGCTCCATCTCAACTCTGGTGCTGCTAGGAAAGAACTTCTCTAAGAAGCTCCTAGTGAAAATGACCTAAGTGATCGGTCTTTCGAGCCTTTCGGACTCGACCTCCACCAGCTATGAGCCAAGTCCACCAACTAGATGGTAACCACATCCACACGATCTGTATCTGCAACTCTAGCTGCCAAAATCAGTTGCTCTATCCGAATCAACAACTATTCAGCCTCCAAAGGTGTCTTAGTGCCTGAAAACCTGTCAAGATGCAGTCTCATAAAGTCTGTGACTGTTCCCGAATGGGAAGGAAGAACAACCTGCCTAGTCGCAACAGGCAGAGGAACTCGAGCGGCTTCCAAAGCAGCCATCACCAAATCACTATGGTTCTACTGCTGATTAATCAAGCGCTTAAGCACCACAGTGACCACCTCAATCGGGTCCACTTGCGACTGAGAAGTAGAACCTCTGCTAGCCATAGTCTGCACAAAACCAAAAACCGTTAGCATCCAGATCAATGTTGATAATATTTGATTCATTTATGCATGCATGGTTGGTAAAATGTTGAGCAGATCCCAGTTCGAGCCAAGCTTGTCTAATATATTAGGCAACTAATACATTAGCCAAAACTGGGCTCTGATACCACTAAAAAAAATCCTTTCACTCCCCGCTTTCCAAAAAGAATACGGAATACGGATACGCAACAAAAGCCCAGCGAATGATTTACATCATTCATAAGCTGTTCAAGAATCTTTACAACATTCACAAGAATCATCAGAGTCGGAAGCGAAAGAATCAACCACATGCACATAATGAGCCAAAATACCAACAAGAATACTTGAAACCAAATGTATAAATCTCAAATAGTCATGATCTGAATAAAATAAATATTTTGGGTCACATTGCCTAAATACAAGAATAAATCTAAGTCTCAAAATACAATATTGTTCAAGCAAGCTACAAGAAATAATAATTATAAAATCCAGCACTAATACTTCATGTCTCCGACACCATCTAGAACCTGTTCTCCAAAATCTGCAATTCAATGAATGCAGGAGAGAGAAAAAGAGAAAAATAAGTACCCGTCAATTGCAAGTTACGAGCCACTTATAATGTAAGATACAAGCACATTGGGAAAGTAACTAGCAACATGGTATAAGTGTGATGTCAACATAAACAGCTAGCATGGCAAAGAGCACAAGTGTAAATGGCATGTATCAAGTGTCAAGTAATCAAGTATCATGTAAACATGCATCAAGTGTCAAGTATCATGTAATCATGTATCTAGTGTCATGTATCAAGTCTGATGTAAACAAGTCTCATTTATCATGTAGTCAAGTATCAAGCAAGCATGTATCATGTTCAAGTATCATGTATCAAGTCTTGTAGTGATTACTATCGAGGTAGCACTTCATGTAGCCCACCTTACATGGTTTCCACAACAAACAGTTTCGCTTTAGATTTCATAATGGACCATAAAGGGCAGTGTACTCAAAGACAAGTTAAGAAATCGAGCTCCAACCTCCAAATATCATGTATCATGTAATCACGTGTCAAGTTGTGTAAATGGCAAGTATCGTGTCTTTCGTGCAAATATCAAGTAATCACGTACCAAGTATCATGTCTCAAGTAATCACGTAGGATTAGTGGATCCTCTTCCGAGTACACGTTTCTGAATTATCCACTATTAGATCTGTCCCTTAAACCCCGGCTTGGTTATTTATTATTAATGTCAAACAAGCATGTATATGTGCAAAATATATCAAGAATAACATGACATGATTGTGTGGCAAGTTCAAATTGCAAGTTAAACATGTACGAGTGCAAGATATCTCATAAAAGAATAAAATAAACAAATCTCTAGTTCATGACAGCAAGACCGTACTATAGTAAAATAGCGATTTCCAATGAACATGCAAATCTGAATCTGTCGAAACTTCTAGAAAATAGACTCTCAACCAAATCCAGCGAGTATAAATAAGTCATATATTAATTCACAAAAACATAGATCAAACTGATTTGAATACAGAAAATAGGTTCAGCCAGAAATCAGGAAAACGAATTCAAAAGAAGGAAAAAAGCATGAAAACACATTAAATAAATCCACAAAAAATTTGGGGTATTCCCCTATATGTCCAGTATTTAATTATAAAGTTTTCGAATTTTCCAGAAAATTTAGATCAGTCATCAAAATTAAGAAAACATCAATAAACGATAGTATGGCAACCCTGGAATTTCCAACACTGCTGTACGAAAATTATGATATCTCGCAACCAGTGAAACGAAATCCAATTCTGCCAAAGGGATAAGAAATTAGATAAAATATACTAACTTTCATATTTCACAAACATTTTTCATACAGTAAAAGGAAATAGGGTGAAAATAGGATTCTTTACAGAACAGTGAGTAAAATACAGCAAGCATAGTTTTCACAAACGAGAATGAAATGACATATAAAACTCACCAATAAAATCTACCAAAATTCTGGGTAATCCCTAACTAGATAAAGAAATACCGACCAAAGTTATGGATCAAAATAATATGTGTAGTATAGTAATTAAAATGGTTTAGTCATCAAAAATACCTCTATAGTAAAACAGTCATAACTCACACATATGAAAACGAAATCAAGCAAGGTCAGAGGGGTTTAAAAATAGACAAAATTCTCTAAATCTCATGTTTTATACCGAAATTAAGATACTGAATTCATGACAGTCCAAAACAGCAAACAACACAGATCAGCGACAAAATACAGATTTTTTCCTTTAACAACAACTCAACATATATCATACAAAACTTATTCAAAACACAACCAAACATGAAATCGAGTCTACCAAGTGTCCAAACATCCTAAATTAGGGTATCTAGAATGTCCACACCAAATATATCACATTGGTTTCAACCAAATCACGAATTCTCACTAAAGTCTCACATACATGATCAAAATCAAGAACGAGTAAAACCTAAGTTATTTCATGTCCATATTGTCTCGTGAGGCAACTATGGTCAAGTTTTCACAATAGAGACAAAACCCATCAAACATAACACAAACAAGGGTCGTCTCTAGACCCAACTACACTATAGGTGATATTTTTGACTTGTATCAAACAAATGAATTGGTGTACAAGTTACATGCCTTAACCGAAGATGAAGAATGACGAAAACCAAGAGTAACGGGAGTGGACTCCCAACAACGAGCAAAACCCACGAACGAAAATCTACGAACGAAAATCTACGAACTAATGAATCTAAGCTAACTTGAGGGAAAATCTCCACATGAACGATTCCACCAAACGAGAGATGATCCAAAAGAGATGATGACACTAGTGGCTTGAGGCCACAAGAGAACACCAAGAAAGAAAGACGAGGGATTATGTGGTGGTGTGAGGAGGTCGGCCAAGGTAGAGTTCGGTCGGGGGAGAGATGAGGGGCTCGGTCTTGGGGTTCTGGGTGTCGGGATGTGCATAGGCCGGAAGGGGGTGGCTCGGCCTGGAGGGGGTGGCATTGGGTTTCGGCTATGTGCGGGCGACGCAAGGGAAAATGAGGGCCGGGGGTTGTGTTTGAAGTTTGGGTTAGGGATAGATGAGGGAAAGAGAGTAGTATATATATGAGGGGAATTAGGGTTTAGAAATATAAGTTGGGTTAATGGGTTAATTTGGTTGAGGGTATATTAGGAGAAGTAATAGGATTTGTTTAATTGGGCTTCAAATAGGATACAACTGTATAGGATATCAAATAGGATGGGAATTTAATTTGGCTTTGGTAAACTTGTTAGGGATCAAACAATAGGATTGGGAATAGGATGAGCAACCAATCACCACCACAAGCACCCAAGAACACAAAATAAGGAAGACAAGAAACAAATGAAAGAAAGAACCAAATAATGAGGAACGAAACCAAAAAGACAACCAATCAAACAAAAAGAGCCGAAAATGAAATAAAACGAATATATATATAGAAAACAACCGAATATATGGTTCAGAAAAATACAAGAGAGAAAATACACCAAAACGAAAAATACACTCAAAAATACATAAAATGAAAAACAGGGGTTATAATCCTACCCACCTAACAAGAAGAATTTCGTTCTCGAAATTCAAAAGGAAGATACATAGGATAACCCCAAAACAACCAAAAGAACAAAACAAAAACTACTCAAACAAATGAGGAAACTTCTGCTGAATCTCTTCCTCCACCTCCCAAGTCGACTCACCAGGCGAGTGAGGATTCCAAGCTACACGAACCAACTTGATGACCTTTTTCTTAGGCACCTTCTCTTGCCGATCCACAATAGCAACTGGCGGAATCTCACAAGTCAAATCCGGCCGAATGGTCAACTCTGAATAGTCGATCACGTGGCTCTCATCTCTGATATATCTCCTGAGTTGTGAGACATGGAAAACATCGTGCACTCCTGATAAATCTGGCGGAAATTCAAGACGATAGGCCATCTTACCTACTCGCTCCAAAATCGCAAATGGTCCAATAAAACTAGGGCTAAGCTTGCCCCCACCACCGAACCGAATGAAACCACGCCACGGCGATACCTTTAAGAAAACATGGTCACCAACACCAAACTCCAAAGCTCTCCGATGGACATCGGCCCATCACTTCTGCCTGTCCTGAGCTGCCTGCAAGTGCTTCCTGATCTGAACCATCGCATCAACTGTCTTGGTGATCAACTCCGGAGCCAACAACTTCCTCTCACCAATGTCGTTCCAGCACACTAGCGATCTGCACTTCTGCCCATAGAGTGCCTCGAACGGAGCAGCTTTAATACTAGCTTGAAAGTTTTTATTGTACGAGAACTCTACGAGATGCAAATGATCCTCCCAAGACCCTCCAAACTGAAGCATACAGGACCTCAACATGTCCTCAAGAATCTGAATAGCCCGCTCTGACTGTCCATCAGTCCGGGGATAAAAAGCTGTACTATACTTTAATTTACTCCCCAAACTGTTATGATGACTCTCCCAGAACTGAGATCTGAATTTCGTATTCCTATCGGATACAATACTGACTGGAACCCCATGCAGTCTAAAAATCTCTTGCATGTACCTCTTAGCTAGGCTCTCAGTAAGCTACCCGTCATGAAAAGGAATGAAGTGAGCACTCTTCATCAAACGGTCGACAATCACCCAAATGGCATTATGACCCTTAGGACTCCTCGACAAAGTGGTCACAAAATCCATAGTGATATGTTCCCACTTTCACTCTGGAATAGGAAGCGGTTGAAGAAGTCCAGCGGTTCTCTGATGCTCTGCTCTGCCTTAACCTTGCTGGCAGATCAAATACTGAGCAACAAACTGAGCCACAGCCCTTTTCATACCCTGCCACCAGAAATGAAGCCTCAAATCCCGATACATCTTAGTGCCGCTAGGATGGATAGAATACGAAGACTGATGGGTTTCCTCAAGCAACTTCTGACGAACATCACCTTCCGGGACACATAATCTGGACCCAAAACAAAGCGATCCATCCGAATGAATAACCATGTCTGTCCTGGACCCAAACTCAACCTCAGTCCGAAATCTCTACAACTGTGCATCACTAGCTTGTGCCTCTTTAACCTGATCAGCAAGAGACGACTGCAGCTGAAGCACCAAACAACTCCGATCAGAACTCGGCAACAAAACTTTCAACTCCAACCTCCTTATCTGCTCAATCAAATCCCTCTTCTCAGTCAAGAACATAACTTCCAATCTCCTACACAAAGCATCTAGCACCAAGTTTACTTTACCAGGATGGTATTGCAAACTGATGTCATAATCGGCCATAAGCTCCAACCAACGCCTTTGCCTCATGTTTAACTCCTTTTGGGTGAAGACATACTTGAGACTTTTGTGGTCCGTAAAGATGTCCACTTGGTCTCCAAGTAAATAATGTCTTCACAGCTTCAAAGCATGAATCACTGCCGCTAACTCCAAGTCATGAGTTGGATAGTTCTTCTCATGCGGCTTCAACTGCCTCGATGCATACGCAACGACTCGGCCCTTCTGCACCAAAACTGCTCCAAGACCCTTAATAGAAGCATCACAGTGAATTACAAATCCGCCTAAACCATCGGGAATAGTCAACACAGGCACTAACGTCAACCTGTTCTTCTACTCAACAAAAGCTCCATCACACTCATCAGACCAACAGAACTTCTGATCCTTCACAGTCAACTTAGTCAACGGTCCTGCTATCTTCGAAAAATCTTGGACGAATTTCCGATAATAGCCAGCCAAACCGAGAAAACTCTTGACTTCTGAAACTGACTTGGAAATAGGCCAATCCTTCATAGTCTCAACCTTGGCAGGATCCACAGAAATACCATAGCCGGAGATAATGTGCTCCAAGAATGAAATCCTGTCAAGCCAAAACTCGCACTTGCTATGTTTTCCATAGAGCTGATTCTCTCTCAAAGTCTGCAGAACCACTCTAAGATGCTCAGCATGATCTTCCCGATTCCAGAGAATACACCAAAATATCATCAATGAAGACCACCACAAATCTATCCAAGAACTGAGAGAAGACCCGGTTCATGAGACTTATGAATATAGCCGGTGCATTTGTAACTCTGAACGGCATCACAAGATACTCATAGTGCCCGTATCTAGTCCTGAAAGCAGTCTTCTGTATATCTGCAGCCTTCAGTTTGACTTGATGATACCAAGAACGAAGATTCAACTTCGGAAAAACAGTAGCCCCACTCAACTGATCAAACAAATCATCAATCCTGGACAATGGATACCGATTCTTCGCAGTAACTCTGTTTAGTTCCCGATAATCCAAGCACAGCTGACGACCACCATCTTTCTTGTAGACAAAAAGGACTGGAGCACCTCAAGGCAAAACACTAGGTCTGATGAAACCCTAATCAAGTAACTGCTGAATCTGCACCTTAAGCTCTGCTAGCTCAACCGGTGCCATCCTGTAGGGACTCTTCGATATCGGCATTGTTCCAAGCTGAACATCAATACTGAATTTCACTTCCCTATCAGGGGGTAAGCTAGGAAACTCATTTGGAAAAATATCCAAGAAATCCCGAACTACTAGAGGCACAACCTCACAGCCTGAATGCAACTCCATCGCACAAATCTCCCGATCAACTGCAGCTCGGCTAAGGGAAGACTCCCCGGCATGGAAATCAAATTTTGCGCGATCTGGAATCCGGAATACAACTTTCTTGGCACAACAATCAATAATGGCATGGGTTTCACCCAACCAATCCATACCCAGAATAATGTCGAACCCCGAATTCCCAATTACAATCAGATTGGCTTTGAACTCTGTGCTACCAATAATCACGGGACTGTAACTCCTATTTTTATTTTGTTTATTTTTGAGTGTATTTTTCGTTTTGGTATTTTTTTCTCATGTATTTTTTTTCTGAACAGTATATTGGAGTTGTTTTCAATATATATTTGTTTTATTTCATTTTGAGCTCTTTGTGTTTGATTGATAGTCTCTTTTGTTTCGTTCTTCTATTATTTGATCTTTCTTTCATTTTGGGTCTCGTTCTCTTTATTTTATCTATTTTGTTTTTATTTTTGGGTGTTTTTTGTGGTGGTGATTTGGTTTTCCAATTTATCCCCAATCCTATTTGATACCCTATACATTTGTATCCTATTTGAAGCCCAATTAAATAAATCCTATTACTACTCCTAATACCCATTAACCCACAACTAAACCCTATATATAAACCCCTCTCCACTAAACCCTAACCTTAATTCCCATAATTCACAACCTGGCCTCCCTCTTTCTCTCTCCCTCTCCTTGCTTGAGCCGCACCTGCACACCATCAGCCCGACCACCTCTCCAGGTCGCTGACATCCCTTCCCGGCTTGCATCCATCGCGGCAACACCCCACACCCGAGCCCCCATTTCCTACACCCGAGCCACTTCACCCTACTCTCGATCTTTTCTCCCTGGCCATCCCGACCACCTCACACCACATAATCCCTCGACTCTCTTTCATGGTGAACTCGCTAGCCACTATTGTCATCATCCCGCTTGGATCATCTCGCTTTGTGGAGTTTTGTTCGTGTGGAGATTTTCGCTCTAGTTGCTTGGATTTGTTGATTCGTAGATTTTTGTTTATGGGTTTTTCTTGTTGCTCTTGGTTTTCGTTGTTCTTCATCATCGGTTAAGGCAAGTAACTTGTACTCTAATTTATTTGTTTGATACAAGTCAAAAATACCACCTATAGTGTAGTTGGGTCTAGAGACGACTCTTGTTTGTGATATGCTTGATGGGTTTTGTCTCTATTGTAAAAATTTGACCATAGATGACTCACGATACAATATGGACATGAATTAACTTAGGATTTACCCGATCTTGATTTTGATCATGTATGTTAGACTTTTGTTGGAACTCGTGTTTTGGTTGAGAACCATGTGATATATTTGGTGTGGACATGCTAGATACCCTATTTATGTTGTTTGGACACTTGGTAGACTCGATTTCATGTTTGGGTGTGTTTGGATCAATTTCCTTGAATCTATGTTGTTTTTGTTTTGAAGGGAAAAATCTGTATTTTGTCGTTGATCTGTTTTGTTTGCTGTTTTGAACTGTCTTAAAGTCAGTATCTTAATTTCGGTATAAAACATGAGTTTTAGATAATTTCATCTATTTTCCAACCCCTCTGACCTTGCTTGATTTCGTTTTTGTATGAGTGAGTTATGACTATTTTACTACAGAGGTGTCGATCTTTTCCAGATTTTGCTTTTTTCGATGTTCTTGATGACTAAACGATTTTATTGACTGTGCTACACATATTATTTTGACCCAAAACTTTGGTTAGCGTTTCTTTATCTACTTAGGGATTACCCAGAATTTTGGTGAATTTTAATGATGAGTTTGATGTGTTGTTTCGTGCTCGTTTATGAAAACTAGACGGGCTGTATTTTACTCGTTGTTCAGTAAAGAACCTTATTTTCACTATGATTCCTTTTACTATATGAAAAATATTTGTGAAATATGAAAGTTATTATATTTTATCTATTTTCATATACCTTTGGAAAAATTGGATTTCGTTTCACTGGTTGCGAGATATCATAGTTTTTGTACAGCAGTGTTGGAAATTCCAGATTTGTCAAACTATGGTTTCTTGATACTTTCTTATTTTTTATGACTGATCTAATTTCACTAGAAATTTATGAAATTTTATATTTAGATACTGGATCTTTACAATAGTTGTATCTTTTGCTTCCGACTCTGATTATCTTGTCAACTATTGTAAAGATTCCTGAACAGCTTATGGATGATGAAAATCATTCGCTGGGCTTTTGTCTCGTATCCGTATTCCGTATTCTTTTTGGGAAGCCGGGCATGACAGGGTTTTTAGTGGTATCAAAGCCCAGGTATGGCTAATGTATTAGTTGCCTAATATTTTAGACAAGCTTGGCTCGTACTGGGATCTGCTCAACATTTCACCAACCATGCATATATAAATAAATATATACCAACTCGGATTCTGGATGCAAATTATTTCGGTTTTGTGCAGACTATGACTCGCTGAGGTTCTACTTCTCAGTCGCAGGTTGATCCGATTGAGGCTGTCACTTCTGTGTTTGAGCGGCTGATTAATTAGCAGCAAAACCATAGTGATCTTGTGATGGCTGCTCTTGAAGTTGCTCGGGTTCTGCCTCCTGTTGTGCCTGTGCAGGCAAATCTTTCGCCTTGTCCAGGGATAGTTACAGATTTTATGAGGCTACATCCCAGCCATTTTTCTGGCACTGAGACGCCTTTAGAGGCTGAATAGTAGTTGATCTGGACTGAGCGCTTGTTGTTAGCAGCTCGTGTTGCCGAGGCTGATCGGGTGGGCATTGTTTCCATCCAGCTGGTGGATTTGGCTCATATCTGGTGGATGGTCGAGTCTGAGCGACTTGAGTGGCCTATTGCTTGGGCTACTTTTACTCGGAGATTCTTGGAGAAATTCTTCCCCAGTAGTACTCGAGTTGAGATGGAACAGCAATTCCTGGCCCTAAAACAGGTTAAGTCATTATTCTATTTTGAATTTTGTTACATAATTGTTCATGTAATGCTGTAACATGGACTTCCTTGCAACAGGGTTCCAGGTTAGTGGATGAGTACGCAACTGAGTTTACTAGACATAGTCACTTCGCTGCCGTTCTTGTGGCAACTAAAGAGGATAGGGCTTGTAGATTCACAAATGGGCTTAAGCAAGATATCAAGAGGCATCTTGTCTCTCTTTGCTTGGGTACCTACACTAAGGCTCTTGAGGCAGCCCGAGCTCAGGAGCACGCTCGTGGTGGTTCGTCTTCTTCTCAGCGAACTGTTCCCGCTGCTGTTGCTAGGCCTTCTGGTGAGCTTATTCGGAGGCCTGTTTCCGCCCACCGAGTTAGAGCAGATCCTTACTCTTCTGCTAGTTCTCAGAGGGGTAGTTTTTGTGACTTTTGCCGACTTGCCGGGCATGAGCGCAAAGACTGTAGGCGGGCCAATCGTCGATGTTTTGCTTGTGGTGCTCCTGACCACACTTTGCGGGATTATCCATAGTAAAGGGTGACTTTCCCAGTCTGTGGTCTTGTCCAGCCAGCAGTTCCAGCTCATGGTCCTGTTAGGCCACCACTTCCTCCCCAGCATTAGATTGTTGGTCAGAGGACCACTATTCTGAGGAGAGGTCAGGCTTTCAATCTAACTGTTGCAGATGCTGAGTCAGCTGAGGGTGTGGTTGCGGGTATCTTTTGTTTTATTGTTTTATTGTTTGTGTTTCTCTTTGTTTCTCTTCTTCCTTTGTTTTATTTCTTTCTGTTTGTCCTTTCTGCATTTGTTTTCCCTCACCCCTGTTCAACCATTCTTTTCTTTGTCTCTTTTGCTTTCTGTCTTAGGTATTGTGCTTGTGTGCACTTTTCCTGCTCATGTTCTGTTTGATTCTGGGGCAACCCATTCTTTTGTCTCCTCTTGATTTGTCGCTCGCCATTAGTTGGAGTGCAGCAGTATGTCAGAGGCATGGAACATTGTGACAGGTGGTGGAGTTATCATATGTTCCCATGAGTGCAGGCAATGTTCCGTTATTATTATGGATGCAGATTTCAAAGCCAACCTGATTATAATTGGGAATTCGGGATTCGACGTTATTCTGGGCATGGATTGGTTGGGTGAAGCCCATGCCACTACTCATTGCCGTACCAAGAAAGTTGTCTTCAGAATTCCAGATCGAGCAGAATTCGAGTTCCTTACCGAGGAGTCTTTCCTTGGCCGAGCAAAGACTGTAGTTGAACAGGTGGATTGTGTGATAAAATTGCACTCAGGCTGTGAGGCTGCGCCTCTAGTAGTTCGAGATTTCTTGGATGTCTTTCTGGATGAGTTGCCTTGCTTACCCTCTAATAGGGGAGTGGAATTTGGTATTGATGTTCAGCCTGGAACAGCGTCGATATCGAAAAGTCCCTACAGGATGGCAACGATTGAGCTAGCAGAGATTAAGGTGCAGATTGAGCAGTTGCTTGATTTGGGTTTCATCAGACATAGTGTTTTGCCTTGGGGTGCTCCGGTCCTTTTTGTTGACAAGAAGGATGGTAGTCGTCGACTGTGCATGGATTATCTGGAACTGAACAGAGTTACTGTGAAGAATAGGTGTCCGTTGCCCAAGATCGATGATTTGTTTGATCAGTTGTGTAGCGCTGCTATTTTCTTGAAGTTGGATCTTCGTTCTGGGTATCACCAAGTTAAGGTGAAGGCTGCAGATATACAAGAGACTACTTTCAGGACTAGATATGGGCTATATGAGTATCTTGTGATGCCGTTCGGGGTCACGAACGCGCCAGCTGTATTCATGAGTCTTATGAAACGGGTTTTCTCTCAGTTCTTGGATAGATTCATGGTGGTCTTCATTGATGATATTTTGGTGTATTCTCGGAATCGGGAAGATCATGTCGAGCATCTTAGAGTGGTTCTGCAGACTTTGAGAGAGAATCATCTCTATGGGAAACTTAGCAAGTGCGAGTTTTGGCTCGACAGGATTTCCTTCTTGGGGCACATTATTTCTGGCGATGGTGTTTCTGAGGATCCTGCCAAGGTTGAGGCTGTGAAGTTTGTCCTAGTCCCAAGTCAGTTTCAGAAGTCAGGAGTTTTCTCGATTTGGCTGGCTATTATCGAAAGTTCGTCCAAGATTTTTCGAAGATAGCAGGACCGTTGACTAAATTGACTGGAAAGGATCAGAAGTTTTGTTGGTCTGATGAGTGCAATGAGGCTTTTGTTGAGTTGAAGAACAGATTGAGGTCAGCGCCCGTGTTGACTATTCTTGATGGTTCAGGCGGATTTGTAATTCACTTTGATGCTTCTGGTAAGGATTCTGGAGCAGTTCTTATGCAGAAGGGCCGAGTCGGTGCGTATGCATCGAGGCAGTTGAGGCCGCATGGGAAGAACTATCCTACTCTTGACTTAGAGTTAGCGGCAGTGATTTTTGCTTTGAAGCTGTGGAGACATTATTTACTTGGAGACCGAGTGGAGATCTTTACAGACCACAAAAGTCTCAAGTACGTCTTCCCCAGAAGGAGTTAAACATGAGGCAAAGGCATTGGTTGGAGCTTATGGCCGATTATGACATCAGTTTGCAATACCATCCTGGTAAAGTAAACTTGGTACCAGATGCTTTGAGAAGGAGACCAGCAGTTATGTTTCTTACTCAGCAGAGTGATCTCATTGAGCAGATGAGGAGGTTGGAGTTGGATGTTGTGTTGCCGAGTTCTGGTCGGAGTTGTTTGGCACTCCAGCTGCAGTCGTATCTTGCTGATCAGATTAAGGAAGCGCAGGCTAGTGATGCGCAGTTATAGCATTTTCGAGCTGAGGCTGAGTCTGGGTCCAGAACGGACATGGTTATTCATGCTGATGGGTCACTTCGTTTTGGTTCCCGGTTGTGTGTCCCTCAGGGTGAAGTTCTTCAGAAGTTGCTTGAAGAAGCTCATCAGTCTTCGTATTCTATCCATCCTGGCAGTACTAAGATGTATCAGGATTTGAAGCTTCATTTCTGGTGGCATGGTATGAAGAGGGTTGTGGCTCGGTTTGTTTCTCAGTGTTTGGTCTGGCTAGCAAGTTAAGGCAGAATATCAGAGAACCGCTGGACTTCTTCAACCGCTTCCTATTCCTGAGTGGAAGTGGAAACATATCACTATGGATTTTGGGACCACTTTGCTGAGGAGTCCTAAGGGTCATAATGCCATTTGAGTGATTGTCGACCGCTTGATGAAGAGTGCTCACTTCATTCCTTTTCGTGTCGGTCAGTCTACTGAGAGCCTAGCTGAGAGGTACATGCAAGAGATTATTAGACTTCATGGGGATCCAGTCAGTATTGTATCCGACAGGGATACGAGATTCAGATCTCAGTTCTGAGAGAGTCTTCAGAACAGTTTGGGGAGTAAATTGAAGTACAGTACAGCTTTTCATCCCCAGACTGATAGACAGTCAAAGCGGACTATTCAGATTCTTGAGGACATGTTGAGGTCCTGTATGCTTCAGTTTGGTAGGTCTAGGGAGGACCATTTACATCTCAGAGAGTTCTCGTACAATAACAGCTTTCAAGCCAGTATTAAAGCTGCTCCATTCGAGGCACTCTATGGGCGGAAGTGCAGATCACCAGTGTGCTGGGATGACATTGGTGAGAGAAAGTTGTTGGGTTCGGAGTTGATCACCAAGACAGTTGATGCAGTGGTTCAGATCAGGAAGCACTTGCAAGCAGCTCAGTACAGGCAGAAGCGATGGGCTGATGTCCATCGGAGGGCTTTGGAGTTTGTTGTTGGTGACCATGTTTTCCTTAAGGTATTGCCGTGGCGAGGTGTCATTCGGTTTGGTGGTGGGGGAAAGCTTAGCCCTAGGTTTATTGGACCGTTTGAGATTTTGGAGCGAGTAGGCAAGGTGGCTTATCGTCTTGCATTGCCGCTAGCATTATCAGGAGTGCACGATGTTTTCCATGTCTCACAACTCAGGAGATATATCCGAGATGAGAGCCACGTGATCGACTCTTTTGAGTTGACCATTCGGCTGGATTTGACTTGTGAGATTCCGCCAGTTGCTATTGTTGATCGGCGGGAGAAAGTGCTTAGGAACAAGGTCATCAAGTTGGTTCGTGTTGCTTGGAATCCTCACTCGCCTGGTGAGTCGACTTGGGAGCTGGAGGAGGAGATTCAGCAGAAGTTTCCTTATTTGTTTGAGTAGTTTTTCTTTTATTCTTTTGATTGTTTTGGGGTAACCCTTTGTATCTTCTTTTTGAATTTCGATGACGAAATTCTTTTTGTTCGGTGGGTAGGATTGTAACTCATGTTTTTCATTTTGTGTATTTTTTAGTGTATTTTTCGTTTTGGTATTTTTCTCTCTTGTATTTTTTTTTCTTCTGAACCGTATATTGAAGTTGTTTTCAATATATATTCGTTTTATTTCATTTTGAGCTATTTGTGTTTGATTGATTCTCTTTTTTGTTTTTTTCTTCTATTATTTTATCTTTCCTTAATTTTGGGTCTCGTTCTCTTTATTTTATTTATTTTGTTTTTATTTGTGGGTGTTTGTTGTGGTGGTGATTTGGTTGTCCTATTTATCCCCAATCCTATTTGATACCCTATACATTTGTATCCTATTTGAAGCCCAATTAAACAAATCCTATTACTACTCCTAATACCCATTAACCCACAACTAAACCCTATATATAAACCCCTCTCCACTAAACCCTAACCCTAATTCCCCTACTTCACAACCCGGCCTCCCCCTCTCTCTCCCTCTCCTTGCTTGAGCCGCACCCGCACACCATCAGCCCGACCACCCCTCCAGGACACCGACATCCCTTCCCGGCCTGCATCCGTCCCGGCAACACCCCACACCCGAGCCCCCATCTCCTACACCCGAGCAACTTCACCCTACTCCCGATCCTCTCTCCTTGTCCATCCCGACCACCTCACACCACATAATCCCTCGACTCTCTTTCTTGGTGAACTCGCTAGCCACTATTATCATCATCCCGCTTGGATCATCTCGCTTTGTGGAGTTCTGTTCGTGTAGAGATTTTTGCTCTAGTTGCTTGAATTCGTTGATTCATAGATTTTCGTTCCTGGGTTTTGCTCGTTACTCTTGGTTTTCGTTGTTCTTCATCTTCGGTTAAGGTAAGTAACTTGTACTCCAATTCATTTGTTTGATACAAGGCAAAAATAGCACCAATAGTGTAGTTAGATCAAGAGACGATTCTTGTTTGTGATATGCTTGATGGGTTTTGTCTTTATTGTGAAAATTTTACCATATATGACTCACGATACAATATGGACATGAATTAACTTAGAATTTACCCATTCTTGATTTTGATCATGTATGTGAGACTTTTGTGGGAACTCGTGTTTTGGTTGAGACCCATGTGATATATTTAGTGTGGACATGTTAGATACCCTAATTTATAATGTTTGGACATTTGGTAGACTCGATTTCATATTTGGATGTGTTTGGATCAATTTTCTTGAATCTATGTTGATTTTGTTTTTAAGGGATAAATTTGTATTTTGTCGCTGATCAGTTTTGTTTGCTGTTTTGGACTGTCTTAAATTCGGTATCTTAATTTTGGTATGAAACATGAGTTTTAGAGAATTTCATCTATTTTCAAACCCCTCTGACCTTGCCTGATTTTGTTTTCGTATGAGTGAGTTATGACTGTTTTACTACACAGGTATCAATCTTTTTCAGATTTTGTTTTTTCGATGTTCTTGATGACTAAATGATTTTATTAACTTTGCTAAACATAATATTTTGATCCAAAACTTTGGTCAGTGTTTCTTTATCTACTTAGGGATTACCTAGAATTTTGGTGAATTTTATTGATGAGTTTTATGTGTTGTTTCGTGCTCGTTTATGAAAACTAGATTGGCTGTATTTTACTCGCTGTTCAGTAAAGAACCTTATTTTCACTATGATTCCTTTTACTGGATGAAAAATATTTGTGAAATATGAAAGTTAGTAAATTTTATCTATTTTCATATCCCTTTGGAAAAATTGGATTTTGTTTCACTGGTTGCGAGATATCATAGTTTTCGTACATTAGTGTTGGGAATTCCAGATTTGTCAAACTATGGTTTCTTGATGCTTTCTTATTTTTGATGACTAGTCTAATTTCACAGGAAATTTATGAAATTTTATATTTAGATACTGGACATTTAGGGGAATACCCCAGATTTTTTGTGGATTTATTTAATGAGTTTTCAAGCTTTTTTCTTGTTCTTGAATATGTTTTCCTGATTTCTGGCTAAACCTATTTTCTGTATTCAAATCAGTTTTGAGACTTGTTTTTCTGAAATACTATATGACTTATTTATACTTGCTGGATTCGTGTGGAAGTCTATTTTCCAGATCCTTTGACGGATCTAGATTTGGATGTTTGTAATACTGGGAATCACTGTTTTACTACAGTATGGTTTTGCTGTCTTGAATTTGAGATTTGTTTATTTTAGTTCTTTTATGAGATATCTTGCACACATATATATTTATCTTGCAACTTGAACTCGTTATATGATCATAACATGATATAATTGCTATGTTTTACACACCTCCAAGCTTGTTTGACTTAATAATAAAATAACCAAGCCGGGGTTAAAGGAAAGATCTAGTAGTGGATAGTGCAGAAACGTGTACTCGGAAGAACCTAGTGGTTATTGGAGCTTGTTTACATGTAGAACTTGACACGAAATACATGAAACGTACACACGACACTGGTGCTTGTTGGGTTTGGAGCTTGTTTGGGTTTTGGAGCTTGTTTACATGATACATGATTACATGATACTTGGAGCTTGTCCCTGAATACACAGACCTGTATGGTCCCCTACAAAATCTAAGTGAAACTATTTGTTGTAGCAATCATGTGTTATGTTTTTGGGGCGCATGAAGTGCTACCTAGATAGTAATAACTACAAGACTTGATACATGCCCACTTGATGCTTGAACATGATACTTGAACATGATACTTGAACATGATACATGCCCACTTGACACTTGACTACATGATACATGAGATTTGTTACCTGATATACATGCTACATGATTAAATGATTCTTGATACTGGTTACTTGATGCATGACAATTGTTACTTGACACTCAACACATGCTATTATACTTGCTCATCTTGCCATGCTATGATTTACCTATCCCATGTACTTGTATCCTACATTATAAGTGGCCCGTAACTTGCAATTGACGGGTACTTATTTTTCTTCTTCCTTCTCCTGCAAATTTACTAATTGCAGATCAGGATGGTCGGCTGTCAAATGGTATTGGCGAGATGATGTATTAGGCTGGATTTTCTGCTTCATGATTTTATTATTATTATTGTTGCTAGAACTTGAATAATATGTACTTGACTACTTGGATATTTATCTTGTTTTTGGGCGATGTGACCCAGAATATTTGACTTATTCAGAATTTTATTATTTGAGATTATTATATTTGGTTTCAAATAATTTCTGTTGGTATCTTGTTTCAATTATGCAGGCCTGGCTGTATCTTTTGCTTCCGACTCTGATTATCTTGTGAAATATTGTAAAGATTCCTGAACAGCTTAGGGATGATGAAAATCATTCACTGGGCTTTTGTCTCGTATCCGTATTCCGTATTCTTTTTGGGAAGCAGGGCATGATAGGGACACTGCCTGCACTCCCGGGAAAAAATGACAACTCCACCTCCTGTCACAATGTTCCAAGCCTCTGACATGTTGCTGCACTCCAACTGATGGTGAGCGACAAATCGAGAGGAGACAAAAGAATGGGTTGCCCCAGAATCAAACAGAACATGAGCAGGGAAAGAGCACACAAGCACAACACCTAAGACAGAAAACAAAAGAGATAAAGCAAAGAGTGGTTGAACAGGGGTGAGGAAAAACAAAATGCAGAAAAAACAAACATAAGGAAATAGAGCATGGGAAATGAAGAAAAACAAAGAGAAACAACAAACAATAAAATAATAAAACAAAAGATACTTGCAACCACAGCTGACTCCGCATCTGCAGCAGTCAGGTTGAAAGCCTGACCTCTCCTTGGAACAGCGGTCCTCTGACCGACAATTTGGCACTGCGGGGGAAGCGGTGGTCTAACTAGACCACGACCAGCGGCAACTGGCTGAACAGGACCCCTAGCTGGACGAGCCAACCGCGGACAGTCCCGCACCGAAATGGTCAGCAGCACCACATCCAAAACAGCGAATGATTGGCACGTCAGCAATCCCTGCGCTCATGCCCTGGAAGACGACAAAAGTCGTAGAAACCAACTCTCGGAGGACCTGTAGAAGAGTAAGGAGCTGCCTTGACCAGAGGGCCTGGAACAGGTCTCCGAAGAGGCCCACCAGAAGACCTAGCAACTGAGTACGGAGCAGTCCGCTGAGAAGGAACCAATCCACCATGAGCCTGCTCTTGGGCCCTAGCTGCCTCAAGAGCCTCAGCATAGGTACGCAAGCAAAGAGAGACAAGATGCACCTTGATGTCTCGCTCAAGCCCCAAAATGAACCTACGAGCCCTATCCTCTTTGTTCGCCACAAGAACGACTGCGAAACGGCTAAGTCTCGTAAAATCGGTTGCATAATCATCCACAGACCTGGAGTCCTGTTTCAAGAAAGTCTTATGTTACAACATTGCATGAACAATATGTAACAAAATTTTATTACTAGAAATAACGACCAACCTGCTTCAGGGCTAAGAATTGTTGCTCCATCTCAACTCTGGTGCTACTAGGAAAGAACTTTTCCAAAAAGCTCCTAATGAAAATAGACTAAGTGATCGGTCTTTCGAGCCTTTCGGACTCGGACCTCGAACAGATATGAGCCAAGTCCACCAACTGGATGGTAACCACATCCACACGATCTGCATCTGCAACTTTCAAAAGCAGTTGCTCTGTCCGAATCAACCACTATTCAGCCTCCAAAGGCATCCCAGTGCGTGAAAACCTGTTGAGATGCAGTCTCATAAAGTCTGTAACTGTTCCCAAATGGGGAGGAAGAACATCCTGCCTAGGCACAATAGGCGGAGGAACTCGAGCGGCTTCCAAAGCAGCCATCACCAAATCACTATGGTTCTGCTGCTGATTAATCATGTGTTCAAGCACAGCAGTGACTACCTCAATCGGGTCAACTTGCGACTGAGAAGTAGAACCTCTGCGAGCGATAGTCTGCATAAAACCAAAAACAGTTAGCATCCATGGTATAAGTGTGATGTCAACATAAACAGCTAGCATGGCAAAGTGAACAAGTGTAAATGGCATGAATCAAGTGTCAAGTAATCAAGTATCATGTAAACATGCATCAAGTGTCAAGTATCATGTAATCATGTATCTAGTGTCATGTATTAAGTCTCATGTAAACAAGTCTCATGTATCATGTAGTCAAGTATCAAGCAAGCATGTATCATGTTCAAGTATCATATTCAAGTATCATGTATCAAGTCTTGTAGTGATTACTATCTAGGTAGCACTTCATGCAGCCCACCTTACATGGTTTCCACAACAAACAGTTTCGCTTTAGATTTTATAGTGGACCATAAAGGGCAGTGTACTCAGGGACAAGTCAACAAATCGAGCTCCATGCTCCAAGTATCATGTATCATGTAATCACATGTCAAGCTGTCCAAATGGCAACTATCATGTCTTGCGTGCATGTATCAAGTAATCACGTTTCAAGTATCATGTCTCAAATAATCACGTAGGATCAGTGGATCCTCCTCCGAGTACACGTTTCTGAATTATCCACCATTAGATCTGGCCCTTAAATCCTGGCTTGGTTACTTATTATTAATGCTAAACAAGCATGTATATGTGCAAAATATATCAAGAATAACATGGCATGATCATGTGGCAAGTTCAAGCTGAAAGATAAACATGTAAGAGTGGAAGATATCTCATAAAAGAATAAAATAAGCAAATCTCTAGTTCAGGACAGCAAGACCATACTGTAGTAAAACAGCAATTCCCAGTGTTACATAAATGCAAATCTGAATCCTTCGAAACGTCTAGAAAATAGACTTTCAACCGAATCCAGCGAGTATAAATAAGTCATATATTAATTCACAAAAACATAGATCAAACTGATTTGAATACATAAAATAGGTTCAGCCAGAAATCAGGAAAACGAATTCAATAGCAGGAAAACAGCATGAAAACACATTAAATAAATCCAAGAAAAATTTGGGATACTCCCCTATATGTCTAGTATCTAATTATAAAGTTTCCGAATTTTTCAGTAGAATTAGATTAGTCATCAAAAATAAGAAAACATTAGTAAACAATAGTTTGCCAAACCTGGAATTTCCAACACTGCTATACGAAAACTATGATATCTCGCAACCAGTGAAACGAAATCCAATTCCACCAACGGGATATGAAATTAGATAAAATATACTAACTTTCATATTTTACAAACATTTTTCATACAGTAAAAGTAAATAGGGTGAAAATACGATTTTTTACAGAACAGCGAGTAAAATACAGCAAGCATAGTTTTCACAAACGAGAATGAAACGACATATAAAACTCACCAATAAAATCCACTAAAATTCTGGATAATCCCTAACTAGATAAAGAAATACTGACCAAAGTTTTGGATCAAAATAATATGTGTAGTACAGTTATTAAAATGATTTATTCATAAAAAATACCTCTGTAGTAAAACAGTCATAACTCACACATACGAAAACGAAATCAAGCAAGGTTAGAGGGGTTTGAAAATAGACGAAATTCTCTAAATCTCATTTTTTATACCGAAATTACGATACTGAATTCAAGACAGTCCAAAACAGCAAAAAACACAGATCAGCGACAAAATACAAATTTTTCCCTTTAACAACAACTGAACATATATCATACAAAACTTGTTCAAAATACAACCAAATATGAAATCGAGTCTACCAAGTGTCCAAATATCCTGAATTAGGGTATCTAGCATGTCCACACCAAATATATCACATTGGTTTCAACCCTAGTGGAAGAGAGTAGTATATGTATGAGGGGAATTAGGGTTTAGAAATATAAGTTGGGTTAATGGGTTAATTTGGTTGAGGGTATATTAGGAGTAGTAATAGGATTTGTTTAATTGGTCTTCAAATAGGATATAATTGTATAGGATATCAAATAGGATTGGGAATTTAATTTAGCTTTGGTAAACTTGTTAGGGATCAAAGAATAGGATTGGAATAGGATGAGCAACCAATCACCACCACAAGCACCCAAGAACACAAAATAAGGAAGACAAGAACCAAATGAAAGAAAGAACAAAATAATGAAGAACGAAACCAAAAAGACAACCAATCAAACAAAAAGAGCGCAAAATGAAATAAAACAAATATATATATATAAAAATCCAAATATGGGAAAAATTCAAAAAAATCCAAATATGGGAAAAATTTCTGAAAGACAACCAATTCGAATTTTTCCATATTTCGAATTGGGGAAAATATTTTAAAATATGGAAAAATTCGAAAAAATCCAAAAAAGTTGCGAAAAATTCCACAAAAATCTAGGAAAATATTCGCCGCCTACAGAAGCATCCAATCACCTCCAAATATCTCCAATCATCCCTAAAAGCTAAGGGCATACTCCAGAACTCTGAAATAAGTCGAACTACTTCCCGAAAGCCATGAAAATTTTCTTCCAGGAGTGGGGGACTTATGATAATGGTAAAAATCAAAGCAAATCAGGGCCGTACTGTAGGATCCTGTAGGCAAAGAAAATAACACTAAAGGGGGGGTAAATAGTGTTGTATAAAAAATAATTAAGAACTTGAAATTTTCGTACTGTCCTGTCGACTGAAAAATGAAATACAATTGACTGGAGCGTCAGAAAAGATGAGTATTTTATACAAGTCTGATCAGTCGATTTATAGCAAAAATTCAGTCGACTTACCAGACAAGTTTACGAATAAAACACAGAAAAATAGAAATGCAAGTTAAGAAAATATAACCACCACAGATAGTCAAGCGCAGAGTACACAACGATGTATCCTGGTTCGGTCCTCCTGACCTACATCCAGTCCTCAATCAACCCACTTGAAAATTTTCACTATTCTTGAAAAAGTACAAGAATGCCCTACGACGTTTTGACAACAACTATGTCAAACCCGTAGACATCTCTCACCACTAGAGAGAGCAAACCCACTCTATACCCAAGAGTAAAAAACCGACTCTACAACGAAGAGCCCTACTCTCCAACGGAGATGACCACTCTCACAACCCGAGAGTGAAGAACAACAACAAAAAGAGTTTACAATAACCTCTAGCCTTGTTTGTAATTTGTTCTTTTGTATAGTGGCTATTAGGTTAACTTCTGAAATCAGTCTAAATGAATTCGATGTTATACTAGACTGAATTTCAGAGAATCAAAACTTAGAGAATTTGTTTGCTTTTGAAATTCTTGTTCTTCTAAAAAACAAAAGCTTGAAACTTAAAGAAAAATGCTTGGAAATGTTGTGTACCTTTGCCAAATGATCTCTATACTCTTTTTATAGAGTTAGAGACGTTTGAACATTGAAAGGTTGAATCCCATCTACCACACAACGACAGTAAAAAGATTTGATTTTGAAAAACAAGTTTTAAAAATATAAAACTCTCGAAATGACTTGAACAGTCGACTGGGTTGCCATAATGAGTCGACTGGCCAAAGCTTGTATGAGTTCAGATAGTTTCGTACTATGACAGTCGACTGGTTCCAAGGAACGGTCGACTGGTACTCAACAGCTGAACATATTCAAGCTTACTTCGATCTTTTAATTTTGTAAAACACCCAGTTATTAAAAGATATGTGTGAGTGTGTGTGTGACAAGGCTATTACAAGTATCTAAGACTCAAAGAATAAAAAATACAATATCACAAGACGCTTTTTACAAAACTTTTGAAGCACTTGAATCTTGTCTTGGACCTGAGTCTTTGACTTGAGCTTGAGCCTTTGTCTGTGTGTCTTGAAGCTTGCTTGATCAACTCTTCTTGAAAGCTTCGTTAGATTGTTTTGTCTTTGTGTATTTCACCATGGTATTGACTTTGATACACCCTGCAAGATATATGTAATAGAACAACTTTGTATTGTATTGTAGTCATTAAAACCAAGAATCAACACATACGATTCTAGCATAAATCTCAAAGCTTCAATGTGCCGATTAACCATAACAAGCCTCTTTAACTGGTCCGAACCTCAGGCTCATCTACAAGACATTAGCCACTTTCAAGCCCATTAAAATTGAAAGATTATGCCCACTAGGAGAGACACCCAGCCCATGAGAGTTGTAAGTCAAATCTCTTATCCCCAGACAAGAGTGCTTTAGCTCTTAAGGGGGAGAACTAACAAGCAATGAGAAATTCATATCGTTCTGATGGATTCATATTGATTGTTGTGAAATCTAGCTGATCTAAACTAGACACAAATTAAAAACCTCGCAAGTGTACGAATCATTTAGAGAAGCGTAGTGACGAGCAAGGGTCGATCCTACAGAGATTGTAGTACTTAACTCACTAATCAATAAAATAGAAATAAGAATCTTAAAGTGTTGTTCTAAAAGTCTAAGGAAATGGAAGGATAAAGACCAAAATTAAATAGCTTCACAATTTGAGTCACAAATATCTATTAAGGGAGTTGGGCGTTGATTTCCACCTGTAGTCAGTAATGCTAAGTCACCTTCTTTACTATTCTGGTTACTCATGTTTGTTCCTTTAAGGGCATGGTATCTACTCCTTAAAGTATTGTTTCCCTAGCCAAGAATTAGGCATGGTATCTACTCTATTTCGTTTCTTTCCTTAAGTATTTAGCATGGTATCTACTAAGTTGCACTTGAAGAAAGCATATGAACAATGGAAACGAACAAACACTCAAAGTTCTAGAAATTTGTATCAGATCTAAATCCTTCAAGTTGATTAAACCAAGAACCCCGAAAGATTCTCTTGTTACAAGATATGAACACGAGATACGGGTCGTCTCAATATGCTCATATAACAGATTCAGATTTATAATACGCAAACTTGATAAACTCAGGTTCTGTATGACAGTCGACTTGCTGTCACTCTCAGTCGACTGCTCTTAGAACATCTGAACAAGTTTGATTATTATAAATCTATACCAATTCAATCAGGTTTAATCAATAAGTAATAGAGTAGTATTCAGAAGAATATAAGCATTAAATAACTACGGTTTCAATCTACCCAACTATGAAATTAGTTCCACATAATAAAACTTTTGTTGATTGATAAAATAGAATTCATGACTCTACAATAAGAATAAAAAGTAAAGGAAGAACAGAAGAACATTGATTTGTATGATGTTGAAATTGAGCCCAATCAGCAGTCGACTTGTTCTCCTCTTTCTTTGATGCTCGTGTCTTGAAGCTTGCTGTTGATGGATCCGGCCTCTCTCTTCGATACTCTATCTATCCCCTAAATAACGCCTCTTTGTTGGTATTTATAGAGCACGGGAAGAGAATTAGGGTTTTCCCCCTTACCGAAAAAGTCCTCCTCTTTTCTTTATTTCTTTTCTTTCTTAATCTGCATTGATTTGGATGAGATGCGGATGGATCTTATCTTTTCACTCCGCCGCATACCAGTCGACTGGTGAAGAGTGTAAGTCGACTGTGCCGAGAAATTTGTGGCTTCATGATTTCTTCAGTCAAGTCGACTGATGTTTGGGGAAGTCGACTGTGCCAAGCCCCAGCAAACTCTCTGTTCCGTCGACTGATGAAGAGCCAGTCGACTGTTGCTCTGCAGTTCCCTGTATATCATCCTCTCAGTCTGTATTAGTCTGGAATCTGCTTCGTTTTGCTGCTTTTGGTTGTTTCCTATGGAAAAGAAGAAAAGAAGAGTAAAATACCACATATAGAGCATTTAAATGTCCAATTGCAATAAGATTATTGCTCCAAAATGTGAATATTCTTGAGTTCATCAAATACCCCCAAACTTAGCTTTTGCTTGTCCTCAAGCAAAAAGTGAAATTATGAACAAGGGAAAAATACTAGTCTCAATCCATCACACCAAGAATTCTCATTATGCAAGCATCAAAATTTTGCAATCAAAATTATAAACAATTTGCAAATAAACTAAAAACAAGCATACCCACTTTTTCTAGTGCAATTGTCTACTCATATCTCCAAACTCAACCACACTTGTTATGCAATTAATTATAGTTATAGTATGTAACACTCCATCTGTGATTATCCCTTCTCACTACTGCAAACCGAGTAGCAAACTAGAGTTTTTTTTTTTTTTTTTTTTTTTTTTTTTTTTAGTCTCTTCTCTAAGTCGTCACATGCCTTTTGACGCGAGTGCAAGACATTTGTGATGAATCCACCCGGTTACTCAACAAGTCACAAACTTTAAGTGCTTTGCATACTCATATTTTAGGTTGTCGTTTGACGTAAAGGTAAACATTGGTGATGAATACCCCTAGTTACTAAGCAACTCAAAATATTGGAGTAGATTGACTTTATTCATATATATATATTTTTATATATATATGTTTTTTTTTTTTTTACTCTATTTACTTAAACTCAGTTTAGGACTAGATCAAAGAGGATAATCACTAGAAAAAGCATCACATTTGTTTTTTTTTATGTATAATCGCATGACTCATATAATTTTGTCAGGAATTATGAAACTCAACAATCCTAAAGTAAATAAGTATCCTTACTCTTACTTTATAAGAAATTGTTTATCCTAAAAAAATCAAAACACTCCAAATGTAACTAACTACCCCCAAACTTAGATGGAACATTGTCCTCAATATTCGCACAAAAACTTAAAATAGGCATGTGTTACCACCCAGTTTGAAGGAAAAATAAAATAAAGAAATAAAGGAATAACTAAAGAAATGAATAAAGAAAGAGAGTGTAAGTACTCCCCTGAAAAATTGGGTTGCCTCCCAATAAGCGCTGTGTTTCCTGTCTTCAGCTAGACTCGATGAGTTGTGCAATATATTGAATGGCTCGCGGCTCACAACTCATCTTATTATAAGGTTTCCCTCTATGCCCATTCACCGTGAACGTTTAATTTTTCTCCAACACTCCATGTGGGGGAAACCTTTGCAATAATTTATGGACTGTACCATCTTGACATCAGCTTATCAGCAATGGTCCATCTTAATGCACCATTGTGCTCTTGCAAGACTCCCTGCAGCTTCTCTTCTTCCTGCATCCTTAGGTTAGCAACTGTCACAGGTAATGTATGGTTTTCCCCCAAATATTCATACTTCAGGTGTTCATGTAGTGGCTTCAGCTCCACGTCTGGGGTCCTGGTAGCAGTCGACTGGCTCCATGCACCAGTCAACTAGTCTGGGAAAACACAAATGTTATCAGACACAAAATTTTCAAATGCAGGTGCAAGCTTACCTGAATATGGTTTTGGAGTTCCAAGGTAATGTGCTGTCTCTTCAATTCTCCCATCATAGTATTCCTGTTCAACATGAGATAATGTTAGAGGGTGTGTAATTGTTGCTTGTAATGGTTCAACACTATGTTCCTGAAATGTTTGGTCACAAACTTCCTGAACCACATTAACATTACAACACTCATGATCATCGTATGGCAATTTTGGTGCTTCAAACATTTTAAACTCAATCTCGTCCTCTAGTGTTGTCACCGATTGGGGCTGTTCTTGTCCTCTAGGGTTAGGTATGGTTTGTGATGGGAGTTCTCCTGCCTTTCTTTCACTTAACTCCTTCGCAATTTGACCAATTTGAATCTCCAATTTCTGAATGGCCTGCCCTTGTTGGTTGCTTGTTTCATGTTGCTGTTGGAGAAATTGAAGAACAGTAGATTCGAAATCTAACTTCTTATGTTTTTGTACTGGCCGATCAAACCCATTCTCAATTTGGAATTGCTGTGCATGCCCTTGTGCCATTTGAGTGCCTTGATTATTTGATTATTGTTCCATGCGAAATTTTGATGGTTTTGCCACCCTGGGTTGTATGTGGTTGAAAAAGGGTTGTTCTGGGGCGGGTACATTGCGTGCTCCTGATCTGTGAAAGAAGACATGAGACATGAATTAGTTGTATGATCAGAATGAGAACAAATTGCACAAATTTCTTTTGGTTGGTTTTTTATGCCACCCATCGTTGAAATTGTATTAACAAGCATATCAATATTTTTGTTCATAATTTCCATTTCTAATTGCATGCTATCATTGCAAGAAATTTCGTAGACTCCCTGTTTTTTCGAAATGCCTCTTCTTGTTGAGAATTGTTGTGAGTTCTCGCTGAGTTCTTCAAATAGTTCGATGGCCTCCTCACCACTTTTCTCATCAAAATTCCATTGCAAGCTGAATCTACAATTGCTTTGTTAGTGTCATTTAAACCCTCATAAAATGCGTGTACCTGATCATCCTTAGGTATGTTATGCGTAGGACACTTGAGAAGCTTGTTCTTGAAGTCCTTCCATGCCTCGAAGAATAAATCGCCATCTTTTTGTTGGAAGAGTAGAATTTCCCTTTTTAGTTGTCTGGTTTTCTGAGCAGAAAAGAATTCCTTCAAGAACTTTGTTGCCAATTGCTCCCATGATTGAATTGATCCTGGTTCCAAAGAATTATACCACAATTTAGCATTAAGTTTTAATGAAAATGGAAACAAGATTAACCTGATTTGTTCGGGGGTAAGCCCTTAGACGCTTTGTGTTCTGCAAAGATCAAAGAAATCTTGCAAATGTAGATGCGGATCCTCGTCTAGTCTGCCACTGAAGTGGGGAACCATGCTAAGTAATTGAGGTGATAGGTGCATCTTCCCTGTGACATTTGGTTGAAAAGCTATGCAAGACGGTTGCTCAATATTCTTTGGAATGAATTTGTCTTGCATTGGTACTCGATTTAATAATTTCTCACCCATTGTTGCTTTTTGAATTCTTCGCTGTACAGTCGACTGGTCCGTGGAGACAGTCGACTGGTCTGTATCTGCAAAATGTAACCTAAAAGAAAAGAATAAGAAAAGAATAAAATAAAATTAAATAAAAAGGAAAAGAAAAAGATTTGTATTGATTTTGCAAGTTAAAATACTAAACAATCCCCGGTAGTGGTGCCAAAAACTTGTTGTGAAATCTAGCTGATCTAAACTAGACACAAATTAAAAACCTCGCAAGTGTACGAATCGTTTAGAGAAGCGTAGTGACGAGCAAGGGTCGATCCCACAGAGATTGTAGTACTTAACTCACTAATCAATAAAATAGAAATAAGAATCTTAAAGTGTTGTTCTAAAAGTCTAAGGAAATGGAAGGATAAAGACCAAAATTAAATAGCTTCACAATTTGAGTCACGAATATCTATTAAGGGAGTTGGGCGTTGATTTCCACCTGTAGTCAGTAATGCTAAGTCACCTTCTTTACTATTCTGGTTACTCATGTTCGTTCCTTTAAGGGCATGGTATCTACTCCTTAAAGTATTGTTTCCCTAGCCAAGAATTAGGCATGGTATCTACTCTAATTCGTTTCTTTCCTTAAGTATTTAGCATGGTATCTACTAAGTTGCACTTGAAGAAAGCATATGAACAATGGAAACAAACAAACACTCAAAGTTCTAGAAATTTGTATCAGATCTAAATCCTTCAAGTTGATTAAACCAAGAACCCCGAAAGATTCCCTTGTTACAAGATATGAACACGAGATACGGGTCGTCTCAATATGCTCATATAACAGATTCAGATTTATAATACGCAAACTTGATAAACTCAGGTTCTGTATGGCAATCGACTTGCTGTCACTCTCAGTCGACTGCTCTTAGAACATCTGAACAAGTTTGATTATTATAAATCTATACCAATTCAATCAGGTTTAATCAATAAGTAATAGAGTAGTATTCAGAAGAATATAAGCATTAAATAACTACGGTTTCAATCTACCCAACTATGAAATTAGTTCCACATAATAAAACTTTTGTTGATTGATAAAATAGAATTCATGACTCTACAATAAGAATAAAAAGTAAAGGAAGAACAGAAGAACATTGATTTGTATGATGTTGAAATTGAGCCCAATCAGCAGTCGACTTGTTCTCCTCTTTCTTTGATGCCCGTGTCTTGAAGCTTGCTGTTGATGGATCCGGCCTCTCTCTTCGATTCTCTATCTATCCCCTAAATAACGCCTCTTTGTTGGTATTTATAGAGCACGGGAAGAGAATTAGGGTTTTCCCCCTTACCGAAAAAGTCCTCCTCTTTTCTTTATTTCTTTTCTTTCTTAATCTGTGTTGATTTGGATGAGATGCGGATGGATCTTATCTTTTCACTCCGCCGCATACCAGTCGACTGGTGAAGAGTGTAAGTCGACTGTGCCGAGAAATTTGTGGCTTCATGATTTCTTCAGTCAAGTCAACTGATGTTTGGGGAAGTCGACTGTGCCGAGCCCCAGCAAACTCTCTGTTCGGTCGACTGATGAAGAGCCAGTCGACTGTTGCTCTGCAGTTCCCTGTATATCATCCTCTCAGTCTGTATTAGTCTGGAATCTGCTTCGTTTTGCTGCATTTGGTTGTTTTCTATGGAAAAGAAGAAAAGAAGAGTAAAATACCACATATAGAGCATTTAAATGTCCAATTGCAATAAGATTATTGCTCCTAAATGTGAATATTCTTGAGTTCATCATTGATCTCCTAGACTATTTCTCAAGCTTATAAATATAACATCCTGAATTTTCAAATATACAATTTTTATTATTTTCACGTGTCTTGCACGTGCAATTTAATATGTGTATTTTTAACCTTAAAAAGTATTCTTATATCATGAATAAACATTTCTTTTCTTTTTAAATTAAAGCCTATTATTAATCTTTAGGCCTAATAGTATTATTCTAGCCCACATAAATAAATAAATTAATTTAATTAGAGAGCCCATAGATTTTAGCTAACCTAATTGGCCCACTAGTTAATTTTAATAATAATTAATGCAACTTGTAGTGTAGACCTGAACTAGTTGTAAATAAATTAACAATTTAATGTACAAACTAGTTTATAGTATGCATAGTGTGACACATGCATTGCACATGCACGTGCAATTTGGTTGAGAAGACTTGGCTGGCCCATAGCTTGGAGAGATGGGGAGAGTGCAGGAGTGGAGGAGTGGTTATTTGATCATGGGTAGTTCTTCTAACTCCCAAATGCATCCTAGCCTCTTATCTAAACTCATCTCAACCCACCATCCCACCATTTGTGCTTGAGTTGTGTATAAATACCCCCCTGTCTTCTTCATTACTTGCATTAAAAATATTTCAAAGGGAAGAGAAAAGAAAAGAAACAAATTGTGAGCAAAAGAAGGAGTTTTGTGAGAAAAAGATTGAGAGGTTGTGTGTTTGTGTGCTCTTGCAACATTAGAGGCCGGCCAGTAGCATCAAGGAGGAGGTCTCGGGTTTCACACTAGCAAGGAGGAGAAGGCTCAAGTTTCGTGGCACAAACTAGGAGGAGAAGGGAGCCATTCGTGCGTTTAAGGAGGTTCTTAGGAGTTTCTATTTGTTTCTTCAATAAGGTGGACAATTTCTCAAACTTCTAACATAGATACCATGCTAGGATTTTAAATTGTCAATATGTTAGGAACAAGAAGTAGGAAAAGTTACTTGGTACTTGTTTGAAGAGACTAGTAGGAAAAGAAACTCTAGTTTACCCACATGAAAAGTTAGTAAAATGAATTGATTTGGGTTAATTAAGATTTGTTATGGTGCTTTGTTGGTATATTTGCATGCTAGAATACATCTGAATTGATGAAACATGTTTATATGAAAATTTGTGCTTATGAATGAGTTGTAGAATGCAATATATGAAAAATTGCTCTTATAAATGAATTATAGAATGCAAAATAATGGCTATGGTTTGGGGATAAATTGATTAGTTGCAATAAGTATGTTTTAAGTGCATTTTATGAGTAATATTGCATTCACTGGATTATCATCTATTTTGTCTCTTTGAAACATAAGAAAAAGATTAGTTTTGGTAAACATAAGACTAATTTAAGAGCTTGATTTTGTTAAAGAATGGAAAAAAAATTGTATGAACACATTATGAATAAAAGGGGAATATGTTGAGATTCATCTAAAAAGGAATTCTTTTCTATGTCGAAATGTATTCATGATCCACTTTTCAAAGAACTAAAGAGAAATAGTCTACTATGAGTTTAAAAATGGGTTTTTGACAATCTAAGAAAATATAAGTTATTGTTCTTAAAGAAATAATATTCTGGAAAAGATCTAGATTTTTGTAAGTACAAATTAATTGAGAAAAATCGAGTTTACTAAAAGAAGAACTAGATTCAGTGCAGTTTATACAAAAAGTATTTAATCGAGTTCTATACTGGTTAGTCACTCAAGACCTACTGGTCTTTGGATCCATTTTGGGTGCGTTACTGTAGCTGAGCGGGGCATTTGGTCTTGGGTTCGTGTCTCTCAAGAAACTCTGTTTTTTTTTTTCTAAAATTCGATTTTTATTTCAAACTAAAAACCATACTTTAGATACATCTCAAGCCTATTCTATAACAGTTAGTCACTCTTGGACTACTAGTTCTCGGGTACGATTTAAGGTGGTTACTGTTCATGAGCGGGGGGTTCGGCCTGGGTTCGAATCCAACCTTTGGCAATTGTTTTGAGAATTTGATTTTTTTTCTTCTATTATGATTTTTTGGTAGTTTTTAATGTATAAAAAATTGAGAAAAAAATATTAGAATCCTTCAAAAAATACTTAGACTTCTTGAAAATTATTTCTACAATATTTAACTTATTATATAGGGAATTAGAAGTAATTTTTGTGAAGAAGAAATGGATAAACTTGCTTTGAATGTGATTTTGGTAAATTAAAGAAAACGAGCATTTTTGAATATAAAGAATTTTCGTAAGAGATCTAAAATGAGATTTTTTACATGGAAACATTGAGTAAGATTAAATATGAAATGGTTGTTCAAAACTGTAACATCCTGAACTTTTAATTATTATTCAATAAGAGTTTGCTGATTTTTTTTACGTGTTGCACGTACAAATTCATGTGCACTTTCCCTAGAAAATTATTTATTTTCATAAACGTGAACAAATATTTTAATCCTTCTCTTTTATTTTTAAAAGCCTAGTTAAATTCTAGACCAAATTGTTTATTCTTAGCTCACACTAATTAATTAATTATTTTAATTAATAACCATGGGTTCTAAATCCCACTAATTTGAGCCCACTAGTTTAATTCTATTTTAATTGTCATAACTTGTAGTGTAGACAAGTTTTGTAGACAATTAATTAAATAATTATGTACAACTAGTAACTAGGGGTGTGTTGTGTGACACGTGCATTGCACTAGCACGTGTCTTAGGTGGAGCATGGGGTAGGCCGGAAATGGCAAGAGAGAGGTGGAGAGTTGGTGTAGTGGAGAGGTGGTTTTGAGTTCATGGGTGTAATATCCCGGACGGATATTAACTCATATAAATTATTATTTTATTATTATTTTATTTTAATTCCAAAATCGGACTATTTTGGCGATTCTCGCCGGGTTGCCCACAACAGTGCCTACGCACGTCTATCGGTCGATGCGCATCCAAAGCGCATCAAATTAATAGCGCGACTCTCCGAAGTAATAATAAAGTTTATCTTACTATTATTTTCTAAATTAAATTATTTTTGGGAATTTTATGAGGATTTTACAAGAAGATTTTGTATACACATACATGTACACATACATATAGTTGTATGGTACTTAGTATATTATACCTAGCATATAGTATGTACTTTAGGACAATATACTTATGCTTGTCATAGCTACTTAATTAGAGAATTAGGGTTTGATTAGAAGGCTTAAGGAGGTTTTATTTAGAGGTTGTATGCATAAGAGATTAGGAGAAAGTCTTCTAGAAACACCTTCCCTCACATAACACCTCCCTCCACCTCACCACTCTAAGACTCACCCCCCTACTCCCCTATAGCTTGGCCGGCCACCTCTTCTTGGGGTTTATTTTGTGCCATTTTGGTGCACTCACCACCTCCATCTCCTTCTATAAACCCCCCCTCATTCACCTCCTTCTCTCATTTTAGAAAAAACAAAAGAAAGAAAGAAAGAAGGAAAGGAAAAGAAAGAGAGAACAAATTAACTAGAGAGTTTTGTTTTGTAGGTAATAGAAGAGTTCTAAACAAGCTTAGGGGAAGGAGAAGGAATAGCTAGCTAGTTCTTCCAAAAAAGGGCTAAGGTGGGGGTTTCTTCACTTCCTTGATTTGTTTGTTTGTTTGTTGTTTGTTTGTTTGTTGTTTGTATGGTTGTTTGACTTCTTCTTCTCATCCTCTTGTTTTGTTTTCTTTGAGTTTGGTTCGGTGTATTGTTGTAGTAAGAAGTAAGAGTAAAAAGTAGTAGTAGTAACTACTAGCTTATAAAGATCATAGCTTTATTATTGTAGTTGTTGTTTGTATGTGATTGGACTAAAGAAACTTACATATTGCATAATGTTGAACAATACAACCATTGTGGGTTGTAGGACTTAGTACATAAAGCATATAAACTCATTTTACAACCATTGTGGGTTGTAGGACCTTAATTAATTAAAAAGATCTTCTTTTTATCACTAGTTGTAGCTTAATAAAAAGATCTTCTTTTTGTTTAATTACTAGTTGTAGCTTAATGAAAAGATCTTCTTTTTGTTTAATCACTAGTTGTAGCTTAATAAAAAGATCTTCTTTTTATCACTAGTTGTAGCTTAATAAAAAGATCTTTTTGTTTAATCACTAGTTGTAGCTTAATAAAAAGATCTTCTTTTTGTTTAATCACTAGTTGTAGCTTAATAAAAAGATCTTCTTTTGTTTAATCACTAGTTGTAAATTAATTAAAAAGATCTTTCTTTTATTTTAATCACTAGTTGTAACTTAATAAAAAGATCTTCTTTTATTTTTAACCACTAGTTGTAATTAATTAAAAAGATCTTTCTTTTATTTTAAATCACTAGTTGTAATTAATTAAAAAGATCTTTTCTTTAGTAAAGTAAAATAAATAAAAAATAATCTTTTCTTTATCACTAGTAATAAATAAGATTAGTAAGAAACTAAGTAGTAGAAAGCTAAAATAATAAGTAGTAGTATGTAATAAAATGAAGTAGTAGTAGTAATAGATAGTTGTATGTTGTGATTTTATTGTGAATGAAGTAGTAGTAATAGATAGTTTTATGTTGTGATTTTGTTGTGAATAAAGTAGTAGTAGTAGTAAGTTGTATGTGGTGCTCTTGATAAGAATGAAGTAGTAGTAGTAGTAAAATTGTTGTAGGATCTTTTCTAAAAATGGTTAGAAGCCATATTTATATGCTTCTAATGTTGTAGGACTACTTCTAAAAATATTTAGAAGCCATGTTCATGTTCCACATGTTGTAGGATCTTTTCTAAAAATGGTTAGAAGCCATTTTTATGCTACTAATGTTGTAGGACCACTTCTAAAAATGTTAGAAGCCATATTCATGATTAATTAGTTGTAGGATGTTTTCCCATCATGCTTTATGTCTAGGATGTTGTAGGACTACTTCTAAAAATATTTAGAAGCCATGTTCATGTTCCCCATGTTGTAGGATCTTTTCTAAAAATGGTTAGAAGCCATTTTTATGCTACTAATGTTGTAGGACCACTTCTAAAAATGTTAGAAGCCATATTCATGATTAATTAGTTGTAGGATGTTTTCCCATCATGCTTTATGTCTAGGATGTTGTAGGACTACTTCTAAAAATATTTAGAAGCCATGTTCATGTTCCACATGTTGTAGGATCTTTTCTAAAAATGGTTAGAAGCCATTTTTATGCTACTAATGTTGTAGGACCACTTCTAAAAATAGTTAGAAGCCATATTCATGCTTAGTTAATTGTAAGATTGCTTTAAAAATATCCTACCATGTCTACCATGCTTAGTTAGTGGTAGCTTTGCTTCTAGAAATGCTTAGAAGCCATAATCCATGCTTAGCTAGTTGTAGGATTACTTATAAAAATATCCTACCATGCTTACCATGCTTAGTTAGTTGTAGCTTTGCTTCTAAAAATAATTAGAAGCCATATCCATGCTTAATTAGTTGTAGGATTGCATTTAAAAATATCCTACCATGCTTACCATGCTTAGTTAGTTGTAGCTTTGCTTCTAAAAATAATTAGAAGCCATATCTATGCTTAATTAGTTGTAAGATTGCTTTAAAAATATCCTACCATGTCTACCATGCTTAGTTAGTGGTAGCTTTGCTTCTAGAAATGCTTAGAAGCCATAATCCATGCTTAGCTAGTTGTAGGATTACTTATAAAAATATTCTACCATGATTCTATGCTTAATTAATTGTAGAATGTTTTATAAACTTATCCTACCATGCTTAACGTTTAGAATGTTGTAGGATTCTTTTCCTAGCATGCTTGGTAATGTTGTAGGATTCTTTTCCTATCATGTTTAGTAACTCACTTATACTAGAATTTTGTAGGATTCATTCCTAAAGTTTCCTATTATGTTTAGTGACTTAGTTATGCTTAGAATGAGTAGGATTCAATCCAAAAGTTTCCTACAATGTTTGGATAAATTTTATTGTGCCTAGAGTGTTGTAGGATCCATGATAAAATCATATACCATGCTAGTTTAATTGTTGGAAAGCGATATATCATGCTAGCTTAATTGTAAGTATTTGGCATATCATGCTAGTTTAAATTGTATGCAAATTGTATACCATGCTAGATAAATGGTAGAGAAGTGTATACTATGTTAGTGAATGACCATGATTCATGCTAAGTAGGGATCATGCAAATTATTGATCATATTAAGTTAAGGATACCCATACTAGGATGTTCATGCTTAGGGTAAAGAAACTACCCATGGCTAGTGGTAGTGATTTATGTTGGATTCTATGCCATGCTAGAGTAATACATGATTAGAACATTGTAGGAGTAATGTTAGAATATCTACTATACCTTGGAATGATTGTATGTTATATTAGTTATGTATCCATGCTTGTGTTATGGTGATTAGTCAAGATAAGTAGTAAGTTTTCATGCTCGCTTGACTATAGTAGACTCTATGTCTAGGTTGTAGTGATTTTTATGTTTAAGCTCGATGAAAACACAAGCATTAATCATATTCATACTTAGGAGTGTGATGGTGAGTAGTTCTATTTTGTAATTGGATTACTTTAGGAAGATGCCTACGAGTGTATGTCATGCCTAAGACATTATAGGTCGAAGTAGTAAGATCGGGAAGACCACTAGCGATAGTTAATTCGATAAAGGCGGTTATGTCGCCTTCGGATTCTTCCTTAGTAGAATACCTATCTTAGACTACTAGTAGATCCCTTTGTTGCTTCTAATAGTAGAAGATTAAGTTTGTTAGTAAGCACGCTTGGTTGCTTCTAGGATTGATTACCTGTATGGTTGTTTGCACACGGTCGTGCTCGTACGTGGCTCGACTAGCCCGTATGTAGCGGTGGGTCTCATATGTAGCTTAGTTGGCTCGTATGTAGGTTGTTGTCTCGTACGCGGCCCGACTGGCCCGTACGTAGCTGTTGGTCTCATACGCGGCTTATTTGGCTGGTATGTACGTGGTTATCTCCTACGAGGCCCGCCTGGCTCGTAGGTAGTTATTGTTTCATACGTAGCTTAGTTGGCTCGTATGTGGTGTATAGCTTGTTAGCTAGTACACAGTTAGTTGTGCTATCTAGGGTGATGTTACCACCCTAAGGGCTATCGACCATCAAGACATGTGTTTCTACCCTAAGGAACTGTGGAGGAGTCGCTCCTTGTGTACCGTCAAATCTTAACCAGGGTAGGTTGATCGAGGACCGGAGTATAGACAGAGTCCAAGTCTAGGGTAGCGGCGTGCGTATATATTCGCGACGGCCAAAGTCTTGGATCGATGAGCCACGAACCGGGTCCTGAAGGATTCTGGTAAATCTAGGTTGAGCGGCCTAGTAGCGTTGTTTTGCGAAGCCTAATTTAAGGCCTAGCATGTTGTGTTATAATATTGTCATCCCTAGGATTGTTCGAGTCAGGGACATCACTAGGATAGTGACTTATAAGGATCAGTTTACTTAAACCCTTTTGCCGGGAGAGAGGGGTCAGTTGTAGGGGGCCCCGACACTAACTCGTCTCTTGAGGCAGATCATAGGTGGTGTACCGGGTTGTACCTTCCTGTCAAAGGGATACGTACGGTGCCGTCTCACAAGTTGAGGACACGGGTTGCGTATCTCGCGCTGTTAATTCCTGAAGTACCGTGGCTAGGGGTGCCACAGGATGCATTGTGCAGTCCTGCGCTTGCGATACCCCAGAGAGTGCCACAGGGTAGGCTTCGTGCTACCCTGCGCTTGCGAAACTCTATGGTTTGGTTTTTATAATGACACCCGATACGTCGGGATCGTCTAATTTGAGTGAGGTCCGGTTAGCCGGGTCGCGGTGGCGAACATAGACACCACGGGCGAAATGCAACGGTGGCACATGACCACATCTGCAGCCTCGCGAGTCACGTGTAGGTGTCAGGAACAGGTTGTGTACAATTAGAATTCATAACGCGGGTTCAAATCCCTATATATGGAGAAACAGCTTGAGATGGAGTTGCATGTATTTATGGGCTGCATGTTACTTTCGGAGACTTGCTGACATTAGAATAGGAAGCATCCTAGTTCTACCTTCCCGTCAAAGGGATACGTACGGTGCCGTCTCACAAGTTGAGGACACGGGTTGCGTATCTCGCGCTGTTAATTCCTGAACTGCCGTGGGTGGGTGTCAGGAACGGGTTGTGTACAGTTAGAATTCATAACGCGGGTTCAAATCCCGGATATTAGAATAGGAGTGTCCTAGTTCTACTTAAGTATCACATTAGAGTCTAGTCATAGCACTCACGTACACTTAAACTACACCAACACCATTGCTATGTTTGTATATTTTGTATATTGTTTGGAAGATTCGCTGCTATATAATCAGCCTTTAAGCGTCAGTGAATACTGACGTCCCCACTTCCATAGGTACTGGATCGCCGAGGTACAAAGGCGATATTCAGGAGGACTCAAGGCAAGGAAAGCAAGGAGTCAGTATTAAGTTTAGTTCCGCTGCAAAATATGTATTGATTCTGTATTAGTTAAGAAGTACTCTGATGTAAGATGTGAAGGTTGTAATACTTAGAAATGTAAAGGCAATATTGTAACTCCATTGTAAGATATTACAGTTATACAGTATTTAGACTTGTAACACATTGTGTATTGAATAAAAAGTTTTAAATTCTCCTGTTTTTCTGTGTATTGTGACTAATTGAAGAAAAGGTCTTGGCTCGTGTCACGGTTTTCCGGTATCGGAAATCGGGGCGCTACAATGGGTAGTTGTTTTAACTCCCTAGTTCATCCTAGCCCCTAATCCACAACCATCTAGTTCATCCTAGCCCTCTATTTCACTCAAAAATATGTATAAATACCCCTTCCATTTCTTCATGTAACACACTTGAAAATTGATAAAATAAAGAAAGAAAGAAATAAACAAAAAGTGAGAAACAGATTGAGAGTTTGTGAACAAAAGATTGAGTGTGCATTTGTGTGTGTGTCCCTTTCAAGTGGAGGCCGGCCATTCACCAAAGGAGCAAGGAGAGCTTCAGGTTCCATCAAGCACAAGGAGGAGACAGCAACTTATAGCACATTCTAGGAGGAGAAGGATCGCTCATTGTTCAAGGAGATTTCTAGGAGTTCTTTTCATTTGTGTTTCTTCAAAATAGGTGGGTGATTTTTCAAGCTTCTAGTTAGATACCATGCTAGGATTGAATTTGTGATCATGCTAAAATGAATAGGAAAGAAATTGCCATGCTTTTGTTTAAGGAGATTAAGAAGAAAAGAACATCAAAATAATCTACACACAAAAAAAATAGTAGAATAAATAGAATGTGTATGTGAATATGAGTATGACGAATTGGTAGTTTATTTGCATGCTAAAATTGGTGAATTATGATTTGTTGTGAAACTTGGCTATGCATGAAATGAAAGATACAATATATGGAAATTGTGATTATGGATAGATTATGGAATTTAATTTAATTGGCATGAAATGTTAACTAGATGAAATTGTGATAATAATGTGTTCATGTGCCTTATACAAGTAGAATTGTGATAATTGAATTTATTTAGCCCTATTTAAATCTCAAAATATGTAGTTGGGAAAATAGGACTAAATTGATCAAATAGGGTAGTCCCCCTTAGTTTCTTTGTGACAAGTGTGTACTTTCTAAGTAAGAGAAATTGAAGTATTATATCCTAGCGTCAGTTGTATGCAACTGACGTACCCACAGTTTCTATGCAGGATAAAGTGAATGACAAGACTAAAGATTGATTGCTGCTTAAAGAAATGTTCAAGTTATTATTCAATTCATGTATAAATGTTGTAATTTATAATTCCGTTGCAATGATGTAAACTCTATTGTAATAAAAAAATTTAATTTCTCGTAAAATTGTACGAAGAGAAGTGTAAATATCCTGTGGAACATCGAATTCAGTCTTATTTGGAATTCGGGGTGTTACAAAAACTATGCAAATGTGCATGGAAAATGACGTAAAAGAAACATGATGAAATATGTAATTTGTGAATACGAACTCTCATTTTGATGAACATGAAGCGAGTTGACACTAGAGTTTAGCTAAGTCCTTGCATCGGCATGAATGAAATTTTGAAAGAGAAATGTGATAAATAAAGACCAAGTTTAGGTCGTGATTAACAATTGATGTTTAAGACCGATGTAGAGGTAATGTTAACTGTAGGATATTAATTGTATTCAAGATTCAATTATCTAAGGATTAGGCACATAGTGAAGATGTGATGAAGGTAAGAGAAAAACACAAGTATGAGGGCCTCAGATCTACGGTGTGGGAGTATTCACAGGCTACCTACATGATGCGTCATGTCATGACTTGTCACGCCCCACTTCCCAAAATACGGAACACGAGTACGTAACGTAGGCCCAGCGAATGATGTAAACACCTTCCATAAGCAGTACTAGACTAACTCAGCAATAAGAACAACAAAATACAACTACACAAGAAATATAACCACATGAAACAAAGATAAATTCCAATAATAATGAAATAATCCAACAGTATAAATATCCAACATATGGGATCAAAACAAACTACGGGTCATAGAGCCCAAAACAAAGTACAAGTTATAACAATGTTTAAGAAAATAAATCTAAAAGCAAATAAAAACTACACAGCGGAGACTGGATCCAACACTAGAAACGTTGCTCACCAATTCCTCTGGGAACAGATCCTTTAGTACCTATAAAATCTTGATCTAAAAAGAAAGAAAAGAGTGTCCTTAGAGCAAGTCGTGGGCAGCAAGTAGAGAAAACAAAGGATAATAGGAAAGCATGAATATCAAGGATAAGGAACATGGTCAAAAACAATGAACAAAACAAAGAACAGGCAATAATATCAAAGGTGTACAATAATCACGCATGTAATGAGTGATTTCAAATCAAGATCAAGCATGAGATGCAGGTTGTTAAGTATTTTATTAGCATAACTAGTGCACATACTGCTGCGTCCCATTCCACAGGTTCCGCACAAGCACAGTGATCATTTTAGACTGATGGTGAATTCACGGTTCGTGTAATCGGCATTGATAAAAAAAAATTACGTGCAAGAATCATCAATCAATCATTGCAATCAATGCTCCTCCTTCTAAGTCAAGTATTCGTGCAAGAGAGAAGGCCTTACCGAGTACATTTTCCAATTGTTCACTACCAAGTCTACCCATAATACCCCGGCTTGTTAATAATTTATTTTCATCCTATGTGAGTATGCAAGAGGGTTTCAATGTTGTATATTACTATGTGTAACTAATTCTATGCACTATAGACAAAGCATGAAGCAAACACATCATATAAACGTATTTTACAAAATCAGGACAGCATGATCTTGTTGTACCAAAACATGGAATATGGTCACTGCACAATAGTAAATCTGAATTCACTGAAAGATCTAGAAATTAGACTTCCAAACGGTTCTAGCGAGTATAATTAAGGCATATAAAAGGTATAGTAACTAGGGTAAAAACTCTATTCTAATCAGGTTTTATGTTCAGTTAGCATGCAGTAGGTTGTGTTCAACTAACTGTTTCGGGTCAGAGAACTCATTAATAAAATCTACAAAAACTCAGGAAAGTATCTATACATGTCTAGGTCCAACCTAATTTATTTCAGATTTTTCTTTTACTGTTAACAGGGTCAAATAAAATAAGAAACAGCAGGATACGCATGAAATTATGAGTCTGGAATTACTAACATAGTTGCAGTAAAGTGATGATATCTAACATATGACAAATTGGAATTTAAATCCATACTAGGAAAAAATTATCTAGACATCAAGGGCTACATTTTATGTTCAGTAAGTTCTTTCAAATTATGTCATTAGCATGGCTAAAAATCTGATTCAAAGTGAAACATCCAGCAGTCTAGAAATCAACTTAACATAAAAAGATAACAAATAAATCATACGATCACATATAGCATGCAAATTGGTATTCAAAGCAATCCTAGGTGTCATCATACAAATTTCTAAGGTTTAAGATACAATTATCACAGTCTTGGTGTCAATTCATCGAGCAACTTGACTTTAGCACATACAATTTCAATGTCCAATTTATCATGCAGTCATATGCATGAATCTAGTTATTTAAATGTGCATATGCATGAAACAATAGGGACTGGGTCTATGATCAAAGAGATGGCATGATGTTAAGAGTACGTCGGGTTAGCTCGTGTAAACCCTCGATAATTTTAACGGAATTGTCAAAACCAGTTTTTTTTTATAACAAAATGGATGGATCTACTTGTAGGAGATCAAATAATCATGAACACAAATAATAAAAAAGGTTCAAGAAGAGACTTGCCTGTTATATTGCAGATATAATTAAATAGGAATAACGGGATCAAAATCCTGGGTGAAATATCCCAAAAACACGTGCGAAGAACCAACGGCAATAGCCAAAAGCCAAGAGAAAACTTCACACCGGATCGGGACATAACACAGAACGGCAAAACTGGATCTGATACGCCCAGAACACAGAAGAGCAAATCGAACCAATAGGGTCTCTTCCTCACACCAGATCCGATCCAAACAGGGGACAACAAGATAGGGATCCGATGTGGCCGAACATGGGATAGCGGCGGTGACCAATCAGCGGTCGTCTTCCTCCTCAGCAAGGAGAGAGAGAGACAGCGTCTTCGACGGCAACTGCGATGGGGCGGGGGCGAAGCGGCATCGACACCATGGTCGGGAAGCAACGACAGCGATAGTAACCACGACCAAACTCTGGTGAACTCTGTTTTGCGGAGGAAAACAGAGAGACGACGGCGAACGCGACTCCGGGACTCGACGGTGATGCTAGGGGACTCCGGTGGAGCGGCAAGAGACGACGAGGCCAATGATGGTGTACGGAGATGGGTTAGGGCGACTGTGAGGGGTTACGCAATGGTGAATCTTTCGATGATGGGTTTCGGTCAGGGTTAGCGAGGACGATGGGGGACAACGACGGTGAGATGGTGGAGACGAGGGGATGGAGACGATGATGAGGGTGGTGATGGTGGTGAAGGGCGATCGGAGTAGCGACAGGGGTAGGGTGTTTTGCGGTTGGGTTTGGGTTTAGCGAAAACAGAGAAAAAGGGTCGGGATCGGGGAGAGAGAAAGAGGGTAACGGCGGGGTGAGAGAGAGAGAATAAATTATTAGGGTTTAATGAGATTATTTATAGGGATCAAGAATTAGAGTTTTGGGTTGAGATTATGTGGGTTTTGGGTAACAATTTTGGCTCCAAAAAGAGACAAACAAATACAATGAGATGAGACGAACACAAAGGAGAACAAATCAAAATCAAAATAGAAAGAGCAAAATTGCAAAGAGAACAGGATCCAACCAAAAGAACACAGATTGATCAAGAGAGAACAAAAGAACCTAAGAAAAGACAAAATACACAATAACAAATGAATTCAAATACAATAATCAAAAGAATACAAAATACAATAAAATCTGAAAATAGGTCTTACATAACGTGAATACATCTTCGGAATTATCGGGACCGTGGCGACACTTGTGGGGTGTTTGGTGACTACGTAATGCCATTGTCCCATGGCAGAGGCGAATTGTCCCTAGGCTGTCTACATGATGCATCATGTCATGACGTGGGATTCCCTCCAGGCTGTCTGGATATAGGCTCGTAACTCATAGAACATCTAGGATACTTACCGTAGTTACCGTAGTAGTCTAACTCATAGTGAGGGAATCAACCCTACAAGATGAAGAACGATTAAGGGTTTTTGCCCTCGGACCTATGTAGTATGGGATTCACAGAATCCAAACAAGTCCGCATTAGTGTCATTAAATATAAATAACTGCATTAAGGACTAAGTGCACATTCACACACGAGATCAATAAGATAATCCCCCTTAGCTTTGTTTGTGACATGTGTGCGCTTTCTAACTAAAAGAAATTGATGTATTATATTCTAGCGTCATTTGTTGCAACTGACGTGCCCACAGTTTCTATGCAAGATAAAGTGAATGACAAGACTAAAAAATGAATGATGCTTAGAGTAATGTTCAAGTTGCTATTTAAATCATGTATCATGTTGTAAGTTATAATTCCGCTGCGTTAATGTAATCATTGTTGTATAAAAGTTTTTTATTACTTGTAAAATTGTACGAAGTGAAGTGTAAAGATCCTATGGAACTTCGAATTCAGTCTTATTTAGAATTTGGGGTGTTACAATAAATACCCCCCTTCTTCAGTCAGAAGGTAATTGGTAATTTATCTCTCAAACTCTCTTTCTCTCTTTGGTTCTGACTTGAGCGTCGGAGGGTCTGTCGCCACGGTCACCCCTAGTGTTTCAGGCTTTTTGCAGGTCCATCGATCGTGCCAGCAACCGTCAGATTTAGATCTTGGTGTTCAATCAACGATCCAGATTCAATCTCAGGAGCTCTAACCACTTTTCACGGCAACGATCAAATGTCAAATCTTTAGTAGTTTCCTTCTAATATAAACTCACTATCTGTTTGCTCCCACATCAAAATAAGCAGCAACATCGACCAAATCAACCCTCAAGCAAGACAGAACCTGCGCCTCTATGGAAGTTAGAGAGCAATCCCGTTCGACTATGTTCCTTGGTTGTCGACTGGATCCGAGCTGAGCTACTGGATCCGAGCCGAGCACCCAGCCTCCACCTCTCTCCTACTACTCCCGAGCCGGTTCTATGGCCTAGGATCGGATCGACGCTAGTACCACATCTTCCGCTACACAAATTACAAGAACTCACACTTGTTGCCCCCACACTCCTAAAATAAACAGTATCAGGTTGGCGCCGTCTGTGGGAACTCAGATACTGTTGCCAGTCCGAGCCCAGCGAGGAACGTCCCCTCAAAATCGAGCTCTTCCATGGCTCCCAAAGCCATAAGGCCTGTCACCTCGGAACGACACCCAGACCCTCCACATCACAGCCGCACGAACGCCCAGGGTTCCAACTAACCACGGGTCAACGGCGTGGTCAGACACGGCCCGGGTGCTTCTCACTTAAACGCAATCGATTTACAGTGAGTCATCCTGGATCGGCATGAACTAGGGGAGAGGCCGCTTCCAACTCGGTCTCGAACCATCGCAGACGGCCATCCATAGAGCGTGATCCAGGACACAACCACTCACTCCGTGAACCTCCGCCCCTGCAGCACCCGTTGAGGAAAGCCCCAGTCACGAGAGCCAAGTTCCAAAACTTTCAGGACGAGGTCCTCCAAGCAATCCGTGGCGGCCATGGAAACGAGGTCTGCAACAACTCCGACCCTCGGTTAGGAGCAAGAGGTGGCGAGTCCTACGGATCAGCCCATCCCATGGAACAAGAGGACGCCATCCCCCGGCGCTTATTTGAGATGGAGAACCGCCTCACCCATCTCGGCGAGGGCGGACCAATGTCAGTTCGTGGTCATCGGCCAACCCGACCCCCATTCTCCCCTCAAATCTTGGAAGTCGAGATCCCCCGAAATTTCAGGCCTCCCCAATTCAAGACATACGACAGTGAGGGTGATCCCATTGATCACATGGAGGGGTTTAAGACCCTCAAGATGCTTCACAGCGCTGCGGATCCACTCCTATGTCGCGCCTTCCCCGCTACCCTTTGCGGTCCGGCTCGGGAATAGTTCTCAAAGATCGCCCCCAGCTTAGTCTTCTCGTTCGACCAATTGAAGGCAAACTTCCTAGCCCACTTCGTGACCAGCTGAAAGGTCGAGAAGACGAGCACGTCCCTTCTGGACCTCATGCAGAAGGAAGCGGAGTCACTCTGTAATTTCGTTCGGAGGTTCACCGCCGAGGCGAGATCGGTCTCCTCTCTTGACACGGGCGTCGCTTTGGTGGCTTTCCGACACAACGTTCGGCACAATCAGCTGAAGGCTTCATTGGCCAAAAACCACCCGTCGACTTTCCCGACCTGCTCAACACGGTCGAGAAGTATATTCGAGCGGAAGAGGCCCTAAATCCGGAGGACACCAAAGAAGCCACTTCCAGGGGAAGCGGAAGATCGACGACATCGAACCCATTAAGAAAACCACGAAAGAGACGACCAATCTCAAAAGAGGTCCTCCGATCCCTCGATTTGAGAGGTATACGTCGCTGACCGAGAACGTCTCGGCAATCCTGATGGAGATCGAGGATAAAGGGCTCTTCCGACTCCCTCCCCGACCAAGCAACAACAAGAAGCAGGACCAAAGATTCTACTGCCGCTTCCACCGAGACAATGGGCACGAGACGAACAACTTCTGGGCCCTTAAAAACGAGATCGAGGCTCTCATCCAACGAGGGTACTTGAGGGAGTTCACCCGGGATAATCCATGAGTCCGGAGGGATCCGAGGAACCCGAGGCCTTTGCCTCCTCCTCGAACGTTCAACCAGCAACCAGAGCAGGACCCCGAGCCCGAGGAGACTCGAGGGCAGGCCATACTACACTGCGTCCATGGTGGACCCATGGGGGGGGGAATCTAATACCTCCCATAAGGCCTTCGTCAGGGAGGTTAACTCCGTCCGGGACCATCCATCCCCCTAGATTCAACAACGACTAGTATCCTTTTCCGGAGAAGACCTGGAGAGAGTCCGGCTCCCACATTGTGATGCCCTCGTCATCAGCCTCGTCATGGAAAATTTCGAAGTCGGCCGAATTCTCGTGGACAATGGGAGCTCAGTCAACATCCTCTTTTCGGAAGCATTTAAGAACCTCAAGCTCCCCCAATATAAGCTAAAGCCGGCCGGGTACACCCTACATGGGTTCTCGGGCGTTCCAGTATAGATTGAAGGGATCGTAACGCTGGATGTAACAGCCAGCACAACCCCCATCACATGGACCTAATCAATGGACTTTATGGTGGTTAACTTCAAGGCGGCATGCAATGCCATCCATGGTCGACCCGACCTCTACTCGTTCCAGGCCGTTCCTTCGGCCTACCACTTGAAGCTGAAATTCCCCACTGACCTCGGAGTTGGCGTTGTTAAAGGAAATCAGGAGTCTGCACGTTCGTGCTACATGATCGTGGTCGGAGGCGGGGTGTTCCCACTCGATGCAGTCGAGCTTCCGCCTGCAAGAAGCTATCCTGAGTCGGAACTTGCGGACAAATTGGAGGAGGCCTCATATAACACACCGAATTCCAAATAAGACTGAATTCGAAGTTCCACAGGAACTTTACACTTCACTTCCCAAGGAATTTAAAACTTTAATTACAACAATGATTACATTAATGCAGCGGAATTATAAATTACAATATGATACATGAATTGAATAACAACTTGAACATTTCTTTAGGCAGCAATTATTCTTTAGTCTTGTCATTCACTTTGTCCTGCATAGAAACTATGGACACGTCAGTTGCATACAACTGATGCTAGGATATAATACATCAATTTTTCTTACTTAGAAAGCACACACTTGTCACAAACAAAGCTAAGGGGAACTATTCTATTGATGTCGTGTGTGAATGTGCACTTAGTACTTAATGCAGTTATTTATATTACATGACACTAATGTGCACTTGTTCAGATTCTATGCATCCCATACTATATAGGTCTGAGGACAAGCCCTTAATCGTTCTTCATCTTGTAGGGTTGGATCCCTCGCTATGACTTAAACTACTATGGTAAATATCTTAGATGTCCTATGAGCTACGAGCCCATGTCCAGACAGCCTGGAGGAAAATCCCACGTCATGACATGGCGCATCATGTAAACAGCCTATGGACAATTCAGCCTCCGTCGTGGGACAATGGCACTACATAGTTAACAAAAACCACACAAGCGTTGCTATGATCCTGATAATTCCGAAAGATAGATTCACGTCATGATATGACGCATCATGTGGACAGCCTGTGAAAATTCTCACACCGAGAATCTGAGACCCTCATACTTGTGTTTGTCTCTTACTTTCATTACATCTTCACTATTGTGTTGTCCTTAGTTATTTGAATCATGAATAAAATCAACACCCTAGAGTTAGCACTACCTTTATACCAGTCCTAACCATCAATCAACAATAATGACCGAAACTTGGTCTTTCATTTCAACATTTTATCTCAAAAGGATTAATCCGTACCAGTATAAGGACTTAGCTACACTCTAGTCTTTAATCTCATTTCATGTTCATAAAAATTGAGTATTCATGCTCACAAATTTTTCTCATAATTCATCATGGTATATCGTTTCATTTCTTTGCATTACTCATGTATAACACAACAATTCATTTATTAACTTACCAACGTTCATAATCAAACTTCACATAATTTCTTTGCATTCACGAAGTCATTCTTTCATTTATTAAGCGAAGAAATCACATTAATCTTACTTAAATTATCCATGTCATAAATCTCATTTTAAAAACTCTACTCAAAATTTCTTCCAAAAGAGAATATTTGTTTTCTTTAATTAATCAAGATTGTATTCTAAGAAATTTGTATCGAGTTCTTTTTCTCAAATTGCTTCTAATTCTCATTATAATAAGTGAAAATATTGTAGATTAATTTTCCATGAAGTCTAGGTATTTTTAGAATAATTCTAATAACTTTTCTCAATTTTTTATACACTTAAAAACCATTTTAAAATAATAAAATAGACAAAATCAATTTTCCGAAAAAAATGGCCAAGGCCGGATTCGAACCACACACAGAGCCCCTACCTATGAACAGTGACGTTTTTAAAATGCACCCAAAGACCAGTAAGTCCAAGTGTGACTACTGTCTAATAGCGATCTCAGTTTATATTTAAGTTTTGGTTTCCGGTATTGAGTTAAAATCGAATTTCAAAAAAATAAAGTCTCTGGAGAGACTCGAACCCAAGACTTAAACTCTGCTGCGCTACAATGACGTTTTTTAAATGCACCCACTGACCAGTAGGTCTGAGTGACTAGCCTGATATGAACTGAGATAACTCAACTCACTGTTTGTTGATAATTTTTCACAATTCAAAATCTCTTTAAATTTTCTTGTCCTCTATTTTTGTATCACAAAAATTTTCAGATTATCAATCTTAGATATTTGCAGCATAACAGTAATTTAAAATCATTTTTTTGACATTTAAAAGTGAATTCTCTTTCTAATTTATATTTCGAATCTATATTTTCGACTTTGAAATGCAACAATAACTTCTTCACAATTTGGCTACACAATTACCACGAAAAGATGTTTTTCTTACTTTATTTTATTTCTATAAAAACTCTAGAACATGTTTCCTCTATTTTTTTACATGAATATTGCACTACTTAGATAACACATATCACTAGTTTAGTTTGCAAACTAGTCTTTCACAATTAAATTTTCTTAATCTAGCATGGTTCATAAAATACATATTCCATAGCAACATGACAATTTCTAATTTAATAATCGCAATTATATCAACTATCAATCAATTCATCAAGAATTCATCTCATTTCTTGTAACCCCTGTTTTTCACTTTTGGTATTTTTTGAGGGTATTTTTCATTTTTGTGAATTATTATTTTCCATTGTATTTTTCGGATCAATAAAATTAATTATCTTTATTCTATAATATTTTTCTGGCAGTTTTGACCTCATTTTGTTGATTGTGCGCCGTTTGGCCGTTTTTCGACATTTTGAGCTCTTTTTCTCAAATTCTTGATCCCGTTCATATATAAATGTTATTTTAGGGTCATGGTGGATTTTTAGGAGAGTTTTGACCAATTTGAGATTTTTGGCCCTTAAGGAGATTTTTAGGAGCTATAGGATTCATTGTATTTTGTATCCTCATTTGAAATCTACCCAATATTCATTACCCAATTGTATACCTATTGTTTCCTATTGATATCCACTACCCATAAACCCACATTTGATCCCCTATAAATACCCCCTCATCTATTAATCCCTAACCCTAATCTTCTTTTTCCTTCTCTAATCAAAACCGGCTTACCCCTCTCCTTCTCTTCTCTCCCGGCCTGCATACCACCCCAGGCCGACACCCCCTTGTGCTGCCCTAGCCATTGCCGACCTTACAAACCCTCCCTCCTTCATCCATACAACTCCTTCTACATCAAAAACCCCGTCTTTTCCTCTCCTTTGGTGGCCGGCATCTCAAAACAGCACCCATCCATCTCAAAACAGCCCCCTACATCGCCTTCGCTGATTTGGATAAGTGGGTATCACCCGCTTCGAGTTCGTGCTTCAAAAAGACGGTTGTAGGCAAGATTCGGTTCATGGGTTCGCTTGAAATCGCGCGTGGAAGGACTTTTGTTCTCGGGTTTTCATTGCTAGGCTTCGTAGCATCGTGTTCTTCATCAACGAGGCAAGTAACTTGTACTTAAATTTCTTAGGTTGATACAAGTAGAAAGTTCACACATTGGATAGGTTGAGACTAGAGACGGACGAAGATCATGTTTTTATTTGTGGATTTCGTCTCTATTGTTCAAAACAGGCCATAGACGAATTAGGGCGTGAAGTTTGATAGGTTTGTGCCTTAGGATTCACCCAAACGCGATTTTTACCGCGTATGTGACATATTGTATACCCGATGTATGTTTGAACACCCATATGAGAAATATTAGATTTTGACATGTTAGATACCCTCCATTATGATATTTAGACAATGGGTAGACAGTGTTTTGAATTTGGAAGAGTTTGAATGATTTTTGAGGAAGTTATGACGTTTTGAAACTTAGTTGAGAAATCTGGAAATTTGGATTGAACTGGATTGATTGCAGTTTTTACCTGAATTAGAGTCCGAATCTCCACATGACTATTTCTGAGTAATTTGTAGAGAATTGAATCTAATTTCTAATCCCACTGGTGTCACCCCGTTTGGAGTTCGTATGGAGTAGTTATGATTATTTTAGTAACTGTATGTTGGTAGTTTCCAGAATCAGTTCGGGGTAATTTTTGTGGACAATTTATTTTCAAGATCCAAGTTAGACATAATTTCATGCCACAAGATTTTGTCCAGTATTTCACCATGATGTTAGGTAGCTCTCTGATTTTTGTGATAATTAAAAGATGAGTTCTGAGTGATGCCTTACATCCTTTTCTATAGATCGCTTTTGCTGTAAACTGTGTGTGATTGTATGTTGAATGCCGTGTTCACCTTATTTCTAATTACTGTATGATATATTTTATGTGAGATATGAAAGTTGGGTAATTGTGTATACTTTCACCCCGTTTTGGCGGAAGTTGATTTTGATGCGCTGTTTACAAGATATGCATGATTTTGTACAGCGGTGTTGAAGAATTCCAGATCCATCAAAACTGTGTTATGTGTTATTTTCTATTTTTGAAAACATATCTATACTTTCTGGAAAAATATGAAAATTTATATTTTGAGACTATACTTATAGGGGATTACCCCAGAATTTTCGTGGATTTAATTAATGACTTTGTATGCTGTTTTTATGTGGTTTAAGTCATTCCCCTGTTTTCTAGCTGTACATGAAAACTGTGTTGGAATGTGTTTTGAGTCATGATGTTGTGAAATAGCATATGGATTTATTATAACCGTTAGAAGCGTGTGGAAGTCTAGTTTCCAGATCTTTCGACGGATCATGATTTTCATGCCTGTAGGTCTTTGGATCACTGTTTTAGTACAGATTGGTCTTGCTGTTCTGATTACAAACATACACTATTTTGCTCGTATTTGTGAATGTATAGTATCTATACTTACTGATCTGATGCCCTAAACCTAAACCTGATCATGTGATGTTAGTTTGACATCCTTTAGCTCACATTCATGTCTGTTTAATAACTACAATGAAAGTAATCAAGCCGGGGTATGGGAAAGATCTAGTAGTGGGAAAGCATAGAAATGTGTACTTAGAAGGGGGCCCGTGTTTCCCATATAATTATCTGTATTCTGACCCTGTCTACATTACTTCTTATGTAAGAAGGTGTAGAGTAGAAGAGAACCACTAGGTTCTATCTGTCTGTTTCTGACCCTGTCTACATTACTTCTTATAGGAAGGTGTAGAGGAGAAGAGAGCCACTAAGTTCTATCTGTCTGTTCTGATATCTGTCTGACCCTGAGTACACAGCCTTATAATATCCCCTACGAAATCTACAAATGAAATTGTTTTGAATGTAGCAACCATGTGATAAAAGTATGGCGCATGAAGTGCTACCTAGATAGTAATCACACAAGACTTACATTAGTCTGAATCTGTTTCTGAATCTGTTTCTGAGGTCTGAATCTGAATCTTATATATGGAAATCTGAATCTGAATACCTGTTATCTGATTTACCTGACATATCTGAATATCTGTTTTCCTGACATATCTGTTATATGACACTTGACACTTAATATCTGAGACATCTGCTAGGATACTATGTTAGTTGAATTTACCATACCATATTAGGTCTGTTTCTGATGTTAGTTAGATCTGTTTAGTTTTGTCCATGTGCTTGTATCCTATTCTATTTGTGACCCGGACTTGCCATTGATGGGTACTGTGTTTTCTTCTTTTTCTTTTTCCTGTATTCGATGATTGCAGATTTCGGTGGACAGATTCAAGAAGGTACTGGTGGTTCGCAGTATTAGTTGCTGATTATTATATCTGTTTCCTGTTAGAACTTTATTCTGTATTCGTGAACTTGAATATTTCTGTACTTGAGACTTGAATATTATTTGTATTCGGGCAATGTGACCCAAGATTATTGTGTTATTCAGATCATGAATATTTGAGATTAATGTGTTTTATTTCAAGTATTCTTGTTGATATTTGGTTCATAAGTGCATGTGGTTGATCTTTTTCTGGCTTCCGACTCTGATTTTACTGGGATATGTTGTAAAGAATTCCTGAACAGCTTAAGGATGATTATATTCATTCGCTGGACTTTTGTTACGCGCTCGTATTCCATGCTTTTGGGAAGCGGGGCTTGACATTTCTAATTAGTCACCTTTTATAACAAACATATGGACAATTTAACTAGTTTCTCTTAGCATATTAATCACTTCAATCCGTAGCATGATATCTACATTAGAAGTAGAGAAATCACCGACCTTAATTGAAGAAACAAAGAAAACTCCTAGGAAAACTCCTTGAACACACGATCCTCTCCTAGTTGTGAGTCTTCTCCTCCTTGTTTGTGCATACCAAGAGCCTTCTCCCCCTTGCTTAGAGTGAACCCGAGCTCCTCTCTCACCTCTTGATGTAGGTCGGCCTCCAATGTGAAAGGGAACACACACAAGAACAACTCTCAATCTTTTTGCTCACACTTTTACCACTCTATATTTTTCTTCTCACTTTTACAAATTCTAATGGTGCAAAGAAAATTAATGGCTAAGGGGGGCTATTTATACACTTCTTAAGGCTAAATGAAGGGTGTAGATTAGCTTAGATGAAGTAAGATGAGAGGCTAGGATGTACTAGGGAGTTAGAAGAACTACCCATGAACACATAACTACCCATCCACTCACTCCATCTCTCCCACCTCCTTTCAAGTGTGGCCGGCCCTACCCTTCAAGCACACTTGCACGTGCATGTGCAATGCACGTGCCTCTCCATGCACACCTAGTTACTAAATGTTCATGTATTTTTTAATTAATTTGTTACAAAAACAAGTCTACCCTACAAGTTGTCTTATTTATTATTAAAAATAACTGATGGGCCAAAATAGGTGGGCTAGAATGCACGGGCTCTCTAATTAAAATAATTAAATTAATTAAGTGTACTAGAATTAAACAATTAGCCTAGAGATTAAAATAGGCTTAAAAAGGAGAAGAAATAAAATACTTGTTCATGACATAAAAATAAATAATTTGTAAGGGCAAATGTACATAAATTTGCACGTGCAAGACACGTGAAAACAAAACATACATTTAATTATAATTGAAAATTCAGGATGTTACATCTCCTTCGAGGCGGAAGACAAATCCAAGTGGTTCCATGTGAGCCGCACCCTTTCCCCCGACATGAAGTCAGGACTGATTGATTGCGTTCGCCGCAATATCGACCTCTTCGCCTGGACCCCGTCCGACATGTCCTGGATTTTCGATGCCCTAATCATGCACAGGCTGAGCGTCGCCCCGGGCTCCAAGCTGATCCATCAAAAGCGGCGCAACTTCGCCCCGGAGGGGCAACAAGCAGTAAAAGCGGAGGTGGACAAACTGTTGTCCACACGGTTCATTCAGGAGGTCAGCTACCCCGAGTGGCTTGCTAATGTCGTGATGGTCAAGAAGGCCAGCGGGAGGTGGAGGATCTGCATAGACTTCACGGATCTCAACAGGGTGTGCTCCAAAGATCCTTTCCCCTCCCGAGCATCGACGCTCTGATTGACGCAACATCGGGTCACGAGCTCCTGACCTTCATGGATGCCTTTTCAGGCTATAATCAGACCAGATGTTCCCTCCGTACATCGCCAAAACATCCTTCATCACCGACCAGGGCCTCTACTATTACCGGGTCATGCCCTTCGGGCTCAAGAACGCCGAGGCCACCTACCAGAGACTTGTCAACCGAGTTTTTAAAAATCAGATCGGTCATAACATGGAGGTATACGTCGACGACATGCTCGTCAAAAGCCGACGGGGGCAGGATCATGTTGCCGACCTTGAAGAAGCCTTTGGTGTCCTTCGGTCCCATAACATGAGGCTCAATCCCTCTAAGTGTGCCTTCAGCGTCTCCTGTGAAAAATTTCTTAGATTCGTCGTTAGCCAGTGCGGCATAGAGGCAAATCCCAAGAATATCCAGGCCATAATCGACATGGCCCCTCCCATGAACATTAAGGAGGTCCAGCGGCATGGGAAGACTGGCGGCTATCGGCCGCTTACTCTCCAAGTCTGGAGAGAAGTCCCTTCCCTTTCTCAAGGCTCTGCGAGGGGAGAAAGGCTTTGAATAGGGGTAATCCTCAGCAATAGGCATTTGATCAGTTGAAGTCCTACCTCGCCAACCCTCTGCTTCTGAGCAAACCTAAACCTGGCATACCCCTCTTTCTATACCTCTCAGCCTCGGAAAGTGCACTAAGTGCCATGCTCGTCCGAGAAGAAGAGGGTGCTCAGAAGCCTCTCTACTATGTGAGCAAGGTCTTTCTCTCGGCCGAAACAAGATATACAAAGATGGAAAAGGTGGCATACGCCGTGGTAATGGCCGTGCGAAAGCTCCGCCCTTACTTCCAGGCCCACTCTATCGAGATCCTTATGGACCAGCCTCTCAAGGCCGTCCTCCACAAGCCCGAAAGTTCCGGCCGCTTAGTCAAGTGGTCGATCTAACTAAGCCAGTACGATATTAGCTACCAGCCCAAGATAGCCATAAAGGGGCAGGCCCTCGCCAAATTTATCACGGAGTGCACTATCTCTGAGCCGATCGATGCTCAAGAGGCAAATCAATCTGGGAGGTTTATGTCGATGGCTTGTCTTGCGAAGTAGGAAGCGGCGCAGGTGTTATCCTCAAAGGTCCCGACAACTTCATTCTCCAGTTTCCCTCTGCCTGAACTTTCCAGCCTCAAACAACGAGGCAGAGTATGAGGCTATGATCGCCGGGCTCACCCTGGCGCACAAGGCGGGGGCTAGACAAATCAGGGCCTTTAGCGACTCCCAGCTCGTGGTTAACCAGCTCACAGGGGAATATGAGGCTCGTGATGCTCAGATGGTCCGATACTTGGCGGTAGTCTAGCAACTCCTAGCAACCTTCAACTTCTCTTCGGTGGAACGAATCCCTAGGGAGCAAAACAGTAAGGCTGATTCCTTGTCAAAACTAGCCTCGTCATCCATTGAAGGGCTAGACAGCACCGTCCTAATCAAAGTTCTCCTTAGTCCTAGCATTGACCTCCCAAAAGTCCTCTGCCTCGCCACCAAACCTTAGCTAGACAACTGGATGACTCCCATCAGGAAGTTTCTATCCGAGGGCGAGCTTCCTCAAGATCGGGCAGAGGTTAGAAGAACCCAAGTCCGTTCAGAAAGGTTCGTCATAATAAATGAGACACTCTTCAAACGCTCGTACACAACAACGGACGACAGACCCTATCTTCGCTACCTGGCCCCCAATGAAGCTAAGCACACTCTGAAGGAATTACATGAAGGAATCGGGGGGTGTCACATGGGGAGCTGGTCGCTCCCAATAAAAGGCCTAAACCACGGATACTATTGGCCAACCATGTTACAAGATGCCCAGGACCTCGTCAAAAGGTGCAGCCCTTGCCAAATATTCTCCTCGGTGAAAAGACTTCCACAAGCCAACCTCCACTCCCTGGCGAGTCCGACCCCATTTTCTATGTAGGGGATGGATTTGGTCGGCCGATTTCCAAAAGCAATGGGCCAAAGGAAGTTTCTCGTGGTGGCCATCGACTACTTCACGAAATGGATCGAGGCAAAGCCCCTAGCCATGGTCACCGAGCACCAGACTCAACTATTCTTCTGGAAGAACAACATCTGTCGATTCGGGATCCCATAGGTGCTTATCACAAACAACGCGACCCAATTTGCAGGCCAGAACTTTCGGAAGTTCTTCGAAGACATCGGCATCCAGTAGCGCTTCTCATCAATATGTCACCCTCAGTCAAACAGCGAGGCCGAGAAAGCGAACTGTAAAATCCTTGACGACCTCAAGAAGCAGTTGGATAATTCATCCAAGGGCCTGTGGGTTGACGAGTTGCCAAGCGTACTCTTGGCGCACCGAACGACGAAAAGAATCCCTACGGGCGAGTCCCCATTAAACCTAACTTACGGTACAGAGGCGGTTATCCCCCTAGAGATCGGGCTCCCTTCGCCCAGGATCATGGTCTTCAGCAAAGAGAACAACTCAACGAGCCTCAGAGCCAACTTGGATCTAATCGACGAGGTCAGGGAAAAATTTGCCATCAGAAGAAGCATATACCAACAACGGATCGAGAAATTTTACAACAAGATGGTCCGCCCTACCAACATCAAGCTAGGTGACCTCGTGCTCAGGAAGCTAGTGGTTTCCGACCCTAGTCAAAAGAGAAAATTGGGAGGACCCGTATAAGGTCTCTGAAGTGATACATCCTGGTACGTACCAACTCACAGACCTGGGGGGCAAGATCATAAAGAGGCCCTAGAACATAGAACACCTCATCAAGTTCCTCGAAGGGGATGACTAAACTCCTTTTGTAACAAAAACTCATGTAATCGGCACCAGGTGCCCCGCTTTTTTGTGAGTAAATAAAAATGTAACTCTGTTTCTTTCCTATCTTGTTCTAATTTTGTGCAAGGACACTCGGAGTCTCCAGCTCGACATTCGGCATTGACCTCGAGCCATACCCTAGCTTTCTCAGGCTTGATGGGCTAGGCGCTCGGCAATGACCCCGAACCACACCCTAACTCTTTTACAGAGCACGTGAGCTTGACATCCGGCATTGACCTCGAGCCATACCCTAGCTTTCTCAAGCTTTATGGGCTAGGTGCTCGGCAATGACCCCGAACCACACCCTAACTCTTTTACAGAGCACAGGAGTTCGACATTCGACATTTACCTCGAGCCATACCTTAGCTTTCTCAAGCTTTATGGGCTAGGCGCTCTGCAATGACCCCGAACCACATCCTAACTCTTTTACAGAGCACAGGAACTCGACATTCGGCATTGACCTCGAGCCATACCCTATCTTTCTCAAGCATTATGGACTAGGCGCTCGGCAATGACCCCGAACCACACCCTAACTCCTTTACAGAGAACAGAAGCTCGACATTCGGCATTGACCTCGAGCCATACCATAGCTTTCTCAAGCTTTATTGGCTAGGCACTCGATAATGACCCCAAAACACACCCTAACACTTTTACAGAGAACAGGAGCTCGACATTTGGCATTGACCTCGAGCCCTACCCTAGCTTTCTCAAGCTTTATGGGCTAGGTGCTTGGCAATGACCCCGAATCACACCCTAACTATTTTACTGAGCATAGGAGCTCGACATTTGGCATTGACCTCGAGCCATACCCTAGCTTTCTCAAGTTTTATGGGCTAGGCGCTCAGCAATGACCCCGAACCACACCCTAACTCTTTTACAGAGCACAGGAGTTCGACATTCGGTATTGACCTCGAGCCATACCCTAGCTTTCTCAAGCATTATGGGCTAGGCGCTCGGCAATGATCCCGAACCACACCCTAACTCTTTTACAGAGCACAGGAGCTCGACATTCGGCATTGACCTCGAGCCATACCCTAGCTTTCTCAAGCTTTATGGGCTAGATGCTCGGCAATGACCCCAAACCACACCCTAACTCTTTTACAGAATACAGGATCTCGACATTCGGCATTTATCTCGAGCCATACCCTAGCTTTCTCAAGCTTTATGGGCTAGGATCTCCGCAATAACCTCTAACCACTCCCTAACTCTTTTACAGAGCACAGGAGATCGACATTCGGCATTGACCTTGAGCCATACCCTAGCTTTCTTAAGCTTTATGGGCTAGGCACTCGGCAATGATCCCGAACCACACCCCAACTTTCTTACAAGATGACACCCGACACTCGGCTTGCACTGCGCACAACGTCCTAATCTCTCTTGCAAAATACGAAGGGATGGAAAAATCAATATTTATTCATCACAAACGTCTTGAATGGCCACAGTACAAGGAAAGTTATTACAACACTTCCACTAACCTCAACCCAAGTGTTTCCCTTGGGGCTTTTTCGGCTAACACGGACCATGTTGAGCCCACCGAGTGGGTACGTCCTTCGATGTGCTCGTCCGGCACCACCGGCATCGCAAGTGTAGACATTCCGGCAATGGAGCTCTGCGTATCAGTGGGCCTCGCCATCTCCAGATAGAGGGTCGGTGAGGAACACGAAAATAGTGGGGCCTCCTCCCCCATGATGGCCGAACCGAGACCAACATGTGCCTAGCATGACTTTCAACCTCTGAATCTCCAGCTCCTTTTCAACCACAACCTCACGAAGAACGGACTCGGAGGCCTGTCACCTGGTGGAAGCATCAGATATTGACCAGTTCGTCTCGGCACTCCCCAGTCCTGATCGGCTATCGCCTTCTTTAGGAGTGCTGCCTCTAAGCTGTGCTCCTTGGACTTGTTCATAAAATAGCTTATCGTAGCTTCTCAATTGTGGGCCTGCTTGTGATAGCAGATCAGGACACTCTCATTGGACTCTAGCCTATTTTAAAGTCGCCGGACATTGGCGGAACTGAGGTCCGTGCCTAGGTTCTCGTTCATTTGGCAAAAAGGGGAGGAAACAAGAATTCACTAAAAAAAGCTCGCCAAAAACAACAAGTCATAGAAGGACGGCAAAAAACATGATTGTATTAATTCAAAAAATAGTTACAAAAGGCGGTGGTCAGTCCGCGTTCGGCAAATACAAAAAGAGAGAAAAAATATTTGAAGTACTTTGGAGGGGGGATCTGCATCTCTTTGTCGGCCGTCACACCCCCCGCCTCTTTCTCCAAGTGGAGGTCCTTTGGAGCCTCATCTCCCTCACCACCGGGGGTTAGCAGATGCACGGGGATATTCGCCTCAGGGTAGAGAAGCAGAAAGTGCTCCTTCACCCTATCGTACGCCTCGTCTTGGGCGGTCATCAACTCCCCTGAGGCCGCCATCGCTAGCTCATCATAATACGCTGTCGCCTTTCCCCAAGCCGTGGCCAATTCGCGAAGATGCTTGTCCTGTTGAGAGCAGAGGTTGGCCTGGAAGGCCTGCGCCACCCCCTGAGCGGTCGTGAGTTTCGACCCTCAATTCCTTGGCTTCTCGAAGGTACTGATCGACGTTCTGCTTCTCGGTATGAACCTCCTTCTTCAAGCACCTCTTCAGCTGCGTCCCGTTCATCAGCAACTGGTCGAGATAGATAAAAGTCAAAAAAGAATGCCAAGCACAAAAAGAAAAAGACAACAAACCAACACTTACTACTACTTGAGCTTGAGCCCACTTCATGTAGGTCGTCTCCGTAGTCTCGGTCGCCAGGATGGTCTGGTCGCGGGCTGTGGTGAGTGAATCTCCCTCCTTGATAGCCCAGTTCTGGGCGAACGGCCTTAGGCCCCTTTCGCCCACCTTCTGTCAGGTGTCGGGATGGACAGCGGGGGTCCCAGACTTCAGGACCTCTATAACCTTTCGGCTACTGGAGCTCGGCCCCGACTCTTTTGCCTCTTGGGACGAGTGGCTTTTCGTAGACTTGTTCGAAGGCAGCTCCGAAGAGACCTGGGCCGCCGTGTTGCCTTCTCGGCCCTCTTTTTCTGGGCCAGCACCAGCAGGGCTTTCCTCGCTTCGAGCTTCGATGGGTCCATCGCTACAGAAAAAAGGAGAATGTTAACACGAAAGCAGAAAATTAGACAAGAATGAAACAATAACATACAAGGGTCGGCTGGACTCAGTCCGGCTCGGGCTAGGTGTAACTCTATCATGCGTGGCCAACCGATGCTGTGCCCCTCGACAATTTTTCCCACATCAGCCTACTTTGCCTCTGTTAAGTCTCTCCACCTTGGGAATTTGTGGTTTGGCTTATAGAATTTCCCGACCGTAGGAATTTCCAAGGCACCTTGCTCCCAACTACGAAGTACTTCTCCTTCCGCCCCTTTATGGAATCTGGATGACCATGCACCACCTTCTTGTGACGGCAGGGCAATATGTAGAATATGCCCTCCATATCTCCGAGTGAGCTGACCCCTAAGACAGCTCAGAAATACTTCTACTCCAGTGGGATCTTCTTCTCCTCGCATTTCAGAATGAAGCAGACTAGCTGCTTCCACGAATTGGGGCTGTATTGCATTGGGCATAGCTCCCCCCCACCTCAGCACCTTCTTAATGAATGGGTGCAGTGGCAACCTTAGTCCCGAGATGAAGGCATCCTCGAAAAACATACAGAAGTTGGGAGACAACTCGGTGGTGGGACGGAGACCAGGGCTCGGAGCCATAAGCTCGTACTCCCGAGGAATGAAGTAACTAGCCCTTATTATGGGCAGATAATCGGCCTTCAGCACACACTGGACGTTGTCCATCCATATCTGGGGCCAGCCAGATGAAGGCACCTCCACGTTGAATTGGACCAAGTATTCCATGTCGTCAGGATACATCCTGATCGACCCTGGCTTCTTGTAGTAGGGGATGTCGAGCCCATGCATTGGTTCGAACTCATCTGGTGTCCTCGGACTATCCGGCAGATGCCACTTCCTCTTCTTCTTACAGATATGAGGCACCTTCGGAGGAGACGGTATTGCCAAAAGGGGGAGAAGGGGAAAAGCCTCTCCTCTCTCGTCTCCTTCCTTATCTTCCTCTCCCTCAAATCCTCCCTGATCCACCTCCTCTTCCTCTCCCTCTGCTCCTCCCTACTCCACCTCCCTTTCCTCATCCACCTCGCCCAATGCCTCTACCACCTCCGTATTACGCTCTGGAGGGGGACCACATCCAAAACCTGATCATTCGTATTCCAGGACGTGGATTCCGACTCACGATTCCCCTCATCCCAACTAGAAGAACTCGCTTCGGAGTCGGACTGAGAGCACGACATTACAAAAGAAAATTCTAACCTGAATACCGTAAACAGAGAGATCACCGTAAAAGTTGCCGCCGGTTGGTTAGAGAGAGAACCTCCTACTTTTAGAGAGAGAAGGCAATGTGGAGAGGAGTGGGGAGTTGGGGATTTAAAGAGTGAAAACGACTCCTCGAATTCAGCATCAAAATCCTCAGCGTCCAATCTTGATCATCAAGATCTAACGGCCACTAGGATTTCAAATGCCTCAAATTCCACCCCCATGATGTCAACATCACATACAACCTCCTAGATTTTACTGCAAGCTAGGGGGCTCGATGCTCGGCAGTGACCGCGAGCCATCCCCTAGCTTTTTCAGCAAGCTTCGGGGCTCGACGGTCGGTAGCAATCCCAAGCCATCCCCTAGCTTTTATAGTAGCTGGGGGCTCGATGCTCGGCAGTGACCATGAGCCATCCCCTAGCTTTTAAAGCAAGCTTGGGGGCTCAACAGTCGGTAGCGATCCCTAGCCATCCCCTAAATTTTGCATCAGCTGGGGGGCTCGACCCTCAGCAGTGACCTCGAGCCATCCCCTAGCTTTTACACCAAGCTTGGGGGCTCGATGCTCGGCATCGATTCCGTGACATCCCCAAGCTTTTACAGTAAGCTTGGGGGCTCAACGGTCGGTAGCGATCCCGAGCCATCCCCTAACTTTTACAGCAGCTGGGGGGTTCGTTGCTCGGTAGTGGCCTAGGTCCATCCCCTAGCTTTTACAGCAAGCTTGGGTGCCCGACGCTCGATAGCGATTCCGAGCCATCCCTAGCTTTTACAGCAAGCCAGGGGATCGATGGTCGGTAGCGATCCCGAGCCATCCCCTAGCTTTTACAGAAGCTAGGGGGCTCGATGCTCGGCAGTGACCTCGAGCCATCCCATAGCTTTTACAGCAAGCTTAGGGGCTCGACATTCGGCAATGATTGTGAGCCATCCTCTAGATTTTACAGTAGCTGGGGGGCTCGATGCACGGCAGTGACCTCGAGCCACCCCTAGCTTTTACAGTAAGTTGGACGCTCGACCCTCGGCAATGACCTCGAGCCACCCCCTAGCTTTTACAAAAAGGTTGGGGGCTCGATGCTCGGTAGTGATTCCGAGCGATCCCCAAGCTTTTAAAGCAAGCTTGGGGGCTCAACGGTCGGTAGCGATCCCGAACCATCCCTTAGCTTTTACAGCAGCTGGGGGAAGGGGGGGCTCAATGCTCTACAATGACCTCGAGCCACCTCCTAGCTTTTACAGCAAGCTGGGGGGGGCTCGATGCTCGGCAGTGACCTCAAGCCACCCCCTAGCTTTTACAACAAGCTTGGGGGCTCGCCGCTCGGTAGCGATTCTGAGCCATCCCCTATGTTTTACAACAATCCTGGGGGCTCGACGTGTAACACCCTTGATTTTCAAATCTTAATTAAATAGAGTTGTTTGATCCACGTATTGTGCACGTGCAAATTTATGCACATGTTTCTCTAAAATTATTTTTCATAAACAAGTAGCCCTATTTCTGCTCTGTTTAATCTAGAAAGCCTAATTAAATCCTAGGCCTAATTGTCTCATTCTAGCCCACCCAAAGTAATCAATTAATTAATTTAATTAGAGCCCATGGTTAATTAGCCCATTAGTGAGCCCATCAACTTAATTTCCCTGTTATTAGCCTAACTTGTACTGTAGACTAATTTGGTAGACAATTAATTTAATTAACATGAACAAACTAACTAATCGGGGTACTAGAGTAACACGTGCATTGCACTAGCAAGTGGTTTAGAGCCCATGAGTGTGGCCGGATTGTACATGAGAAAGTGGGAGAGATGGGTGTAGTGGAGAGGTGGTTTTCTCATCATGGGTTGTTGCTACAACTCCCTAACTCATCCCAGACTTTGATCTCTAACTATTTGAACTAATCTAGCCATTCAATTCACTCAAAAAATATATAAATACCCCCCCCCCCCCCCCCCTCACCCTCTTTATAATTGCACTTGGGAAAAAAAATGAAAGAAAGAAAGAAAGAACAAATTTGTGAGTAAAAGATTAGGAGTGTTTGTGACTTAAAAAGATTGAGAGCTAGTTGTGTGTTCCCCTTCCAAAGGTGGCCAGCCTACACCCATTGGAACAAGGAGGAGCTCGGATTTCAATCAAGCTAGGAGGAAGACATCTATTGGTGGCACAAGCTAGGAGGAGAATGCTTCATTCGTTCATTTTAGGAGCTTTTAGGAGTTATTTGCTTGTTTCTCTCACTACAACACATGTGCGATTTACTGGCGTATATTCTCCGGCGTTTTACCATTCGTTCCGGGGTAGGGAGTGACCAGGAATGGGGCGCCAGATTGGATGGTTATACACCGGCGGCCTCTATAAAACGCCGGGGAATAATGATATTCACCGGTGTTTTCTTTAGAAACGCCGGAGAATGGTATTATTCACTGGCGTTTTAATACCACACGCCGGGGAATATATAGATACATTCACCAGCATTTGTAATTTCAAACGTCGGTGAATTAACTGAGATAAATTCCCGCGTACCCTAACATTTCGCTCGCTAATTTTCCAAACCCAATTTGGCCGCCTTCGTTTTCCCTCCTCCCTCTCTCTATTTCGCGCGCTTTGCCTCCGTCCCTTCGTCATCTTCGACAGCCTAAATCGATTTCCCTCCTCCCTTTCTCTATTTCGCGGTGAATTTGCGATCGAAAACCACCGCTCGTTGCCCCGCTCTCTCTCTATCTCCTACGCCCCCGCTCGTCGCTCCCCTCTCTCTCTCTTCGGTAATTTCTCTTGATTTCTCTCTTTTTCACTGTCAAAGATGCTGAATTCATGAATCTGATTGTCATCTTAGCATGATTTTTTTACCAAAATGGGTTCACTGTCAACTCAGGATGCTGTATGTATACCAAAATCCTCCAAATCTATACAAGAATTGGGTGAGAACAAACTTTGTGCAGGTTTCTTTTGTAGCCACAAACATCCATGGTTTAGTTGGGATGAAGAATTAATAGAGAAACATATATGCTTAGATACTGGAAATTTTCATTTTCTTTTACGGTTAAAGAAGCTGAATTCATGCATCTGATTGCCATCTTAGCATGATTTTTTTACCAAAATGGGTTCACTGTCAACTAAGGATGCTAGCTGTATACCAAAATCCTCCAAATCTGTACAAGAATTGGGCAGAACAAACCTTGTGCATGTTTCTTTTGGAGCCACAAACAAAATGATTTAGTTGGAATGAAGAATTAATAGAGAAACATATATGCTTAGATACTGGAAATTTTCATTTTGTTTTACTGTTAAAGAAGCTGAATTCATTGCATCTGATTATCATCTTAGCATGATTTTTTTACCAAAATGGGTTAACTGTCAACTAAGGATGCTGTATGTATACCAAAATCCTCCAAAACTGTACAAGAATTGGGCGGAACAAACCTTGTGCAGGTTTCTTTTGGAGCCACAAGCATCATGATTTAGTTGGGATGAAGAATTAATAGAGAAATGTATATGCTTAGATACTGGAAATTTTCAGTTTGTTTTACAGTTAAAGAAGCTGAATTCATGCATCTGATTGTCATCTTAGCATGATTTTTTTACCAAAATGGGTTAACTGTCAACTAAGGATGTTGTATATATACCAAAATCCTTCAAATCTGTACAAGAATTGGGCTGAACAAATCTTGTGCAGGTTTCTTTTGTAGCCACAAACATCAATGGTTTAGTTGGGATGAAGAATTAATAGAGAAACATATATGCTTAGATACTGGAAATTTTCATTTTGTTTTACTGTTAAAGAAGCTGAATTCATGCATCTGATTGTCATCTTAGCATGATTTTTTTACCAAAATGGGTTAACTGTCAACTAAGGATGCTGTATGTATACCAAAATCCTCCAAATCTGTACAAGAATTAGGCGGAACAAACCTTTTGCAGGTTTCTTTTGGAGCCAGAAACATCATGATTTAGTTAGGATGAAGAATTAATAGAGAAACATATATGCTTAGATACTGGAAATTTTCATTCTGTTTTACTGTTAAAGAAGCTGAATTCATGCATCTGATTGTCATCTTAGCATAATTTTTTTACCAAAATGGGTAAACTGTCAACTAAGGATGCTGTATGTATACCAAAATCCTCCAAATTCGTACCAGAATTGGGTTGAACAAACCTTGTGCAGGTTTCTTTTGTAGCCACAAACATCAATGGTTTAGTTGGGATGAAGAATTAATAGAGAAACATATATGCTTAGATACTGGAAATTTTCATTTTCTTTCACTTTTGAAGAAGCTGAATTCATGCATCTGATTGCCATCTTAGCATGATTTTTTTACCAAAATGGGTTGACTGTCAACTAAGGATGCTAGCTGTATACCAAAATCCTCCAAATCTGTGCAAGAATTCGGCTGAACAAACTTGTGCAGGTTTCTTTTGGAGCCACAAACATAATTGATTTAGTTGGGATGAAGAATTAATAGAGAAACATATATGCTTAGATACTAGAAATTTTCATTTTCTTTTACTGTTAAAGAAGCTGAATTCATGCATCTGATTGCCATCTTAATAAGATTTTTTTACCAAAATGGGTTAACCTGTCAACTAAGGATGCTGTATGTATACCAAAATCCTCCAAATCTGTACAAGAATTGGGTGACAACAAACAATATGCAGGTTTCTTTTGTAGCCACAAACATCATGATTTAGTTGGGATGAAGAATTAATAGAGAAACATATATGCTTATATACTGGAAATTTTCATTTTCTTTCACTGTCAAAGATGCTGAACTCATGCATCTGATTGTCATCTAAGCATGATTTTTTTACTAAAATGGGTTGATTAATTTTGCTCCTCTAATGAATTTATTGAATCTTTGACAGGTACAAGATGCCTAGTCATGGAAAACGGATAAACATAAATGATGGCAACGAAAGCCATGGGGATGAGCAGCCACTATATAATAGTGGCAGTCAAACAGAGGAGGGGGAGGGTAGCACGCCGCCCACTATCAAAAAACATCGAGGGCGAACTAAGATGTCGGGCATATGGAAACTTAATAATGACGAAAGGATTGTGGTGGAGGAAAACAGTGTTGGGCAACCGGTTGGTGATAATGCAAGAAAATTCGCAACCTTTATTGGGGTAATAGCAAGGAACCCACGGATAATTCCTTTGTTGTACGAGAGTAGGCCAAAGGTGCCAACCACGACAAAGACAACTGCAATTACAAAAATCAAGGTATTTCCCATCTAAAATAAATAATTGGTAGGCTCAAATATATTATTGAAATATGTATTTTTGGTGATGGGTATTCGGTTTATGCAATTCAGTTATCATTTGTTAAACTTCATAAATTTTGTAGCAATACTTCTCGTTCTCAGACTCCCTTACGCCTTGGGTTGAAAAGTCACTCTCCAAAAAGTGGAGGGACTACAAGAGTGACTTGAAGGCTAGGTTTTTTGAAAAAGACCTCACAGAGGCAGATAATGCAAGGGCTGTGCCACCGAATGTGGAGCTTTCAGATTGGCAATTCCTTGTGCATTACTGGTGTTCGGCGGTCGATCAGGTATTTACATTACTAACCAAAATTTAATGACTTTGTTGTTGTATGGCTACTCTAATTAAAGATGTTGTTAACTTCATTGTGGCATGTATAGAAAAGGGCGGAGGTGGGTGTTGCCAGTAGGTCAAAGCAGCTAGTGTTGCACACTGCTAGTACACAGAGCTTTGCTCTGGTTCGGAAAGAATTGGTAAGCGCAATCAAATTGAACATTTTTGACTTACAGTTATTTGTTTATAAGCATTTCATCTTACTAATATATAGAAAGAAGATTTGGGGGGTCCTACGGAGTTTGGCGACATAGATTTTTTCGATGCCACCCACAGGTCGAAGGATGGGACGTATGCGAGTCCTGAGGCAGAACGGATTATGGTAATTAGAAATTTACTACTATATATAGGCTACAGCAATGTTATTGTTTATATATATCTTCAGTTGCGTTTACTTTTTGATGATCTCTTGCTGTTTTTGTAAATGGCTAATAATTTGTCGAAATCTCATCTGCTTTTAACTCTGATTGTTATGTCCTTTTACAGACTAACGCTCGGAAAAAGTTTGGTGAAATCTCTTCCGCTTCAGATTCTGACACCACGACGGCATCCACAGATTTCTGTACCCGCCAGCGACTTGCCTTAACCGCAGTTAGGGGAAAGGAGAGGCATGGACGTGTCCGTGGTATGGGGCTCGGCCCAACCCCCTCGCGGTTATTCGGGCGGAGTGAATCTACTTCAAGTGGGTCTCGGGACGAGGAGATGACTTCATTAATGGCACAAGTGGCACTCCTCCAAGAACAAATGGCCCAGTTAATAGGGCAGCAATCTCAAGTCCCACCACCGGTAATTCTTTAAATTGGTAATTTTGAAGATATTATAATTTTGAATGCATGAAAGACACGTATTAGTGTTTGTGAGTCTGCATTGTAGCTGTCGTCTAGTGGCTGTCGTCTATGTTTATTAATTGGGCTGTGATTAGAAAGAAAGGGCTCGAGTGGAGATCTGGAAACCCATATAGGGACATCTCGTTTATTATAATCTATTATTATTATTGGACCAACCCCCTCTTGCTGTTGTTGCTGATGTCTCTTTGTGTGCGTGTGTTGAAGAGAAAGAAGGGATGAGAGAGAGTTGAGGAAAATGCCGCTATGTTAGCCTGGTGTATCCTCATTCTCTACCATTCCTCTTTCTGGCTCCATTTATGGCTTCTATACTAAATTGGTTTCCTTCCACGATGACAGTTCAGTAAAACTACACTTGACAGAGCCCTGTTCTTATTGTTCTTCAATAAAATTGGGAGTTTTGGTGATCCAACTAGTGATCATAGCTGCACCCCACTGCATACTCACAAACACTAATACGTGTCGTTCATGCATTCTATGACCAACCCCACTTTGGCATATAGCATGCTTAGATGACATTCTAAAAAACCTGCACAAGGTTTGTTCTCACCTAATTCTTGTACAGATTTGGATGATTTTGGTATACAGCTAGCATCCTTAGTTGAAAGTTAACCCATTTTGGTAAAAAAGCATGCTAAGATGACAATCAGATGCATGAATTCAGCATCTTTGATAGTGAAAGAAAATAAAAATTTCTAGTATATAAGCATATATGTTTCTCTATTAATTCTTCATCCTAACTAAATCATTGATGTTTGTGGCTACAAAAGAAACCTGCACAAGGTTTGTTCTGACCAATTCTTGTACAGATTTTGGGAATTTTGAAGTTTTTAGATCCAGGATCACAAATTTTGATTGGGCTGTGATTGGATTGTTTAGTGACTGTCAACAAGTGTTCTTAGTTGGGCTGTGATTAGAAAGAGACGAGTTGGAGTGGAGATCTGGAAACCCATATAGAGACATCTCGTTCATAATAATTTATTATTATTGCAGTTCTTGTCGCTCTTGCTGTTGTTGCTGATGTCTCTTTATGTGCATTTGCTGAAGAGAATGTAGGGATGAGAGAGTTGAGGAAAATGCCGCTATGTTAACCTGGTGTATCCTCATTCTCTACCATTCCTCTTTCTGGCTTCTATAAATGCCGGTTTCCTTCCACGATGACAGTTCATTAAAACTACACTTGATATGAGCCCTATTCTTATTTTTCTTCAATAAAAATGAGAGTTTTGGTTATCCAACAAACATGTACCCACATACTTCCAAATGGCATTTTCTTTATAAAGTCAGGCTCCAAAGAATCGATCTATGACTAGAATCTCCATTCAAAGCCCAATCAAAATTTGTCATCCTGGATCTAAAATCTTCTTTGAGCCACAAACATCAATGGTTTAGTTGGGATGAAGAATTAATAGAGAAACATATATGCTTATATACTGAAATTTTCATTTTCCTCCATTATCAAAGATGCTAAATTCATGAATCTGATTGTCATCTTAGCATGATCTTTTTACCAAAATGGGTTCACTGTCAACTAAGGATGCTGTATGTATACCAAAATCCTCAAAATCTGTACAAGAATTGGGTGAGAACAAACCTTGCGCAGGTTTCTTTTGTAGCCACAAACACCATGATTTAGTTGGGATGAAGAATTAATAGAGAAACACATATGCTTATATACTGGAAATTTTCATTTTCTTTCACTATCAAAGATGCTGAATTCATGAATCTGATTGTCATCTTAGCATGCTTTTTTTACCAAAATGGATTCACTGTCAACTAAGGATGCTGTATGTATACCAAAATCCTCCAAATCTGTATAAGAATTGGGTGAGAACAAACCTTGTGCAGGTTTCTTTTGTAGCCACAAACATCAATGGTTTAGTTGGGATGAAGAATTAATAAAGAAACATATATGCTTAGATACTGGAAATTTTCATTTTGTTTTACTGTGAAAGAAGCTGAATTCATGCATCTGATTGCCATCTTAGCATGATTTTTTTATCAAAATGGGTTGACTGTCAACTAAGGATGCTGTATGTATACCAAAATCCTCCAAATCTGTACAAGAATTGGGTGAGAACAAACCTTGTGCAGGTTTCTTTTGTGGCCACAAACATCATGATTTAGTTGGGATGAAGAATTAATAGAGAAACTTATATGCTTAGATACTGAAAATTTTCATTTTGTTTTACTGTTAAAGAAGTCGAATTCATGCATCTGATTGTCATCTTAGCATGATTTTTTACCCAAAATGGGTTAACTGTCAACTAAGGATGCTAGCTGTATACCAAAATCCTCTAAATCTGTACAAGAATTGGGCGGAACAAACCTTGTGCAGGTTTCTTTTGGAGCCACAAACATCATGATTTAGTTGGGATGATGAATTAATAGAGAAACACATATGCTTAGATACTGGAAATTTTCATTTTGTTTTACTGTTAAAGAAGACGAATTCATGCATCTGATTGTCATCTAGCATGATTTTTTACCCAAAATGGGTTCACTGTCAACTAAGGATGCCGTATGTATACCAAAATCCTCCAAATCTGTACAAGAATTGGGTGAGAACAAACCTTGTGCAGGTTTCTTTTGTAGCCACAAACATCATGATTTAGTTCGGATGAAGAATTAATAGAGAAACACATATGCTTATATACTGGAAATTTTCATTTTCTTTCACTATCAAAGATGTTGAATTCATGCATCTAATTGTCATCTTAGCATGATTTTTTACCAAAATGGGTTAACTTGTTAACTAAGGATGCTGTATGTATAACAAAATCCTCCAAATTAATCTGTACAAGAATTGGGTGAGAACAAACCTTGTGCAGGTTTCTTTTGTAGCCACAAACATCATGATTTAGTTGGGATAAAGAATTAATAGAGAAACACATATGCTTATATACTGGAAATTTCATTTTCTTTCACTATCTAAGATGCTGAATTCATGCATCTGATTGTCATCTTAGCATGATTTTTTTACCAAAATGGGTTGACTGTCAACTAAGGACGGATGCTGTATGTATACCAAAATCCTCCAAATCTGTACAAGAATTGGGTGAGAACAAACCTTGTGCAGGTTTCTTTTGTAGCCACAAATATCATGATTTAGTTGGGATGAAGAATTAATAGAGAAAAATATATGCTTATATACTGGAAATTTTTATTGGGCTGTGATTGGATTGTTTAGTGGCCGTCGTCTATGTTCTTAATTGAGCTGTGATTAGAAAGAGAGGGCTCGAGTGGAGATCTGGAAACCCATATAGAGACATCTCGTTTATAATAATTTATTATTATTATTGTTCTTGTCGCTCTTGCTGTTGTTGCTGATGTGTCTTTGTGTGCGTGTGCTGAAGGGAAAGAATGGATGTGAGAGAGATGAGGAAAATGCCGCTATGTTAGCCTAGGTGTATCCTCATTCTCTACCATTTTCTGTTTCCATTTTGGCTTCTATATTTAGTTTCCCTCCACAATGACAGTTCCTTAAAACTAAACTTGATATGAGCCCCTTCTTATTTTTCTTATTTTTCTTATATTTGATTTCCTTCCACGATGACAGTTTCGTGGATTGTCTGAACAATCCATGAAAGACATGCTTAGATACTGGATTTTCATTTGTTTTACTGTTTTAGAAACTGGATATTCCCAATCAGAGGAGAATATAAAGGTTTTAAGTTAGATACTTGATTTTCATTTGTTTTGCTATTTTGGATATATTCAAAAACAAAATTAAGTACTAGCTTTTTAGCACTGCAATATAATTATTTTACCTCTTTATAAATCATTAACAATTCCAATTGCAATTGGCACTTTGATCTTAGAATTTTTGAATTGGGTAGATCTTTTTGCAAGCTTAAAAAATATGTTTATTCTGTATTGTGGTCTACTGTTGAACTAAATTATTGTTTTTTTTTTCATAGAGCGGTTTCTGAGATGAAGAAAATTCTGATGATCAGAACTGAAGCTACTCGAGGGGTATGAATCTGTGGTCGGCCTATCCTTGCTGTTGTTATGTCCTTCTTGCTGTTGTTATGTCTTGTATTGTTGTTTTAAGTTTTCGTTGGGATATTTGGGATGTTCGTTACTGTATTTGTATTTGTTAATTATGACACTGTGTTAATTTTGCGGTAGATTTGGACGATGATATAACACGTGTGAAACATTATTATCTTTAATTCTTGTGTTTGGTTGTGATTTGCGCATTAATATGCCTGAAATTGATTGAATCAGTTGTGAATTAGTTTACAGGTTTTTTAAATGAAATTGTGAATTGAAATCGAATGGAAAACTGAAGCAGGAAAAACCAACAGGCATACACTGGCGTATGAAATTGTGAATTGAAATCGAATGGAAAACTGGAGTAGGAAAAACAAACGGGCATACACCGGCGTTTCATCAAATGCCAGTGTATGCAATTGTTTAGTTGAAAATTTCGTTAGAGAGGTGTTTCCACACACGCCGGTGTACCCGTAAGTTGCAATAGTCCTAAGAAACACCGGCGTTTTATAAAACTCGGTGAATATCTCTATAGCAGGCGTTTTACGACACGCCGGTGCTTTTAAGTAGGGAAAGAAGGGCACTCAGAAACAAGTATATACCGGCGTTCTTTGACCGCCGATAAATATTACACATTCACCTGGCGTTTGTACAATCGCCAGTGAAAAGGTATATACCGACGGTATGTGACCGCCGGTGAATGTATATTGGGGGAAAGAACGGCACCCAGAAATCGCCATATACCGGCATTTGTCTGGCCGCCGGTGTATTTTGAAGATATACCATTGTCCAGTAGAAATGCCGGTGAATAGGCCTATCTTTCCGCGACACTCGATTTGGCAGCATTTGCACCGGCGTTTTTATAAACGCCGGTGATTGTTTCACCGGCGTAAAAAACCGCCGGTGATTGTCTAAAAAAAATGCCGGCGAATCGCTTCTGTGTTGTAGTATCTCCATATAGGTGGATGATTTTCTCGAACTTCTAACTAGATATCATGCTAGGGAACTGATTGATAAAATTGAGAAGAAAACACCGATTAGATTAGCCACATGTTGTTAAAAGGAAACAAATTGCTAATAATGTGAATACTTGTTATAATAGATGATAATTGATGCAAAGTGTGATCTTCATCTTAGAAATTACCATGCTACTATGAATTATATGTTTGACATGTGCTAGAGTAAGAAAATTGTACTTGTGTGACTAGTTAATTGAATGATAAGCATGGAAATGTGAAATTGTCTAAAATGACTTGATGATAGCATGAAAAAGAACAATTTTGTTGTAGTAATGATTGTATCATAATAACAAAAATAAGAAAGAGATCTAGGGAAATTTTGAGTACAAGTTATGAAGAAACTACACTTGTTTTTGCATTTTTGAAGATTGTAGATGAAAATACATGGGGAAAGGAAAATTATATTTTTTGTGTCAAAAATTAAGTTTTATTTTTCTTATATACTCTAAATTCATAAAAACTATATTCTGAAATTTTAAAATACAATTAGAACATAAAAGAGTTTAAAAATACTTATTTTTATAAAAAAAGTTCGTAAAAGACGAAGACTTGAATTATAACCCCTTCAACACAAGTCATATCGGGTTAGTCACTTGGGCTTATTGGTCTTCGGGTGCACTTGGGTTCGATTACTGTAACCCCCCGTTTTCCATTTTGTATTTTTTTTGTGTATTTTTCGTTTTGGTGTATTTTCTCTCTTGTATTTTTTTTCCTGAACCGTATATTGGAGTTGTTTTCAATATAAATATTCATTTAGTCATTTTGAGCTCATTGTGTTTGATTAGTTGTCTCTTTTGTTTCATTCTTCATATTTTTGTTCTTTCTTCATTTTGGTCTCGTTCTCTTTATTTTTTTTTTTTCTTGGGTGCTTGTGGTGGTGATTTGATTGTGATACTTTTCCCAATCCTATTATTTGATCCCTAATTAGATTACCAAAGCCAAATTAAAAAAATCCTATTACTACTCCTAATTACCCTCAACCCAATTACCCATTAACCCTAATGCCTCTATATAAATACATTCCACCCTCACACAAAACCCTAACCCTAATACTCTACCCCTCTCACCCGGCCCTTTCTCTCTCTCTCTCTCTCTCTCTCTCTCTCTCTCTCGCTTGCTTGCACCGCCCACCTACAGCCGAGCCCGACCCCAGGCCAACCCTACCTCCGGCCTGTGTGCACACCCCGACAGCCCATCCCCTCCAACACCCGAGCCCACATCTCCCCTACTCCCCATCCTCTCTCCTTGGCCATCCCGTCCATCTCTCGCACCACTGCATACTCCCTCGACTCCCTATCTTGGTATTCTCTCGTGGCCGCAAGCCACCATCGCCATCATCTCTCGCTCTCTTGATCTCTCGCTTTACGGAGTTTTGTTCGTGTGGAGATTTTTGCTCGAGTTGCTTGGATTCATTCATTAGCGAATTTTCGTTCGTGGGTTTTGCTCGTTACTCTTGGTTTTCGTTGTTCTTCATCTTCGGTTAAGGCAAGTAACTTGTACTCCAATTCATTTGTTTGATATAAGTCAAAAATACCACCTATAGTGTAGTTGGGTCTAGAGACGACTCTTATTCGTGTTATGTTTGATGGGTTTTGTCTCTATTGTGAAAACTTGACCATAGTTGCCTCACGACACAATATGGACATGAATTAACTTAGGTTTTACCCGTTCTTGATTTTGGTCATGTATGTGAGACTTTTATAAGAATTCCTGATTTGGTTGAGTCCCATGTGATATATTTGGTGTGGACATGCTAGATACCGTAATTCATGATGTTTGGTCACTTTGTAGACTCGATTTCATATTTGGTTGTGTTTTGAACAAGTTTTGTATGATATATGTTGAGTTGTTGTTAAAGGGAAAAATCTGTATTTTGTCGTTGATCTGTTTTGTTTGCTGTTTTGGACTATTTTAAAGTCAGTATCTTAATTTTGGTACAAAATATGAGTTTTAGAGAATTTCGTCTATTTTCAAACCCCTTTGGCATTGCTTGATTTCGTTTTCGTATGAGTGAGTTATAACTGTTTTACTACATAGGTGTAGATCTTTTTCTAGATTTTGTTTTCGATGATTTTGATGACTAAATAATTTTTTATACTTGTACTACACATATTATTTTGATTTGAAACTTTGGTCAGTGTTTTTATATCTACTTAGGGATTTTTCAGAATTTTGGTGGATTTTATTGATAAGTTTTATATGCCGTTTCATACTCGTTTATGAAAACTATACTTGTTATATTTTACTCGCTGTTCTGTAAAGAACCTTATTTCACCCTGATTCCTTTTACTGTATGAAAAATATTTTTGAAATATGAAAGTTAGTATATTTTATCTATTTTCATATCCCTTCAGCGGAATTGGATTTCGTCTCACTGGTTGCGAGATATCATAGTTTTCGTACAATAGTGTTGGGAATTCCAGATTTGCCAAACTACCGTTTATTTATGTTTTCTTATTTTTGATGGCTGATCTAATATCACTGGAAAATTATGAAACTTTATATTTAGATACTGGACATATAGGGGAATACCCCAGATTTTTTGTGGATTTATTTAATGTGTTTTCAGGCTGTTTTCCTGTTCTTGAATTCGTTTTCCTAATTTTTGGCTGAACCTATTTTCGGTATTCAAATCAGTTTTGAGTTATAATTTTGTGAATTAATATATGACTTATTTATATTCTCTAGATTCATGTGAAAGTCTATTTTCCAGATCCTTCGACGGATCCAGATTTGCTTGTTTGTAACACTACGAATCACTGTTTTACTATAGTATGGTCTTGCTGTCCTGAACTTGAGATTTGTCTATTGTATTCTTTTATGAAATATCTTGCACTCGTACATGTCTATCTTACAACTTGCACTTGTCATATGATCATGCCATATTATTCTTGATATATTTTGCACATATACATGCTTGTTTGACATTAATAATAAATAACCAAGCCGATGTTTAAGTGACAGATCTAATAGTGGATAATTCAGAAATGTGTACTCGGAAGGGAATCCACTGATCCTACGCGATTCCTTGAGACATGATACTTGACACGTGATTACTTGATACTTGCACGCAAGACACGATACTTGCCACTTGCACACTTGACACGTGATTACATGATGCATGATACTTGAAGCTTGAACCTCAATTACTTGACTTGTCTCCGAGTATATTGCCCTCTATGGTCCACTATAAAATCTAAAGCAAAACTGTTTGTTGTAGCAACCATGTAAGGTAGGCTGCATGAAGTGCTACCTAGATAGCAATCACTACAAGACATGATACATGCTACTTGAACATGATACATGTTTGCTTGATACTTGACTACATGATACATGAGACTTGAAACATAACACTTGATACATGATTACATGATACTTGACTCTTGATACACATTTACATGATACTTGATTCTTTGACACTTGATTCATGCCATTTACACTTGTTCACTTTGCCATGCTAGTTGTTTATGTTGACATCACACTAATACCATGTTGCTAGTTAGTTTTCCCATGTGCTTGTATCCTACATTATAAGTGGCCCGTAACTTGCAATTGACGGGTACTTGTTTTTCTCTTTTCCTCTTTCCTGCATTCGTTGAATTGCAGATTTTGGAGAACAGATTCCAGATGGTATCAGAGACATGAAGTATTAGTGCTGCAATTTATTATTTTATTTCTTGTAGCTTGCTTGAACAATATTGTATTTTGAGACTTAGATTTATTCTTGTATTTGGGCAATGTGACCCAAGATATTTGTTTTATTCGGATCATGACTATTTAAGATTTATATATTTGGTTTCAAGTATTCTTGTTGGTATTTTGGCTCATATGTGCATGTGGTTGATTCTTTTGCTTCCGACTCTGATGATTCTTGTGAATGTTGTAAGATTTCTTGAACAGCTTATGGATGATGAAAATCATTCGCTGGGCTTTTATCTTGTATCCGTATTCTGTATTCTTTTTGGGAAGCGGTTCGTGACAGTTACTGTAGCGTTCATGTTGGTCTTTGGTTATGGGTTCGAAACTGGACAGAGCCCTTTTATTTTCAAAATCCTTCAAAAAATCCAAAACCCCAAAAGTTAACTTATGTGGACTTAAGTCCTCTTCATAACGTGTTGGCGCTTTGGGCTTTCTGGTCTTTGGTTGCACCACAGTGCGTTTACTGTAGCGCGGGTGTGCCTTGGGTCTTGGGTTCGAAACTTGGGTCTGACGTTTAAAACAGTTTTTTTTTATATTTGGGTATATTCTGAGTTTTTTTTTTACTTTAAAAATTTCGAAAAAAATTTTATAATTATGTTAAAAATATCAAGATCTTAGGAAAATATTTCTACAATATTTGGTCTAATAAAATGGGATTTAGAAGCAAAACAAAAAATTGAGTAGAGACTATTAAAAGAACTCCATAGAGTTGATATTTTTGTGAATAAAAATATGATTTAATTCTAGGGAAAAGTCTATGAAGTTTATGAAATGAATTTTGTATGGAAACTTAAAGAGTGATTTATTATGGACTTTTATTCATGAAATTGTGCTATTTATACATTGGGAAGTTAAGTGCAGATATAATCGTGGTTTTGAACCAAGTAAAGGAAAGAAATAATAATGTGAGAAATAAATGGATTATCCGGAGTTTAATTTTAAATGTGAAAGGAATAATTTGAAATTGGCTTTTTATGTATGAAATTGATACATAGAAATGGAATGCAAACAATGTTGATTTATGAGAAAGATTTTATGCGTGTGAATACTCAATTCTGTGAACATGAAGTGAGATTAAGAACTAGAGTGAAGCTAAGCCTCATACCAGCATTGAATGAAATTGTTGAGATAAGTTTTATGAAAAGACCAAGATTGGGTCGTGTTACTGAATTAATGATTAAGATCGGTATAGTGGTAGTGCTAACTCTAGGGGATTGATTTTATTCATGATTCAAATAAATTAAGGACTAGACACATAGTAAAGATGTGATGAAAGTAAGAGAAAAACATGAGTATGAGAGCCATTGGATTGGCGGTGTGAGAGTGTTCACAGGATGTCCCCATGATTCGTCATGAATATGGCGTGGATACTACTCCTGGATACCATCCCGGTGGCGACGCTTGTGGGGTGGTCTAGTGACTTGGTAGGAGGTGAATTGACCACAGGATGCCTGCATGATGAGTCATGTGTCAGTGCGTGGGATTCTCTCCAGAGTGCCTGGACATGGGCTCGTAACTCATAGAAAACCCAGGACACTTACCTATAGTTACTGTAGTAGAGTAGGTCATAGCGAGGGATTGAACCCTACAAGATTAAGAACGGTTAAGGGCTTGCCCTCGGACCTATGTAGTATGAGATGCATAGACTCTGAACAAGTGCACATTAGTGTCATATAAATAAATAACTACATTAAGGACTAAGTGTACATTCACAACACGACATTAATAGGATAGTCCGCGTAGTTCTGTTTGTGACACCTTTGTGCTTTCTAAGTAAGAGAAAATTGATGTATTATATCCTAGTGTCACTTGAATGAACTGACGTGCCCACTGTTTCTATGCAGGATAAAGTGATTGACAAGATTAAAGTATGCATGCTGCTTAAAGAATGATTCAAGTATTGTACATTTTATTCATGTAATTGTTGTAAATTGCTTCCCCTGTTTAAGTGTAATTTAAATGTAACTCTGATGTAATAATGTTTTAAATTCCTTGTAAAACTGTACGAAGTGAAGTGTTGTAATGCCCCGATTTTTATTTAATGAAAATTATTTTATTTTGCACATAGTGTACACGTGCAATATTTTGATAATTATTTTCATTATGATGAGTATAGATATTTACATATGTGCTCTTTAATTATTTTTGTATAAAGCCCTTTTTTTTCAAATGGACAAAAGCCTTTTTAAAAGCCCAAATCTAAATATTGGTTATCTTTTTATAATTATTATTTTGGCCCATAAACTAAAGCTCATGAGCTATTTTATTTTTAAATACAACTTGTAATGTAGAATACATTTTAAAGATTATTTTTATGTAAAATATAATGTACAATTTTTAAATGGAGGCCGAGTTGCATGCACGTGCATTGCACGTACACGTGCAAAATGCACATGATGAGCATGGCCGGTTTGGAGCTTTTGGAGGGAAAAGGAAAATTTTGAGTGGAGTCATGGGTGGTGGTTACTTGATCATGGTTGGTTATTGCAACTCCTCCTTGAATCCTAGCCTTTTAATCCTAACTCCTAAGTTAATCCTAGCCTTCCATTTTCCTAAATTTTTAGTATAAATACCCTCCCCCCCCTAGCCTAGTTATTCTTGTGCTAATTATTTCCTCCAAACCCATAGTTCAAAATACATTATCTAGTAGTTTATTAAGTGAGTTAAAAGATTGAGATTGTGTGGGAGGATTGTGCTTGCAACAAAGAGGAAGGCCGGTTTTCATCAAGGGGAGTGCTCGGGTTTGGTGTGCTTGAGGCTCGGGTGCGCGCATCAAGGAGGGGGATCGTTCTTTTGCAAGGACATTTGTTTAGGAGGTGTTGCTAGTTGTATTTCTCTCCAATTAAGGTGGGTAAATTTTCTGTAATTCTAATTAGGAAACATGCTAGATGTGAATTGAAAGAATGATGCATGAAAAAGATTAATAAGAGTACACTTTAATTAGAAAAATGACCTATTGATTGATTGAAATGTTGATATGCAAATGGTATGTGGTTCTATCATCAAATTTAAGTTGGGTGTGTATTGATTATCGCCATGGATTGTTTGAAGAAAATTTCATTATTACCATCAAGAATTATATACAAAAGTTAGTATATTGACAATGTTACTTGATGTGGTTAAATGGATCTTTGTGATAATGTTGAAATGAATGAATTAAGATGTAGATTGTATGTTTGGGAAATGATTAAAAACAGAGAATTATTATGAAGTTTGCTAATAAAGAGATTAGTGATGTTAAATTCGTTAAGAAATGTCGAAAAAGAAACGTGGTAGTGGTAGTTTATAATTCGAGTCAATTGTATGAAAAATATGTATTAATTATTGAAAAAATTATTTTTATTATACTGGAGTATAATTTATGTTGAGAATAGCCAATCTGGACATTTACAGCAAATTTTATAAAAGCAAAATGAAATGAGAGCTTGTTGAACAACGAAATGTTTTACAAAACAGAGAGAATCGATTTAATTAGATCTTGAGTTGAACTATTGACAACCTGAGCGCATAGCTCAAGTGGTTGGGATGCTTCTATTCGCTACAGTAGGTTTCGGGGTCTCGGGTTGCTGGTTCGAATCCCCTTGGCAGCATACTTTTGTTTCCTTTTTTTAAAATAAAAATAATCGTAGCCTGGAGCATTTGATGCTCTCAGCCTCTCCTTCTAACGCATAGAGCGTTCGGCCTAGTGGTCTGTGCCTTCGGTGGTTTTCCCTGTGGTCGTGGGTTTGAATACTGGGCTCGGCCAGTATTTAATTTGTGGGAAAAACATTTTTTTTAGGATTTTGATGATTGATAAATTATGGAAAAAAATATATTTATTATTCTAAAAATATGGGGGATTTATGAAAAATAATTTGGAAATTATTTACATGAAATGGAGTATGTTTTGAGAATAAATGTCCTACACTTGTATGTTATGAAAGTTGCACTTTGCAAAAGGACTTGAAATAAAATGTTAGAAAAGAAGTGTAAGAAAGATAGAAATTATATGTAGTGATGTGATGTGAACTATTCTCATTCGGAGAATAATGTGAAAATTATGAAATGTGAATATTCATTTAGTGATGTGATTTTAATGTGAAAATGATATTTGATGAAATATATAAGGAATAATTGAATTCCATGTATGGCTATGGACTCATGAATAAATTAGAAATCATGCTATTGAAAGAAAAAAATCTGTTATGATTATGAAGATGAACTTATGAGCTGTAAACGCTCAATTTTGGAAATTGTGAAATAGAATTGAAACAAAAGAGTAGCTAAGTCTCCCCCGGCATTTGGAAAGAAATGAAATGAAATTTGAAATGAAAGACCAAGGTTGGTCATGTTTGAATGAATGAATAAGTCCGGTTTAGTGGAGAGGCTAACTCTAGAGATTTGATTTTGTTCATGATTCTAATAAAAACTAAGGATTAGTACATAGTGGAGACGTGATGAAAGTGAGAAAAACACGAGTATGAGAACTAGAGTTTACGGTGCGGGTGTGAGCCATAGAATGCATACTTGATGAGTCATGACATGGTGTGGGCACTACTCAGTAATGATCAGACTTTAGTCACGCTTGTGGGATGTTTGGTGACTGCAAGAGGATCGTGTGCCATGAAGGAGGCTGAATTGCCACAGATTGCATGCTTGATGAGTCAAGACATGACGTGGAATTCCCCTCTAGGTTTTCTGTACACGAGCTTGTACTCATAGATCATCTAGGATACTCACCGTAGTTACAGTAGTAGATTAATACATGACGAGGGATTGAACCCTACAAAGATGAAGAACGATTAAGAGGCTTGCCCTCGGACCTATGTAGTATGGGATGCATAGAATCCGCACAAGTGTGCATTAGTATCATATAATATAAATAACTGCATTAAGTACTAAGTGCATAATCACAACACGACATCAATAGGGTAGTCCCTCTAGTTTGATATGTGACAAGTTTGTGTTTGTTAAATATGGAAAATGAGTTATACTATTTTCGGCATAGAGAGGATGACCGTGTATAATATTCGTCGGTTGAATAAACTAACGTACCCACAGTTTTGTATGTAGGGTAAATGACATGATAAAGATTAAAGATGAATAGATGCTTAAAGATTATTCAATGTTGTTGTACATTTATTTAAGTGTTGTAAATTTACTTCCACTGTGCAATGTAAAGTGTAAAGTTTCATGTAAACTCTGATGTAAAGTGAAAAGTTTTAAATTCCTTATAAAATTGTACTAAATGAAGTGTAAAGATCCTGTGGAATCTCGAATTCAGTGTATTTTGGAATTCGGGGCGTTACAAGTGTAAAGATCCTGTGGAACTTCAAATTCGGTCTTATTTGAAATTCGGGGTGTTACACGACACTCGGTAGCGATTCCGAGCCATCCCCTAGCTTTTACAACAAGCTTGGAGCTCGACGCTCGACAGCAATTCCGAGCCACCCCCAAGCTTTCTCAAACTGGGGGGGGCTCAACGCTCGGCAGTCACCTCGAGCCACCCCCTAGCTTCTACAACAAGCTTGGGGCTCAACGCTCGACAGCGATTCCTAGCCATCCCCTTAGCTTTTACAACAAGCATGGAGCTCGACGCTTGGCAGTGACCCCGAGCCACCCTCTAGTTTTCACTACAAGCTTCGGGGCTCGACGCTCGGCAGTAAGCCTCGCCATCCGAGTGCGTGGGGGGGCTCGACGCTCGGTCTTCGAAGCGCCGTTCATAAACTTCAAGCCAAATTCCATGCTCCCACAGGCTCGATTCGGCGCTCGACGTTCAGCTCTCGACCATCGGTCCCTGGCCCTCGATGCCTCTTTCCTTAAGAGGATCTCTTTCGTCCTACCCCACTTACCACTCCAAGAAGCTACAAGTCATACTCTCCCGACACACCGCTCCACTCTTCCGACGAGGACAGACTACTCCACGGCTGGCTTATGCCGCCCTCCAGGAGTAGGGGGCTCCTGATATAGGGGTAAGTGACGTGGCCCCATCTGGATCACCAGATCTCCTCAGACTTCACTCCCCTATGATCATCAAGTCAAAATGAGTCAAACGGGCTTCAGCCCATTTAGGCCCATAAGCAAACGGGTCTGACCGGGTCCATTAGGGTCTCAGACCCGTTTACCCCTGCCTATAAATACCAGACCCCCTCCTCACTTCTGAAGGTAATAAACTTTTCCCCACCTGAACCCTAGCTACTATTGTTTTCTCACTGACTGACTAGATTGTCGGAGGGCCTGTCGCCGGGACTTCTCCCGGTATTTCTAGGCAGTGTGCAGGTACAAAAGACTGAGCCGAGCCGAGCTACTAGATCCGAGCCGAGGTACTAGATCGAGCCGAGCACCCGGCCTCCACCTCTCTCCTGCTACTCCCGAACCGGTCCTATGGCCTAGGATCGTATCGACGCCAGTACCACATCTTCCGCTACACAAATTACAAGAACTCACACCTGTTTCCCCCACACCTCAAAAACAAACAGCATCACTAAGTGTTTTTAGTACTCACATCTAGTTGTTGTTCAAGAGCATCTAGATCTCCCATCGACGGCCCTAGGCGTGGTATTGCTCAACTCATTAGGCTCATGTCCAAGCTTGTCCTTATCAGCACATACCCAATGAACTTTCTCCAGCGTGAGAATTCCAGTTGACATGGATAGCAAGCACTCATAATTGCTCGCCTTTACACCCCCTCTAATCACTTCCTGACTCTCATTATATTCTCATCCTTCTTTGGAAAAGGAGTAAAACTCTTTTGGTGCTGCTCAAGGAACAAGTCTGCTCTCTTTCGATTATTTACCATTATCTCGCCTCTGACAACAGCAAGTATGAATCTGACTTCGCTGTCGAGCTTCAAGAGGTCCAGCTCTAGATTGTCCCGCAAAGCTCTCTGCGCAATTAACTGCTGTATTAAATAACTTAAAATAAGAAATCAATGCACAAATGTCTTAGAAGCTTAATTTTCTTTTTTCATAGAATTCTATCCTCAATTCGTAGAAGTCCTCGAGTACTGTGAAGATGATCCATATAAACAGTAGTGTCAGAAAGAGGAAAACAAATAGATGTAATTTTAAAACCAAAGTGTCACACACAAAACTTATTTTGTTCTGGGGTATCATATTTCTTGATGATACCCTTTGAGTCAAACAGGTGCATGTTCGTAGTGGTGACTGATGTCGCAAGCTTAAATTTCTTCTCTAAGCCTTCGCCTTTGGCTACATCCATGTTCTTCTCTGAAAGAATAATCTCAAAATGTACAGTTGTGTCGTCATTGAACATCCTGATCTCCACTGTATAATCAAGGTAGGAAATAATTTTTCAGCTTTGTACAGAAACTTGCAGGCAGAAAAGAATAATTTCATCAGTTTCTTTACTTGGATGAATGGTTCCTTGTTCTTATCATCTACTTTTTGCATTGACTTGAGAAAGTCATGGTACTCAGACCATCTGCGAATCCGCAACTCCGAAATTCTTAAAGTTGTACTACCAATCTCCTCTACGATATTAGTGATTATGTAGGTAACACTTGTTTCCTTTTCCGCCGATTTCTCAATTAAACCCTGATTGCGACAAAGCAGCAAGTATTTTAGTTATATTAGTACAAAATTTTCATATCAAATTCTAAGGAAAAGGTTCAGGAAAAAAACTTCTTAAACCTTCTGTACCAGGGTTCATTGGCTCCATCGGTTCATCATTTAGTAGTCTTTTCACATTAGCAACAATATCTCATGAGTTGTAATTAGGGACGTAGGTGCTCCAACCGGACTTCAGTTTCCAGAGTACACTCTTGCTAAACTTGTATCGCTCTTAACTTACAAGTCTCTCTATCTCTTTTTCTCTTCTTTCTTCGCTGTCCCTAATTCCTACTAGGCCTTCCCTTTTTATACAGAAAATGTTGGCTTACATTATTGCTTGCTTAGAGCATCCACAGTCATCATTGTTTAAAAAATGCATATATATATAAATGTATATATAGCATTTGGCCAATTCGTTGCAGTCGCCGATTGGTATTTTTTTCCAATTTAATATATAAAAATTCAGACGGAACTTCAAGTTGCGTCGGACGAATTTTAAGGATTTTTTATGATTTTTTTAGTAATTAAAAACCTTATTTAAGTTTTTTTTTTTGAATATTAGTGGGCCCCTCCGTCGGACGCAACATCATGTTGTGTCCCAGGAGGCTCAGGTCTAGTGAGTTTATATTAAATGTTTTTTTTTTTTTTTAAAGTCGTCAGACGCAACTTCAAGTTGCATCTGACGAATTAAAAAATTATTTTCTTTCGTCGGACGTAACTTCAAGTTTCGTCTCATATATTATACATATAGCTATATCTTGTGCCATAAACAATCTACTGTAGCAATTTATGCATAAAATGCATAAATAGCAAACGACTGCAGCTCCTTGTTTGCTATAAAATGCATTTTATGCATAAATAGCAGACGACTGTGGATGCTCTTACATGCTTGTTTACATAATTTTTTCAATAATTGAGAATTTATTCTTGAGAATAATTTATAAATTCGCATACTTAATTATCAAAATAATACATATTACATATTTCTAGTTTACTTAATTCTACATCTTGCTTGGTTACTTGAGTTAATTAATTTTTTATGACAATTTTTGAAACTATTTGCATAAAGGGACAATGACTAAACTATTTACAACTAAGGGATAGTTTCTAAATAATATTCTATGCTTCCTAATCTATAATATTTTTTATAGGATGTATGACCTTTCTGCAAATTTAAAATTTATTTTTGTAATATTTTCTTTTTATCTTATCTAATCAATTTTTTTAACTACTTAAATTGTATTAAAATTTTTGAGAAAACTACTTAGAGCATATGTAATCGTCCCAACTCAAATTTTCTATATTTGGCTTTTAGGAGTAGGAATTTTGAGTTGGGCTTGTAGTCGTTGAAACCAAAAATTTGAATGAACGGTGGATGATATTTTATTTCTTGAATCTCAGCCATTGATCTCCTCTATTAAAAAATACAAAAAAATTGGCGTCAAACACATTTGTTAAGAAAAACTGTATGCACATGCACATAACAATTCCTATAGTCCCATTGCATCTCAGCCCTTGATAAAAAAATTCACACAAATCTCAAATTTACTTCATATCCATAATAATCCATTTTCATTTATGAATTTCATAGTATCATAGTATAGAAATATATGTCCTGACGAGATAGAATTGTAACTTGCTATCTGGGCCGATTTCCCCTCTTTTGCGATCAGCTTCGCTACACGCTTGCTGCTCTGAATATCCATTCTTTTTCTGTCGACAAAAGATATATCTCTGACCTCTCAATCACTAATGATCGAGTAAGACATAAATTGTCGGATCCTTATAGGCCCTATTCCGTAGAAGAAAAAAATTTGAATTGGGGGAAATCTTCAAGGACGCACGATGATCTTGCATCCTTTGCCTTTATTTAATTTTATTTTATTTTTATTTTTATTTTTATTTATTTTTTTATTTTTTGGTTAGATGTAGTAACGTCTTGTCATGCCCCGCTTCCCAAAAGGAATACGGAATACGGTACGCGACTAAGCCCAGCAAATCACTACAACACATGTGCGATTTACCGGCGTATATTCTCCGCCGTTTTACCATTCACGCCGGGGTAGGGAGTGACCAGGAATGGGGCGTCAGATTCGATGGTTATACACTGGTGGCCTCTATAAAACGCCGGGGAATCATGATAAACACCGGCGTTTTCTTTAGAAAAGCCGGTGAATGGTATTATTCACCGGCGTTTTAATAACACACACCGGGGAATATATAGATACATTCACCGGCGTTTGTAATTTCAAACGCCGGTGAATTAACTGAGATAAATCCCCGCGTACCCTAACATTTTACTCGCTAATTTTCCAAACCCAATTTAGCTGCCTTTGTTTTCCCTCCTCCCTCTCTCTATTTCGTGCGCTTCGCCTCCGTCCCTTCGTCATCGTCGACAGCCCAATTCGATTTCCCTCCTCTCTCTCTCTATTTCGCGGTGAATTTGCGATCGAAAACCACCGCTCGTCGCCCCGCTCTCTCTCTCTCTCCTACGCCACCGCTCGTCGCCCCCCTCTCTCTCTTCGGTAATTTCTCTTGATTTCTCTCCTTTTCACTGTCAAAGATACTGAATTCATGCATCTGATTGTCATATTAGCATGATTTTTTTACCAAAATGGGTTCACTGTCAACTAAGGATGCTAGCTGTATACCAGAATCCTCCAAATCTGTACAAGAATTGGGCGGAACAAACCTTGTGTAGGTTTCTTTTGGAGCCACAAACTTCAACGGTTTAGTTGGGATGAAGAATTAATAGAGAAACATATATGCTTAGATACTGGAAATTTTAGATTTCCTTTTACTGTTAAAGAAGCTGAATTCATGCATCTGATTGCCATCTTAGCATGATTTTTTTACCAAAATGGGTTCACTGTCAACTAAGGATGCTAGCTGTATACCAAAATCCTCCAAATCTGTACAAGAATTGGGCGGAACAAACCATGTGCAGGTTTCTTTTGGAGCAAGAAACATCATGATTTAGTTGGGATGAAGAATTAATAGAGAAACATATATGCTTAGATACTGGAAATTTTTATTTTCTTTTACTGTTAAAGAAGCTGAATTCATGCATCTGATTGCCATCTTAGCATGATTTTTTTACCAAAATGGGTTCACTATCAACTAAAGATGCTGTATGTATACCAAAATCCTCCAAATCTATACAAGAATTGGGCGGAACAAATCCTGTGCAGGTTTATTTTGAAGCCACAAACATCAATGGTTTAGTTGGGATGAAGAATTAATAGAGAAACATATATGCTTAGACACTGGAAATTTTCATTTTCTTTTACTGTTAAAGAAGCTGAATTCATGCATCTGATTGCCATCTTAGCATGATTTTTTTACCAAAATGGGTTAACTGTCAACTAAGGATGTTGTATGTATACCAAAGTCCTCCAAATCTGTACAAGAATTGGGTTGAACAAAACCTTGTGCAGGTTTCTTTTGTAGCCACAAACATTAATGGTTTAGTTGGGATGAAGAATTAATAGAGAAACATATATGCTTATATACTGGAAATTTTCATTTTCTTTCACTGTCAAAGATGCTGAACTCATGCATCTGATTGTCATCTTAGCATGATTTTTTTATCAAAATGGGTTGATTAATTTTGCTCCTCTAATGAATTTATTGAATCTTTGACAGGTACAAGATGCCTAGGCATAGAAAACGGATAAACATAAATGATGGCAATGAAAGCCGTGGGGATGAGCAGCCACTATATAATAGTGGCAGTCAAACAGAGGAGGAGGAGGGTAGCACTCCGCCCACTATGAAAAAACATCGAGGGCGAACTAAGATGCCGGGCCTATGGAAACTTAATAATGACGAAAGGATTGTGGTGGAGGAAAACAGTGTCGGACAACCGGTTGGTGATAATGCAAGCAAATTCTCATCCTTTATTGGGGTAATAGCAAGGAACCCACAGATAATTCCTTTGTCATACGAGAGTTGGCCGAAGGTGTCAACCACGACGAAGGCAACTGCAATTACAACAATCAAGGTATTTCCCATCTAAAATAAATAATTGGTAGGCTCAAATATATTATTGAAATATGTACTTTTAGTGATGGGTATTTGGTTTATGCAATTCAGTTATTCTTTGTTAAACTTCATAAATTTTGCAGCAACACTTCTCGTTCTCGGACTCCCTTATGCCTTGGGTTGAAAAGTCACTCTCCAAAAAGTGGAGGGACTACAAGAGTGACTTGAAGGCTAGGTTTTTTGACAAAGTCCTCACAGAGGTGGATAATGCAGGGGCTGTGCCACCGAATATGGAGCCTTCAGATTGACAATTCCTTGTGCATTACTGGTATTTGGCTGTCGGTCAGGTATTTACATTACTAACCAAAATTTAATGACTTTGTGGTTGTATGGCTACTCTAACTAAATTTTTTGTTAACTTCATTGTGGCATGTGCAGAAAAGGGCAGAGGTGGGTGTTGCAGTAGGTCAAAGCAGCTAGTGTTGCACACTGCTGGTACACAGAGCTTTGCTCTGGTTCGGGAAGAATTGGTAAGCGCAATCAAATTGAACATTTTTGACTTACAGTTATTTGTTTATAAGCATTTCATCTTACTAATATATAGGAAGAAGATTTGGGGGGTCCTACGGAATTTGGCGACATAGATTTTTTCGATGCTACCCACAAGTTGAAGGATGGGACGTATGCGAGTCCTGAGGCAGAACGGATTGTGGTAATTAGAAATTTACTACTATATATAGGCTATAGCAATGTTATTATTTATATATATCTTCAGTTGCGTTTACTTTTTGATGATCTCTTGCTATTTTTGTAAATGGCTAATAATTTGTCGAAATCTCATCTGCTTTTAACTCTGATTGTTATATCCTTTTACAGACTAACGCTCGAAAAAAGTTTGATGAAATCTCTTCCGCTTCAGATTCTGACCCCACGACGGCATCCACAGATTTCTGTACCTGCCAGCGACTTGCCTTGATCGCAGTTAGGGGAAAGGAGAGGCATTGACGTGTCCGTGGTATGGGGCTAGGCCCAACCCCCTCGCGGTTATTCGGGTGGAGTGAATCTACTTCAAGTGGGTCTCGGGACGAGGAGATGACTTCATTAAAGGCACAAGTGGCACCCCTCCAAGAACAAATGGCTCTAATAGGGCAGCAATTTCAAGTCCCACCACCGGTAAGTCTTTAAATTGGTAATTTTGAAGATATTATAATGTTGAATGCATGAAAGACACGTATTAGTGTTTGTGAGTCTGCATTGTGGCTGTCGTCTAGTGGCTGTCGTCCATGTTTCTTAATTGGGCTGTGATTAGAAAGAAAGGGCTCGAGTGGAGATCTGAAAACCCATATAGAGACATCTCGTTTATTATAATCTATTATTATTGTTGGACCAACCCCCTCTTGCTGTTGTTGCTGATGTCTCTTTGTGTGCGTGTGTTGAAGAGAAAGAAGGGATGAGAGAGAGTTGAGGAAAATGCCGCTATGTTAGCCTGGTGTATCCTCATTCTCTACCATTTCTCTTTCTGGCTCCATTTATGGCTTCTATATTAAATTGGTTTCCTTCTACGATGACAGTTCCGTAAAACTACACTTGATATTAGCCCTGTTCTTATTGTTCTTCAATAAAATTGGGAGTTTTGGTGATCCAACTATTGATCATAGCTGCACCCCACTGCATACTCACAAACACTAATACGTGTCGTTCATGCATTCTATGACCAACCCCACTTTGGCATATAGCATGCTTAGATGACATTTTATGACCTGCACACAAGGTTTGTTCAGCCCAATTCTTTTACAGATTAATCAAATTTTGGTCTACAGCTAGCATCCTTAGTTGACAGTTAACCCATTTTGGTAAAAAAGCATGGTTAGATGACAATCAGATGCATGAATTCAGTTTCTTTAACAGTAAAGGAAAATGAAAATTTACAGTATCTAAGCATATATGTTTCTCTATTAATTCTTCATCCCAACCAAATCATTGATGTTTCTGGCTCCAAAAAAAACATGCACAAGGTTTGCTCTGACCAATTCTTGTACAGATTTTGGGAATTCTGAAGTTTTTAGATTCAGGATGACAAATTTTGATTGGGCTGTGATTGGATTGGTTAGTGACTGTCAACAAGTGTTCTTAATTGGGCTGTGATTAGAAAGAGACGAGTTGGAGTGGAGATCTGGCAACCCATATAGAGACATCTCATTCATAATAATTTATTATTATTGCAGTTCTTCTCGCTCTTGCTATTGTTGCTGATGTCTTTTTATGTGCGTTTTCTGAAGAGAAAGCAGAGATGAGAGAGAGTTGAGGAAAATGCCACTATGTTAGCCTGGTGTATCCTCATTCTCTACCATTCCTCTTTCTGGCTTCTATATTAGGTTTCCTTCCACGATGACAGTTCCTTATAACTACACTTGATATCAGCCCTATTCTTATTTTTCTTCAATAAAAATGGGAGTTTTGGTTATCCAACAAACATGTACCCGCATACTTCCAAATGGCAATTTCTTCAGAAAGTCGGGCTCCAAAGAATCGATCTGTGACTAGAATCTCCATTCAAACATTCAAAATTTGTCATCCTCGATCTAAAATCTTCTTTGAGCCACAAACATCAATGGTTTAGTTGGGATGAAGAATTAATAGAGAAACATATATGCTTAGATACTGAAAATTTTCATTTTCTTTCACTATCAAAGATGCTGAATTCATCCATCTGATTGTCATCTTAGCATGATTTTTTTACCAAAATGGGTTAACTGTCAACTAAGGATGCTGTATGTATACCAAAATCCTCCAAATCTGTACAAGAATTGGGTTGAACAAACCTTGTGTAGGTTTCTTTTGTAGCCACAAACATCAATGGTTTAGTTGGGATGAAGAATTAATAGAGAAACATATATGCTTAGATACTGGAAATTTTCATTTTGTTTTACTGTTAAAGAAGCTGAATTCATGCATCTGATTGTCATCTTAGCATGATTTTTTAACCAAAATGGGTTAACTGTCAACTAAGGATGCTGTATGTATACCAAAATCCTCCAAATCTGTACAAGAATTGGGCTGAATAAACCTTGTGCAGATTTCACAAACATCATGATTTAGTTGGGATGAAGAATTAATAGAGAAACATATAAGCTTATACATTGGAAATTTTCATTTTCTTTTACTGTTAAAGAAGACGAATTCATGCATCCGATTGTCATCTTAGCATGATTTTTTTACCAAAATGGGTTAACTGTCAACTAAGGATGCTGTATGTATACCAAAATCCTCCAAATCTGTACAAGAATTTGGTGAGACAAACCTTGTGCAGGTTTCTTTTGTAGCCACAAACATCATGATTTAGTTGGGATGAAGAATTAATAGAGAAACGCATATGCTTAGATACTAGAAATTTTCATTTTCTTTCACTATCAAAGATGCTGAACTCATGCATCTGATTGTCATCTTAGCATGATTTTTTTACCAAAATGGGTTAACTATCAACTAAGGATGCTGTATGTATACCAAAATCCTCCAAATCTGTACAAGAATTGGGCGAGAACAAACCTTGTGCAGATTTCTTTTGTAGACACAAACATCATGATTTAGTTGGGATGAAGAATTAATAGAGAAACATATATGCTTAGATACTGGAAATTTTCATTTTCTTTCACTGTCAAAGATGCTGAACTCATGCATCTGATTGTCATCTTAGCATGATTTTTTTACCAAAATGGGTTAACTGTCAAATAAGGATGATGTACGTATACCAAAATCCTCCAAATCTGTACAAGAATTGGTTGAGAACAAACCTTGTGCCGGTTTCTTTTGTAGCCACAAACAAAATGATTTAGTTGGGATGAAGAATTAATAGAGAAACATATATGCTTAGATACTAGAAATTTTCATTTTCTTTCACTGTCAAAGATGCTGAACTCATGCATTTGATTGTCATCATAGCATGATTTTTTTACCAAAATGCGTTAACTGTCAACTAAAGATACTGTATGTATACCAAAATACTCCAAATCTGTACAAGAATTTGGTGAGAACTAACCTTGTGCAGATTTCTTTTGTAGCCACAAACATCATGATTTAGTTGGGATGAAGAATTAATAGAGAAACATATATGCTTAGATACTGGAAATTTTCATTTTCTTTCACTGTCAAAGATGCTGAACTCATGCATCTGATTGTCAACTTAGCATGATTTTTTTACCAAAATGGGTTAACTGTCAACTAAGGATGCTGTATGTATACCAAAATCCTCCAAGCTATCTTAACTTACTGCTAAGCTGGATGGAAATCTGTACAAGAATTTGGTGAGAACAAACCTTGTGCAGGTTTCTTTTGTAGCCACAAACATCATGATTTAGTTAGGATGAAGAATTAATAGAGAAACATATATGCTTATATACTGCAAATTTTAATTTTCTTTCACTATCAAAGATGCTGAATTCATACATCTGATTGTCATCTTAGCATGATTTTTTTACCAAAATAGGTTAACTGTCAACTAAGGATGTTGTATGTATACCAAAATCCTCCAAATCTGTACAAAAATTTGGCTGAACAAACCTTGTGCAGGTTTCTTTTGTAGCCACAAATATCATGATTTAGTTGGGATGAAGAATTAATAGAGAAACATATATGCTTATATACTGGAAATTTTCATTTTCTTTTACTGTTAAAGAAGACGAATTCATGCATCTGATTGTCATCTTAGCTTGATTTTTTTACCAAAATGGGTTAACTGTCAACTAAGGATGCTGTATGTATACCAAAATCCTCCAAATCTGTACAAGAATTGGGTGAGAACAAACCTTTTGTTGGTTTCTTTTCTAGCCACAAATATCATCATTTAGTTGGGATGAAGAATTAATAGAGAAACATATATGCTTAAATAATGGAAATGTTCATTTTCTTTCACGGTCAAAGATGCTGAACTCATGCATCTGATTGTCACCTTAGCATGATTTTTTTACCAAAATGGGTTAACTGTCAACTAAGGATGCTGTATGTATACCAAAATCCTCCAAATCTGTACAAGAATTGGGCGGAACAAACCATGTGCAGGTTTCTTTTGGAGCAAGAAACATCATGATTTAGTTGGGATGAAGAATTAATAGAGAAACATATATGCTTAGATACTGGAAATTTTTATTTTCTTTTACTGTTAAAGAAGCTGAATTCATGCATCTGATTGCCATCTTAGCATGATTTTTTTACCAAAATGGGTTCACTGTCAACTAAGGATTCTGTATGTATACCAAAATCCTCCAAATCTAGTACAAGAATTGGGCGAGAACAAATCCTGTGCAGGTTTCTTTTGAAGCCACAAACATCATGGTTTAGTTGGGATGAAGAATTAATAGAGAAACATATATGCTTAGATACTGGAAATTTTCATTTTCTTTTACTGTTAAAGAAGCTGAACTCATGCATCTGATTGCCATCTTAGCATGATTTTTTTACCAAAATGGGTTAACTGTCAACTAAGGATGCTGTATGTATACCAAAATCCTCCAAATCTGTACAAGAATTGGGTGAGAACAAAACCTTGTGCAGGTTTCTTTTGTAGCCACAAACATCAATGGTTTAGTTCGGATGAAGAATTAATAGAGAAACATATATGCTTATATACTGGAAATTTTCATTTTCTTTCACTGTCAAAGATGCTGAACTCATGCATCTGATTGTCATCTTAGCATGATTTTTTTATCAAAATGGGTTGATTAATTTTGCTCCTCTAATGAATTTATTGAATCTTTGATAGGTACAAGATGCCTAGGCGTAGAAAACGGATAAACATAAATGATGGCAACGAAAGCCGTGGGGATGAGCAGCCACTATACAATAGTGGCAGTCAAACAGAGGAGGAGGAGGGTAGCACGCCGCCCACTATGAAAAAACATCGAGGGCGAACTAAGATGCCGGGCCTATGGAAACTTAATAATGACGAAAGGATTGTGGTGGAGGAAAACAGTGTCGGACAACCGGTTGGTGATAATGCAAGCAAATTCTCATCCTTTATTGGGGTAATAGCAAGGTACCCACGGATAATTCCTTTGTCATACGAGAGTTGGCCGAAGGTGCCAACCACGACAAAGGCAACTGCAATTACAACAATCAAGGTATTTCCCATCTAAAATAAATAATTGGTAGGCTCAAATATATTATTGAAATATGTGCTTTTAGTGATGGGTATTTGGTTTATGCAATTCAGTTATTCTTTGTTAAACTTCATAAATTTTGCAGCAATACTTCTCGTTCTCGGACTCCCTTATGCCTTGGGTTGAAAAGTCACTCTCCAAAAAGTGGAGGGACTACAAGAGTGACTTGAAGGCTAGGTTTTTTGACAAAGACCTCATAGAGGTGGATAATGCAGGGGCTGTGCCACTGAATATGGAGCCTTCAGATTGACAATTCCTTGTGCATTACTGGTATTTGGTTGTCGGTCAGGTATTTACATTACTAACCAAAATTTAATGACTTTGTGGTTGTATGGCTTCTCTAACTAAATTTTTTGTTAACTTCATTGTGGCATGTGCAGAAAAAGGCGGAGGTGGGTGTTGCAGTAGGTCAAAGCAGCTAGTGTTGCACACTGCTGGTACACAGAGCTTTGCTCTGGTTCGGGAAGAATTGGTAAGCGCAATCAAATCGAACATTTTTGACTTACAGTTTTTTGTTTATAAGCATTTCATCTTACTAATATATAGGAAGAAGATTTGGGGGGTCTTACGGAATTTGGCGACATAGATTTTTTCGATGCTACCCACAAGTTGAAGGATGGGACGTATGCGAGTCCTGAGGCAGAACGGATTGTGGTAATTAGAAATTTACTACTATATATAGGCTATAGCAATGTTATTATTTATATATATCTTCAGTTGCGTTTACTTTTTGATGATCTCTTGCTATTTTTGTAAATGGCTAATAATTTGTCGAAATCTCATCTGCTTTTAACTCTGACTGTTATATCCTTTTACAGACTAACGCTCGAAAAAAGTTTGATGAAATCTCTTCCGCTTCAGATTCTGACCCCACGACGGCATCCACAGATTTCTGTACCTGCCAGCGACTTGCCTTGATCGCAGTTAGGGGAAAGGAGAGGCATTGACGTGTTCGTGGTATGGGGCTAGGCCCAACCCCCTCGCGGTTATTCGGGTGGAGTGAATCTACTTCAAGTGGGTCTCGGGACGAGGAGATGACTTCATTAAAGGCACAAGTGGCACTCCTACAAGAACAAATGGCTCTAATAGGGCAGCAATTTCAAGTCCCACCACCGGTAAGTCTTTAAATTGGTAATTTTGAAGATATTATAATGTTGAATGCATGAAAGACACGTATTAGTGTTTGTGAGTCTGCATTGTGGCTGTCGTCTAGTGGCTGTCGTCTATGTTTCTTAATTGGGCTGTGATTAGAAAGAAAGGGCTCGAGTGGAGATCTGAAAACCCATATAGAGACATCTCGTTTATTATAATCTATTATTATTGTTGGACCAACCCCCTCTTGTTGTTGTTGCTGATGTCTCTTTGTGTGCGTGTGTTGAAGAGAAAGAAGGGATGAGAGAGAGTTGAGAAAAATGCCGCTATGTTAGCCTGGTGTATCCTCATTCTCTACCATTTCTCTTTCTGGCTCCATTTATGGCTTTTATATTAAATTGGTTTCCTTCTACGATGACAGTTCCGTAAAACTACACTTGATATGAGCCCTGTTCTTATTGTTCTTCAATAAAATTGGGAGTTTTGGTGATCCAACTATTGATCATAGCTGCACCCCCACTGCATACTCACAAACACTAATACGTGTCGTTCATGCATTCTATGACCAACCCCACTTTGGCATATAGCATGCTTAGATGACATTTTATGACCTGCACACAAGGTTTGTTCAGCCCAATTCTTGTACAGATTAATCAAATTTTGGTCTACAGCTAGCATCCTTAGTTGACAGTTAACCCATTTTGGTAAAAAAGCATGGTAAGATGACAATCAGATGCATGAATTCAGTTTCTTTAACAGGAAAAGAAAATGAAAATTTGCAGTATCTAAGCATATATGTTTCTCTATTAATTCTTCATCCCAACTAAATCATTGATGTTTCTGGCTCCAAAAGAAACATGCACAAGGTTTGCTCTGACCAATTCTTGTACAGATTTTGGGAATTCTGAAGTTTTTAGATTCAGGATGAAAAATTTTGATTGGGCTGTGATTGGATTGGTTAGTGACTGTCAACAAGTGTTCTTAATTGGGCTGTGATTAGAAAGAGACGAGTTGGAGTGGAGATCTGGCAACCCATATAGAGACATCTCGTTCATAATAATTTATTATTATTGCAGTTCTTCTCGCTCTTGCTATTGTTGCTGATGTCTTTTTATGTGCGTTTTCTGAAGAGAAAGCAGAGATGAGAGAGAGTTGAGGAAAATGCCACTATGTTAGCCTGGTGTATCCTCATTCTCTACCATTCCTCTTTCTGGCTTCTATATTAGGTTTCCTTCCACGATGACAGTTCCTTATAACTACACTTGATATCAGCCCTATTCTTATTTTTCTTCAATAAAAATGGGAGTTTTGGTTATCCAACAAACATGTACCCGCATACTTCCAAATGGCAATTTCTTCAGAAAGTCGGGCTCCAAAGAATCGATCTGTGACTAGAATCTCCATTCAAACATTCAAAATTTGTCATCCTGGATCTAAAATCTTCTTTGAGCCACAAACATCAATGGTTTAGTTGGGATGAAGAATTAATAGAGAAACATATATGCTTAGATACTGGAAATTTTCATTTTCTTTCACTATCAAAGATGCTGAATTCATCCATCTGATTGTCATCTTAGGATGATTTTTTTACCAAAATGGGTTAACTGTCAACTAAGGATGCTGTATGTATACCAAAATTCTCCAAATCTGTACAAGAATTGGGTTGAACAAACCTTGTGTAGGTTTCTTTTGTAGCCACAAACATCAATGGTTTAGTTGGGATGAAGAATTAATAGAGAAACATATATGCTTAGATACTGAAAATTTTCATTTTGTTTTACTGTTAAAGAAGCTAAATTCAAGCATCTGATTGTCATCTTAGCATGATTTTTTAACCAAAATGGGTTAACTGTCAACTAAGGATGCTGTATGTATACCAAAATCCTCCAAATCTGTACAAGAATTGGGCTGAATAAACCTTGTGCAGATTTCACAAACATCATGATTTAGTTGGGATGAAGAATTAATAGAGAAACATATAAGCTTATACATTGGAAATTTTCATTTTCTTTTACTGTTAAAGAAGACGAATTCATGCATCCGATTGTCATCTTAGCATGATTTTTTTACCAAAATGGGTTAACTGTCAACTAAGGATGCTGTATGTATACCAAAATCCTCCAAATCTGTACAAGAATTTGGTGAGACAAACCTTGTGCAGGTTTCTTTTGTAGCCACAAACATCATGATTTAGTTGGGATGAAGAAGTAATAGAGAAACGCATATGCTTAGATACTGGAAATTTTCATTTTCTTTCACTATCAAAGATGCTGAACTCATGCATCTGATTGTCATCTTAGCATGATTTTTTTACCAAAATGGGTTAACTATCAACTAAGGATGCTGTATGTATACCAAAATCCTCCAAATCTGTACAAGAATTGGGCGAGAACAAACCTTGTGCAGATTTCTTTTGTAGACACAAACATCATGATTTAGTTGGGAAGAAGAATTAATAGAGAAACATATATGCTTAGATACTGGAAATTTTCATTTTCTTTCACTGTCAAAGATGCTGAACTCATGCATCTGATTGTCATCTTAGCATGATTTTTTTACCAAAATGGGTTAACTGTCAAATAAGGATGATGTACGTATACCAAAATCCTCCAAATCTGTACAAGAATTGGGTGAGAACAAACCTTGTGCCGGTTTCTTTTGTAGCCACAAACAAAATGATTTAGTTGGGATGAAGAATTAATAGAGAAACATATATGCTTAGATACTGGAAATTTTCATTTTCTTTCACTGTTAAAGATGCTGAACTCATGCATTTGATTGTCATCATAGCATGATTTTTTTACCAAAATGCGTTAACTGTCAACTAAAGATGCTATATGTATACCAAAATACTCCAAATCTGTACAAGAATTTGGTGAGAACTAACCTTGTGCAGATTTCTTTTGTAGCCACAAACATCATGATTTAGTTGGGATGAAGAATTAATAGAGAAACATATATGCTTAGATACTGAAAATTTTCATTTTATTTCACTGTCAAAGATGCTGAACTCATGCATCTGATTGTCAACTTAGCATGATTTTTTTACCAAAATGGGTTAACTGTCAACTAAGGATGCTGTATGTATACCAAAATCCTCCAAGCTATCTTAACTTACTGCTAAGCTGGATGGAAATCTGTACAAGAATTTGGTGAGAACAAACCTTGTGCAGGTTTCTTTTGTAGCCACAAACATCATGATTTAGTTAGGATGAAGAATTAATAGAGAAACATATATGCTTATATACTGCAAATTTTTATTTTCTTTCACTATCAAAGATGCTGAATTCATGCATCTGATTGTCATCTGAGCATGATTTTTTACCAAAATAGGTTAACTGTCAACTAAGGATGTTGTATGTATACCAAAATCCTCCAAATCTGTACAAAAATTTGGCTGAACAAACCTTGTGCAGGTTTCTTTTGTAGCCACAAATATCATGATTTAGTTGGGATGAAGAATTAATAGAGAAACATATATGCTTATATACTGGAAATTTTCATTTTCTTTTACTGTTAAAGAAGACGAATTCATGCATCTGATTGTCATCTTAGCTTGATTTTTTTACCAAAATGGGTTAACTGTCAACTAAGGATGCTGTATGTATACCAAAATCCTCCAAATCTGTACAAGAATTGGGTGAGAACAAACCTTTTGTTGGTTTCTTTTCTAGCCACAAACATCATCATTTAGGTGGGATGAAGAATTAATAGAGAAACATATATGCTTAAATACTGGAAATGTTCATTTTCTTTCACGGTCAAAGATGCTGAACTCATGCATCTGATTGTCACCTTAGCATGATTTTTTTACCAAAATGGGTTAACTGTCAACTAAGGATGCTGTATGTATACCAAAATCCTCCAAATCTGTACAAGAATTGGGCGGAACAAACCATGTGCAGGTTTCTTTTGGAGCAAGAAACATCATGATTTAGTTGGAATGAAGAATTAATAGAGAAACATATATGCTTAGATACTGGAAATTTTTATTTTCTTTTACTGTTAAAGAAGCTGAATTCATGCATCTGATTGCCATCTTAGCATGATTTTTTTACCAAAATGGGTTCACTATCAACTAAAGATTCTGTATGTATACCAAAATCCTCCAAATCTATACAAGAATTGGGCGGAACAAATCCTGTGCAGGTTTATTTTGAAGCCACAAACATCAATGGTTTAGTTGGGATGAAGAATTAATAGAGAAACATATATGCTTAGATACTGGAAATTTTCATTTTCTTTTACTGTTAAAGAAGCTGAATTCATGCATCTGATTGCCATCTTAGCATGATTTTTTTACCAAAATGGGTTAACTGTCAACTAAGGATGTTGTATGTATACCAAAATCCTCCAAATCTGTACAAGAATTGGGTTGAACAAAACCTTGTGCAGGTTTCTTTTGTAGCCACAAACATCAATGGTTTAGTTGGGATGAAGAATTAATAGAGAAACATATATGCTTATATACTGGAAATTTTCATTTTCTTTCACTGTCAAAGATGCTGAACTCATGCATCTGATTGTCATCTTAGCATGATTTTTTTATCAAAATGGGTTGATTAATTTTGCTCCTCCAATGAATTTATTGAATCTTTGATAGGTACAAGATGCCTAGGCGTAGAAAACGGATAAACATAAATGATGGCAACGAAAGCCGTGGGGATGAGCAGCCACTATACAATAGTGGCAGTCAAATAGAGGAGGAGGAGGGTAGCACGCCGCCCACTATGAAAAAACATCGAGGGCGAACTAAGATGCCGGGCCTATGGAAACTTAATAATGACGAAAGGATTGTGGTGGAGGAAAACAGTGTCGGACAACCGGTTGGTGATAATGCAAGCAAATTCTCATCCTTTATTGGGGTAATAGCAAGGTACCCACGGATAATTCCTTTGTCATACGAGAGTTGGCCGAAGGTGCCAACCACGACAAAGGCAACTGCAATTACAACAATCAAGGTATTTCCCATCTAAAATAAATAATTGGTAGGCTCAAATATATTATTGAAATATGTGCTTTTAGTGATGGGTATTTGGTTTATGCAATTCAGTTATTCTTTGTTAAACTTCATAAATTTTGCAGCAATACTTCTCGTTCTCGGACTCCCTTATGCCTTGGGTTGAAAAGTCACTCTCCAAAAAGTGGAGGGACTACAAGAGTGACTTGAAGGCTAGGTTTTTTGACAAAGACCTCATAGAGGTGGATAATGCAGGGGCTGTGCCACCGAATATGGAGCCTTCAGATTGACAATTCCTTGTGCATTACTGGTATTTGGCTGTCGGTCAGGTATTTACATTACTAACCAAAATTTAATGACTTTGTGGTTGTATGGCTTCTCTAACTAAATTTTTTGTTAACTTCATTGTGGCATGTGCAGAAAAGGGCGGAGGTGGGTGTTGCAGTAGGTCAAAGCAGCTAGTGTTGCACACTGCTGGTACACAGAGCTTTGCTCTGGTTCGGGAAGAATTGGTAAGCGCAATCAAATCGAACATTTTTGACTTACAGTTATTTGTTTATAAGCATTTCATCTTACTAATATATAGGAAGAAGATTTGGGGGGTCTTACGGAATTTGGCGACATAGATTTTTTCGATGCTACCCACAAGTTGAAGGATGGGACGTATGCGAGTCCTGAGGCAGAACGGATTGTGGTAATTAGAAATTTACTACTATATATAGGCTATAGCAATGTTATTATTTATATATATCTTCAGTTGCGTTTACTTTTTGATGATCTCTTGCTATTTTTGTAAATGGCTAATAATTTGTCGAAATCTCATCTGCTTTTAACTCTGACTGTTATATCCTTTTACAGACTAACGCTCGAAAAAAGTTTGATGAAATCTCTTCCGCTTCAGATTCTGACCCCACGACGGCATCCACAGATTTCTGTACCTGCCAGCGACTTGCCTTGATCGCAGTTAGGGGAAAGGAGAGGCATTGACGTGTTCGTGGTATGGGGCTAGGCCCAACCCCCTCGCGGTTATTCGGGTGGAGTGAATCTACTTCAAGTGGGTCTCGGGACGAGGAGATGACTTCATTAAAGGCACAAGTGGCACTCCTACAAGAACAAATGGCTCTAATAGGGCAGCAATTTCAAGTCCCACCACCGGTAAGTCTTTAAATTGGTAATTTTGAAGATATTATAATGTTGAATGCATGAAAGACACGTATTAGTGTTTGTGAGTCTGCATTGTGGCTGTCGTCTAGTGGCTGTCGTCTATGTTTCTTAATTGGGCTGTGATTAGAAAGAAAGGGCTCGAGTGGAGATCTGAAAACCCATATAGAGACATCTCGTTTATTATAATCTATTATTATTGTTGGACCAACCCCCTCTTGTTGTTGTTGCTGATGTCTCTTTGTGTGCGTGTGTTGAAGAGAAAGAAGGGATGAGAGAGAGTTGAGAAAAATGCCGCTATGTTAGCCTGGTGTATCCTCATTCTCTACCATTTATGTTTCTGGCTCCATTTATGGCTTTTATATTAAATTGGTTTCCTTCTACGATGACAGTTCCGTAAAACTACACTTGATATGAGCCCTGTTCTTATTGTTCTTCAATAAAATTGGGAGTTTTGGTGATCCAACTATTGATCATAGCTGCACCCCACTGCATACTCACAAACACTAATACGTGTCGTTCATGCATTCTATGACCAACCCCACTTTGGCATATAGCATGCTTAGATGACATTTTATGACCTGCACACAAGGTTTGTTCAGCCCAATTCTTGTACAGATTAATCAAATTTTGGTCTACAGCTAGCATCCTTAGTTGACAGTTAACCCATTTTGGTAAAAAAGCATGGTAAGATGACAATCAGATGCATGAATTCAGTTTCTTTAACAGGAAAAGAAAATGAAAATTTGCAGTATCTAAGCATATATGTTTCTCTATTAATTCTTCATCCCAACTAAATCATTGATGTTTCTGGCTCCAAAAGAAACATGCACAAGGTTTGCTCTGACCAATTCTTGTACAGATTTTGGGAATTCTGAAGTTTTTAGATTCAGGATGAAAAATTTTGATTGGGCTGTGATTGGATTGGTTAGTGACTGTCAACAAGTGTTCTTAATTGGGCTGTGATTAGAAAGAGACGAGTTGGAGTGGAGATCTGGCAACCCATATAGAGACATCTCGTTCATAATAATTTATTATTATTGCAGTTCTTCTCGCTCTTGCTATTGTTGCTGATGTCTTTTTATGTGCGTTTTCTGAAGAGAAAGCAGAGATGAGAGAGAGTTGAGGAAAATGCCACTATGTTAGCCTGGTGTATCCTCATTCTCTACCATTCCTCTTTCTGGCTTCTATATTAGGTTTCCTTCCACGATGACAGTTCCTTATAACTACACTTGATATCAGCCCTATTCTTATTTTTCTTCAATAAAAATGGGAGTTTTGGTTATCCAACAAACATGTACCCGCATACTTCCAAATGGCAATTTCTTCAGAAAGTCGGGCTCCAAAGAATCGATCTGTGACTAGAATCTCCATTCAAACATTCAAAATTTGTCATCCTGGATCTAAAATCTTCTTTGAGCCACAAACATCAATGGTTTAGTTGGGATGAAGAATTAATAGAGAAACATATATGCTTAGATACTGGAAATTTTCATTTTCTTTCACTATCAAAGATGCTGAATTCATCCATCTGATTGTCATCTTAGGATGATTTTTTTACCAAAATGGGTTAACTGTCAACTAAGGATGCTGTATGTATACCAAAATTCTCCAAATCTGTACAAGAATTGGGTTGAACAAACCTTGTGTAGGTTTCTTTTGTAGCCACAAACATCAATGGTTTAGTTGGGATGAAGAATTAATAGAGAAACATATATGCTTAGATACTGAAAATTTTCATTTTGTTTTACTGTTAAAGAAGCTAAATTCATGCATCTGATTGTCATCTTAGCATGATTTTTTAACCAAAATGGGTTAACTGTCAACTAAGGATGCTGTATATATACCAAAATCCTCCAAATCTGTACAAGAATTGGGCTGAATAAACCTTGTGCAGATTTCACAAACATCATGATTTAGTTGGGATGAAGAATTAATAGAGAAACATATAAGCTTATACATTGGAAATTTTCATTTTCTTTTACTGTTAAAGAAGACGAATTCATGCATCCGATCGTCATCTTAGCATGATTTTTTTACCAAAATGGGTTAACTGTCAACTAAGGATCCTTGTGCAGGTTTCTTTTGTAGCCACAAACATCATTATTTAGTTGGGATGAAGAATTAATAGAGAAACACATATGCTTAGATACTGGAAATTTTCATTTTCTTTCACTATCAAAGATGCTAAACTCATGCATCTGATTGTCATCTTAGCATGATTTTTTTACCAAAATGGGTTAACTATCAACTAAGGATGCTGTATGTATACCAAAATCCTCCAAATCTGTACAAGAATAGGGCGAGAACAAACCTTGTGCAGATTTCTTTTGTAGACACAAACATCATGATTTAGTTGGGATGAAGAATTAATAGAGAAACATATATGCTTAGATACTGGAAATTTTCATTTTCTTTCACTGTCAAAGATGCTGAACTCATGCATCTGATTGTCATCTTAGCATGATTTTTTTACCAAAATGGGTTAACTGTCAAATAAGGATGATGTACGTATACCAAAATCCTCCAAATCTGTACAAGAATTGGGTGAGAACAAACCTTGTGCCGGTTTCTTTTGTAGCCACAAACAAAATGATTTAGTTGGGATGAAGAATTAATAGAGAAACATATATGCTTAGATACTGGAAATTTTCATTTTCTTTCACTGTCAAAGATGCTGAACTCATGCATTTGATTGTCATCATAGCATGATTTTTTTACCAAAATGCGTTAACTGTCAACTATAGATGCTGTATGTATACCAAAATACTCCAAATCTGTACAAGAATTTGGTGAGAACTAACCTTGTGCAGATTTCTTTTGTAGCCACAAACATCATGATTTAGTTGGGATGAAGAATTAATAGAGAAACATATATGCTTAGATACTGGAAATTTTCATTTTCTTTCACTGTCAAAGATGCTGAACTCATGCATCTGATTGTCAACTTAGCATGATTTTTTTACCAAAATGGGTTAACTGTCAACTAAGGATGCTGTATGTATACCAAAATCCTCCAAGCTATCTTAACTTACTGCTAAGCTGGATGGAAATCTGTCCAAGAATTTGGTGAGAACAAACCTTGTGCAGGTTTCTTTTGTAGCCACAAACATCATGATTTAGTTAGGATGAAGAATTAATAGAGAAACATATATGCTTATATACTGCAAATTTTTATTTTCTTTCACTATCAAAGATGCTGAATTCATGCATCTGATTGTCATCTGAGCATGATTTTTTACCAAAATAGGTTAACTGTCAACTAAGGATGTTGTATGTATACCAAAATCCTCCAAATCTGTACAAAAATTTGGCTGAACAAACCTTGTGCAGGTTTCTTTTGAAGCCACAAATATCATGATTTAGTTGGGATGAAGAATTAATAGAGAAACATCTATGCTTATATACTGGAAATTTTCATTTTCTTTTACTGTTAAATAAGACGAATTCATGCATCTGATTGTCATCTTAGCTTGATTTTTTTACCAAAATGGGTTAACTGTCAACTAAGGATGCTGTATGTATACCAAAATCCTCCAAATCTGTACAAGAATTGGGTGAGAACAAACCTTTTGTTGGTTTCTTTTCTAGCCACAAACATCATCATTTAGTTGGGATGAAGTATTAATAGAGAAACATATATGCTTAAATACTGGAAATGTTCATTTTCTTTCAGGGTCAAAGATGCTGAACTCATGCATCTGATTGTCACCTTAGCATGATTTTTTTACCAAAATGGGTTAACTGTCAGCTAAGGATGCTGTATGTATACCAAAATCCTCCAAATATGTACAAGAATTGGGCTGAACAAACCTTGTGCAGGTTTCTTTTGTAGCCACAAACATCATGATATAGTTGGGATGAAGAATTAATAGAGAAACATATATGCTTATATATTGGAAATTTTCATTTTCTTTTACTGTTAAAGAGGACGAATTCATGCATCCGATTGTCATCTTAGCAAGATTTTTTTACCAAAATCGGTTAACTGTCTACTAAGGATGTTGTATGTATACCAAAATCCTCCAAATTAGTACAAGAATTGGGTGAGAACAAACCTTGTGCAGATTTCTTTTGTAGACACAAACATCATGATTTAGTTGGGATGAAGAATTAATAGAGAAACATATATGCTTAGATACTGGAAATTTTCATTTTCTTTCACTGTCAAAGATGCTGAACTCATGCATCTGATTGTCATCTTAGCAAGATTTTTTTACCAAAATGGGTTAACTGTCAACTAAGGATGCTGTATGTATACCATAATCCTCCAAATCTGTACAAGAATTGGGTGAGAACAAACCTTGTGCAGATTTCTTTTGTAGACACAAACATCATGATTTAGTTGGGATGAAGAATTAATAGAGAAACATATATGCTTAGATACTGGAAATTTTTATTTTCTTTCACTGTCAAAGATGCGGAACTCATGCATCTGATTGTCATCTTAGCAAGATTTTTTTACCAAAATGGGTTAACTGTCAACTAAGGATGCTGTATGTATACCATAATCCTCCAAATCTGTACAAGAATTGGGTGAGAACAAACCTTGTGCAGGTTTCTTTTGTAGCCACAAACTTCATGATTTAGTTGGGATGAAGAATTAATAGAGAAACATATATGCTTATATACTGGAAATTTTCATTTTCTTTCACTATCAAAGATGCTGAATTTATGCATCTGATTGTCATCTTAGCATGATTTTTTTACCAAAATAGGTTAACTGTCAACTAAGGATGCTGTATGTATACCAAAATCCTCCAAATCTGTACAAAAATTGGGCTGAACAAACCTTGTGCAGGTTTCTTTTGTAGCCACAAACATCATGATTTAGTTGGGATGAAGAATTAATAGAGAAACATTTATGCTTATATACTGGAAATTTTCATTTTCTTTTACTGTTAAAGAAGACGAATTCATGCAATTGATTGTCATCTTAGCTTGATTTTTTTACAAAAATGGGTTAACTTTCAACTAAGGATGCTGTATGTATACCAGAATCCTCCAAATATGTACAAGAATTGGGTGAGAACAAACCTTTTGCTGGTTTCTTTTCTAGCCACAAACATCATGATTTAGTTGGGATGAAGAATTAATAGAGAAACCTATATGCTTAAATACTGGAAATGTTCATTTTCTTTCACTGTCAAAGATGCTGAACTCATGCATCTGATTGTCATCTTAGCATGATTTTTTTACCAAAATGGGTTAACTGTCAACTAAGGATGCTGTATGTATACCAAAATCCTCCAAATCTGTACAAGAATTGGGCTAAACAAACCTTCTGCAGGTTTCTTTTGTAGCCACAAACATCATGATTTAGTTGTGATGAAGAATTAATAGAGAAACATATATGCTTATATATTGGAAATTTTCATTTTCTTTTACTGTTAAAGAAGACGAATTCATGCATCCGATTGTCATCTTAGCATTATTTTTTTACCAAAATGGGTTAACTGTCAACTAAGGATGCTGTATGTATACCAGAATCCTCCAAATCTGTACAAGAATTGGGTGAGAACAAACCTTGTGCAGATTTCTTTTCTAGACACAAACATCATGATTTAGTTGGGATGAAGAATTAATAGAGAAACATATATGCTTAGGTACTGGAAATTTTCATTTTCTTTCACTGTCAAAGATGCTGATCTCATGCATCCGATTGTCATCATAGCATGATTTTTTTACCAAAATGGGTTAACTGTCAACTAAGGATGCTGTATGGATACCAAAATACTCCAAATCTATACAAGATTTGGGCTGAACAAACCTTGTGCAGGTTTCTTTTGTAGCCACAAACATCATGATTTAGTTCGGATGAAGAATTAATAGAGAAACATTTATGCTTATATACTGGAAATTTTCATTTTCTTTTACTGTTAAAGAAGACGAATTCATGCAATTGATTGTCATCTTAGCTTGATTTTTTTACAAAAATGGGTTAACTTTCAACTAAGGATGCTGTATGTATACCAGAATCCTCCAAATATGTACAAGAATTGGGTGAGAACAAACCTTTTGCTGGTTTCTTTTCTAGCCACAAACATCATGATTTAGTTGGGATGAAGAATTAATAGAGAAACCTATATGCTTAAATACTGGAAATGTTCATTTTCTTTCACTGTCAAAGATGCTGAACTCATGCATCTGATTGTCATCTTAGCATGATTTTTTTACCAAAATGGGTTAACTGTCAACTAAGGATGCTGTATGTATACCAAAATCCTCCAAATCTGTACAAGAATTGGGCTAAACAAACCTTCTGCAGGTTTCTTTTGTAGCCACAAACATCATGATTTAGTTGTGATGAAGAATTAATAGAGAAACATATATGCTTATATATTGGAAATTTTCATTTTCTTTTACTGTTAAAGAAGACGAATTCATGCATCCGATTGTCATCTTAGCATTATTTTTTTACCAAAATGGGTTAACTGTCAACTAAGGATGCTGTATGTATACCAGAATCCTCCAAATCTGTACAAGAATTGGGTGAGAACAAACCTTGTGCAGATTTCTTTTCTAGACACAAACATCATGATTTAGTTGGGATGAAGAATTAATAGAGAAACATATATGCTTAGGTACTGGAAATTTTCATTTTCTTTCACTGTCAAAGATGCTGATCTCATGCATCCGATTGTCATCATAGCATGATTTTTTTACCAAAATGGGTTAACTGTCAACTAAGGATGCTGTATGGATACCAAAATACTCCAAATCTATACAAGATTTGGGCTGAACAAACCTTGTGCAGGTTTCTTTTGTAGCCACAAACATCATGATTTAGTTCGGATGAAGAATTAATAGAGAAACATTTATGCTTATATACTGGAAATTTTCATTTTCTTTTACTGTTAAAGAAGACGAATTCATGCAATTGATTGTCATCTTAGCTTGATTTTTTTACAAAAATGGGTTAACTTTCAACTAAGGATGCTGTATGTATACCAGAATCCTCCAAATATGTACAAGAATTGGGTGAGAACAAACCTTTTGCTGGTTTCTTTTCTAGCCACAAACATCATGATTTAGTTGGGATGAAGAATTAATAGAGAAACCTATATGCTTAAATACTGGAAATGTTCATTTTCTTTCACTGTCAAAGATGCTGAACTCATGCATCTGATTGTCATCTTAGCATGATTTTTTTACCAAAATGGGTTAACTGTCAACTAAGGATGCTGTATGTATACCAAAATCCTCCAAATCTGTACAAGAATTGGGCTAAACAAACCTTCTGCAGGTTTCTTTTGTAGCCACAAACATCATGATTTAGTTGTGATGAAGAATTAATAGAGAAACATATATGCTTATATATTGGAAATTTTCATTTTCTTTTACTGTTAAAGAAGACGAATTCATGCATCCGATTGTCATCTTAGCATTATTTTTTTACCAAAATGGGTTAACTGTCAACTAAGGATGCTGTATGTATACCAGAATCCTCCAAATCTGTACAAGAATTGGGTGAGAACAAACCTTGTGCAGATTTCTTTTCTAGACACAAACATCATGATTTAGTTGGGATGAAGAATTAATAGAGAAACATATATGCTTAGGTACTGGAAATTTTCATTTTCTTTCACTGTCAAAGATGCTGATCTCATGCATCCGATTGTCATCATAGCATGATTTTTTTACCAAAATGGGTTAACTGTCAACTAAGGATGCTGTATGGATACCAAAATACTCCAAATCTATACAAGATTTGGGCTGAACAAACCTTGTGCAGGTTTCTTTTGTAGCCACAAACATCATGATTTAGTTCGGATGAAGAATTAATAGAGAAACATATATGGTTAGATAATGGAAATTTTCATTTTCTTTCACTGTCAAAGATGCTGAACTCATGCATCTGATTGTCATCTTAGAATGATTTTTTTACCAAAATGGGTTAACTGTCAACTAAGGATGCTGTATGTATACCAGAATCCTCCAAATCTGTGCAAGAATTGGGTGAGAACAAACCTTGTGCAGGTTTCTTTTGTAGCCACAAACATCATGATTTAGTTGGGATGAAGAATTAATAGAGAAACATATATGGTTAGATACTGGAAATTTTCATTTTCTTTCACTGTCAAAGATGCTGAACTCATGCATCCGTTTGTCATCTTAGCATGATTTTTTTACCAAAATGGGTTAACTGTCAACTAAGGATGCTGTATGTATACCAGAATCCTCCAAATCTGTACAAGAATTGGGTGAGAACAAACCTTGTGCAGGTTTCTTTTATAGCCACAAACATCATGATTTTGTTGGGATGAAGAATTAATAGAGAAACATATATGCTTAGATACTGAAAATTTTCATTTTCTTTCACTGTCAAAGATGCTGATCTCATGCATCCGATTGTCATCATAGCATGATTTTTTTACCAAAATGGGTTAACTGTCAACTAAGGATGCTGTATGGATACCAAAATACTCCAAATCTATACAAGATTTGGGCTGAACAAACCTTGTGCAGGTTTCTTTTGTAGCCACAAACATCATGATTTAGTTCGGATGAAGAATTAATAGAGAAACATATATGCTTAGATACTGAAAATTTTTATTTTCTTTTACTGTTAAAGAAGCTGAATTCATGCATCTGATTGTCAGCTTAGCATGATTTTTTTACAAAAATGGGTTAACTGTCAACTAAGGATGCTGTATGTATACCAGAATCCTCCAAATCTGTACAAGAATTGGGTGAGAACAAACCTTCTGCAGGTTTCTTTTGTAGCCACAAACATCATGATTTAGTTGGGATGAAGAATTAATAGAGAAACATATATGCTTATATACTAGAAATTTTCATTTTCTTTCACTATCAAAGATGCTGAATTCATGCATCTGATTGTCATCATAGCATGATTTTTTTACCAAAATGGGTTAACTGTCAACTAAGGATGCTGTATGCATACCAAAATCCTCCAAATCTGTACAAGAATTGGGTGAGAACAAACCTTGTACAGGTTTCTTTTGTAGCCACAAACATCATGATTTAGTTGGGATGAAGAATTAATAGAGAAACATATATGCTTAGATACTGAAAATTTTCATTTTCTTTCACTGTCGGAGATGCTGAACTCATGCATCTGATTGTCATCTTAGCATGATTTTTTACCAAAATGGGTTAACTGTCAACTAAGGATGCTGTATGTATACCAAAATCCTCCAAATTTGTACAAGAATTGGGTGAGAACAAACATTATGCAGGTTTCTTTTGTAGCCACAAACATGAATGATTTAGTTAGGATGAAGAATTAATAGAGAAACATATATGCTTATATATTGGAAATTTTCATTTTCTTTTACTGTTAAAGAAGACAAATTCATGCATCTGAAGATTTAAGATCCAGGATGGCAAATTTTGATTGGCCTGTGATTGGATTATTTAGTGGCTGTCGTCTATGTTCTTAATTGGGCTGTGATTAGAAAGAGTGGGCACGAGTAGAGATCTGGAAACCCATATAGAGACATCTCGTTTATAATAATTTATTATTATTATTGTTCTTGTCACTCTTGCTGTTGTTGCTGATGTCTCTTTGTGTGCGTGTGCTGAAGGGAAAGAAGGGATGAGAGAGAGATGAGGAAAATGCCGCTATGTTTGCCTGGTGTATCCTCATTCTCTACCATTTTCTGTTTCCATTTCTGGCTTCTATATTTGGTTTCCTTCCACGATGACAGTTCCTTAAAACTACACTTGATATGAGCCCCTTCTTATTTTTCTTATTTTTCTTATATTTGATTTCCTTCCACGATGACAGTTTCCTGGATTGTCTGAACAATCTACGAAAGACATACTTAGATATTGGATTTTCATTTGTTTTACTGTTTTAGATACTAGATATTCCCAAATATAGGAGAATATAAAGGTTTTAAGTTAGATACTTGATTTTCATTTGTTTTGCTGTTTTAGATATATTCAAAAATAAAATTAAGTACTAGCTTTTTAGCACTGCAATATAATTATTTTACCTCTCTATATATCATTAACAATTCCATTTGTAATTGGCACTTTGATCTTTCTTAGAATTTATGAATTGGGTAGATCTTTTTGCAAGCTTAAAAAATATGTATATTCTGTATTGTGGTCTACTGTTGAACTAAATTATTGTTTTTTTTCATAGAGCGGTTTCGGAGATGAAGAAAATTCTGATGATCAGAACTGAAGCTACTCGAGGGGTATGAATCTGTGGTCGGCCTATCCTTGCTGTTGTTATGTCCTCCTTGCTGTTGTTATGTCTTGTATTGTTGTTTTAAGTTTTCGTTGGGATATTTGGGATGTTCGTTACTGTATTTGTATTTGTTAATTATGACACTGTGTTAATTTTGCGGTGGATTTGGATGATGAAATAACACGTGTGAAACTTTATTATTTTTAATTCTTGTGTTTGGTTGTGATTTGCGCATTAATATGCCTGAAATTGGTTGAATCAGTTGTGAATTGAAATCGAATGGAAAACTAGAGCAGGAAAAAACAAATGGGCATACACTGGCGTATGAAATTGTGAATTGAAATCGAATGGAAAACTGGAGCAGGAAAAAAAACGGGCATACACCGGCGTTTCATAAAACGCCTGTGTATCTAATTGTTTAGTTGAAAATTTCGTTAGAGAGGCGTTTCCACACACGCCGGTGTACCCGTAAGTTGCAACAGTCCTAAAAAATACCGGCGTTTTACAAAATGCCGGTGAATATCTCTATAGGATCGTTTTACAACACGCCGGTGCTTATAAGTAGGGAAAGAAGGGCGCTCAGAAACAAGCATACACCGGCGTTCTATGACCGCCGGTAAATATTACACATTCACCGGCGTTTGTACAATCGCCGGTGAAAAGCCATATACCGGCGGTATGTGACCGCCAGTGAATGTATATTGGGGGAAAGAACGACACCCAGAAATCGCCGTATACCGGCATTTGTCTGGCCGCCGGTGTATTTTGAAGATATACCGGCATCCAGTAAAAACGCCGGTGAATACGCCTATCTTTCCACGACGCTCGATTCGGCGGCATTTGTACCGGCATTTTTATAAACGACGGTGAATGTTTCACCGACGTAAAAAACCGCCGGTGAAGGTCTAAAAAAACGCCGGCGAATAGCTTCCGTGTTGTAGTGAATGGTTTTTACCATCCATAAGCTATAAGGATCTACTTGACTCAGCACAACAGTAAATATAACAATATACTAAACCAAGCATGCATAAACAATTATAAATCAACATTATTTATTTGTAACAATGATAAATATCCCGAACAAATACGAGATGCGAAACAAAATAATATTCTAGGACTACAAGCCCAATACAAGCTCCAATACAGTAACATGAATAAAATAGTTCAAAACAAAACATTAAGTAAAATTGTCCAATGCGCAGCTCAAATTTTTTGCTCACCAACTCTAGTAGGCAAACGATCACCAAAACCTGCGCATATAATAATTACAGGGAAATAGGAAGACAGGAAAACATAATGCCCATTAGATGCAAGTTCCAGGCCGTAAGTAGTACAAGCAGGAAATGGAAAGGGATAAATATGAAACAAAAATAGGAAGTACTGACGTGGAGAAAAAGCAACAGTAGAGACAGTCTACAGATGACAGGAAATAGTAGGTAAACTATGTAGATAACAATAACAGTAACAGTAAGGACAACAGTAACAATAACAGTAACGGAATGACAGTGAAACAGTTATTTTTATGTCTAATGTTCATTACTATCTAGGAAGCACTTTAGGCGTCACAAATTATACCACATGGTTGCTACATCAAACAGTTTCATTTTTAGATTTCGTAGTGGAACCTATACGGCCATATATTCAAACAGTAACAGCAAATAGTAATAGTGTCATGGATCATGCCCTTATGCATCCAGAGAAAAACAGTTGGTACCACAGTAAATAGTTGGGAGAAACGAGTCCCCTTCTGAATACATATTTCTGTATTGTCCACTACTAGATCTTTCCCTTAAAACTCCGGCTTGATTATTTGTCATTATTATTAAACAGGTGTGAACAAACACAAACAGGACTAAAAGACATGACAAGAACAAAGAAAAAGTCTAAGATGAATAGGAAACACAAACGGGTGACAAAAATAACTCATAATAGTCAAAACAACGAAACTTCCAGTTATGGACAGCAAGACGCTACTGTACCAAATCTGAAATTCCTGTTGCTACAAAACTGCAAATCTAGATCGTCAAAAAATTCAGAAACTAGACTCTCCGCCAAATCCAGCGCATATATACAAGTTGTACATCAGCCACAGAAACAGAATTGAAAACAGTGTTTAATACTGAACTTATGTTCAGCCAGAAATTCTAAAATCTTGTTTATAAGCATGAAAAAGGTTTTAAAACATCATAATTAAATATGGAAAAACTCTGGGAGATTCCCTAGCAAATCTAGTCTCAACATATAAAATATGATGAATTTATACTACAAATAGTATAGTCAATATAATTGAGAAACAGAGTAATGCAACAAAATTTCAATTCTGAAAGTTCAGAAACAGCAGTACCAAAATAGAGATAATTCACAAAAGAAAATTCGATATCCAAATCTGTCAAAAGGGTGATAAAATAGATAAATCAGGCTACAGTATATATTCACAAAGTTTTCTTCAAAAATGAATAGAATCAGGTCAAAAACATAATTTTTTACTGAACAACATGCAGTTTGGAAATACATCGATTGTTCTCAAAAGCATGAAATGAGATACAAACGTCATTAAATAATTCCACAAAAATTAGGAATTGAATCCAGTCATGTCTAAACATACTCAGAAAAATATAAAGTTCAAATTCTACTTTTGAAATCAGTTTTAAAATAATAATTCTTACAACAAACACATAGTTCAGAATATGGAATATACGATATGTTTGTAGTAAAACAACAATAACTCATGCATCGAAAATCGAAATTCAAATCCGTCGAAAATTCTGAAAACTAGAAAACAAAACCTAAAAATTATTAGGGGTGGGCTTGGTACGGTACCGGACTTTTTGACATTGTACCATTACCATACCAAACTAGTTCGGTTTGAAAATATGCAAACCGTTACCGACCAAAAAGTTCGGTATACCGAAACTTCGGTATACCAACTACTTCGGTTGGCACGGTTCGGTATTGGTGTTATACCAAATATGACCCAACAAATACCTTAGCAAATATCAGTACCAATAAAAATAACAAGTTAACAATATCACACAACTACCAAAACAAAAACAGAATAGACCACAAATCCATTTTCATTCCAAAAGCAAGCAAGGAATAGTAGCATTAGAATAAACTTCATAAAATTCGCAAAAGGATAACATCTAACAGAATATCAAGATCTCAACTAAAGGATACGAGCAACTTCTCTTCTAGTACAATCATTTGGAAGACCATCGACATATATAATGTTTGATTCATCTGCAGACAGACCTTTCAGATTTTCTCAAAGTTCCAGTAGGTTCGAAGTCTACAATCCCAGGCTTAACACCAAGCAGAACATCTCTTCTCATAAGAGCTGGATCATCCAAAGGAGTGTACCCTCCCAATCCAGCAATACCTGGGGTGACGTGACTGCCCATTCGTGCAAGATCATCCAAACCATAACCTCCAAATTGCATCGGTAATATCTGCAAAAAGTCAAAGAAACAGTTAAGAATTGATTTTTTTCTTCTCTAAACAAAAAAATATTGGAAAACGAAGATATAAACCCTACATCATATTTTAAATAGTCTGATGAAGTTCCATGACCATTAGCGCCATCCCGCAAATGATGGGATGACAAGGCAGAGCTCTCTGAAGACAGATAGACGGGAAAAGCAGCTCTTGGGTCTGTTTGGTTAAAAACAAGAAATCAGTAACAGCACGTAGAAACAGATACAAGAAACTCAACACCTTTTTCATCTATATTAACAAACACAGAGAGATGTCCCATCTGAAAAGATATACCGCAAAATTCAAAGCGAGTAGACAAAACTTGAATAAAGTGATTAAGTGAAAGGTTAATAGTAATATTGAAACTAAACGCTATTTGATATAGAAAAAAAAGGGAAGCTAAATGCTTAAATTGACTATATTGCACAGAAGTATTGTTGTTTTTCACTATATACTTAATCTCTAATTTATCGGTACGGTGTGGTAAAATACCAACTAAACCATATTCATACCGAAACCGAACCGGATTTTAGAACTCGGTACGGTTGTACCGTACCATACTTTTGGTAACCGAATTTTTCGGAACTGAATCGAATGGTTCGGTTGGAAAACCGGTCGGTTGGCTCATTTCGGTATGATCGGCCATCCCTACAAATCATATTCACAATTTTATTTATTTTACTGATGTTAACAGGCTCGAAATTACTGTACAAAAATAGGACAGCAGTAAAAACGAAAGTTCTTTTATGCAATTCATCAAATAGTTTAATTACAAACGATCCAACCTAAGATGTCATACAAAGCATGGTATGTAGGTTACTCAAATCAGCATGGCATGTGTATTAACGGTCTATAATGATATAATATACCTAACTAGCATCCAAGTACAAATTATCTATAACATACGATGTGTCACAAACAAGCATACCAATCAAGATGTCCATCTAATCTAATTTATTTTTCATACAATGGGTAACAACTTATTGTGAAACAGTCATGATCAAGAGATGAAGGAACGAATCAACTAACAAAATATGGTTTCATCAAGAGAGGGACAACAACGCATGCAAGAATACTTATGGTATTTAACTTGTATAACAAAAATTATATACAAGCTACTTGCCTGATAACGCCGACGAAGATGCAGAAATAGAATAACGGGAACGGATCCCAAACAACGAATACAACACATGAACAAGGGACAACACGAACAAGAGCGAGAACTAACACCAACACAAAACACGTGCGGTGCACGTGTCTCACATGCACACCAATGGCAGCAGCAACCGTAGGAGCGGTGGCAACAACAGGCCAAGGCGACGACAGCAGCACCGGGCGATGACAGCAAGGCGGCGAAAGTGGTGCGGCACAGTGGGGAAGACGACGACAGAATGGTGAGGTGACTTGGGCATACTGCGGGGAGCAAGGGAGCACGGGGACAGGGTGACACAGGGGGGGATCAGCGGTAAGGGGAAGGGAGAGGGGAGCACGGGGATCGGGGTCTGCCAACATTGGGAAACAAGACGACGGTAGTGGGGCAAGGAGGAGAGAGAGGGATCAAGAGTAGGGGACGGTTAGGGATAGAGATAAAGAGATGTATTTAGGGTTTGGTTGTAACCCCTATTTTTCATTTTTGTGTATTTTGGAGTGTATTTTTCATTTTAGTGTATTTTCCCTCTTGTATTTGTCTGGAACGTATATTGGAGTTGTATTCAATATATATATTCGTTTTAATTCATTTTTGGCTCTTTGTGTTTGATTGGTTGTCTCTTTTGTTTCGTTCTTCATTATTTTGTTCTTTCTTCATTTTGGTCTCGTTCCCTTTATTTTACTTTTTTTTTGGGTGTTTGTGGTGGTGGTGATTTGGCTGTCCTATTTTTCCCAATCCTATTATTTGATCCCTAATAAAATTACCAAAGCCAAATTAAATCCTCAACCCTATTTGTATTTCTATTTAATTAACCCAAAATCCATTGGTAAACCTACTACTACTCCTAATACCCATTAACCCAATACCCATTAACCCACAACTAAACCCTATATATATACACTCTCCCTCACAAACCCTAACCCTAACTCCTAGCAACCCGGTCCCTCTCTCTCTCTCCCTCTCCTTGTTCGCAGCTGCACACCCGCACACAGCCCCCAGGCCGACAGCCCCTACTCCCCTTCCCGGCCTGTGCAACCCCCGGCAACACCCCAAACCCGATAGCCCCTTCTCCTTCACCCGAGCCCACTTCTCCCACATCTCCCGATCGGCCTAGTCTCTCTTTGGCCATCCCGACCACCTCACGCCACATAAAATCCCTCGTCTCTCTCTCGTGGTGTTCTCTTGTGGCCGCAAGCCATTATTATTCTCTCGCTTTGTGGAGTTTTGTTTGTGTGGAGATTTTCTCTCTAGTTGCTTGGATTCGTTGATTCGCGGATTTTCGTTCATGGGTTTTGCTCTTTAATCTTGGATTTCGTTGTTCTTCATCTTCGGTTAAGGCAAGTAACTTGTACTCCAATTCATTTGTTTGATACAAGTCAAAAATGCCACCTATAGTATAGTTGAGTCTAGAGACGACTCTTGGTTATGTTATTTTGATGGATTTTGTCTCTATTGTGAAAACTTGACCATAGTTTCCTCACGACACAATATTGACATAAATTAACTTAGTTTTTCCCGTTCTTGATTTTCATCATGTATGTGAGACTTTTGTGAGAATTCGTGTTTTGGTTGAGACCCGTGTGATACATTTGGTGTGGATATGCTAGATACCCCAATTTATAATGTTTAGACACTTGGTAGACTTGATTTCATGTTTGGGTGTGTTTGGATCAATTTTCTTTAATCTATGTCGATTTTGTTTTTAGGGAAAAAATCTATAGTTTGACGATGATCTGTTTTGTTTGCTGTTTTGGACTGTTTTAAAGTCAGTATCATAATTTCGGTATAAAACATGAGTTTTAGAAAATTTTGTCTATTTTTAAACCCCTCTGACCTTGCTTGATTTTGTTTTCGTATGAGTGAGTTATGGCTGTTTTACTACAGAGGTGTCGATCTTTTCCAGATTCTACTTTTCGGTAATTTTGATGACCAATCATTTTAAAGAACTATGCTATATATATTATTTTGATCCAAAACTTTGGTCAGTATTTCTTTACCTAGTTAGGGATTACCCAGAATTTTGGTGAATTTTATTGATGAGTTTTATGTGTTGTTTCATGCTCGCTTATGAACTCTATACTTGCAGTATTTTACTCGCTGATCTGTAAAGAACCTTATTTTCACTATGATTCTTTTTATTGTATGAAAAATGCTCATGAAATATGAAAGTTAATATATTTTTTCTATTTTCGTCTCCCTTTGGAAGATTCAGATTCGTTTCACTGGTTACAAGATAATTCAGTTTTCGTACAGCAGTGTTGGAATTCCAGATTTGCCAAACTATCGTTTCTTGATATTTTTCTTATTTTTGATGACTAAACAAACTATACTGGAATATTATGAAACTTTATATTTTGATTCTAGACATATAGGGGAATACTCCAGATTTTTCCTGTATTTATTTGAGAGGTTTTGATGCAGTTTTCCTGACCGAGAATTCGTTTTCCTGATTTTTGACTGAACATGTTTTCTGTTTTCAAATCTGTTTTGAGTTATGATGTTGTAAATTACTATATGACTTATTTATACTCTCTAGATCCGTGTGGAAGTCTATTTTCCAGGTCCTTTGGCGGATCTAGATTTGGATGTTTGTAGTAGCGGGAATCACTGTTTTTGTACAACACTATCTTGCTGTCCTGAATTAGAAAACTAGTTGTTTTACCCTGTAATGTGTTATCTTGTACCTGTACTTGTTTATCTTGCACCCTGAACCTGATACATGTTTATATCCTGTTATCCTTGCTTTGTTTTGCGACACATACATGCATGCCTGATCATAATAATAAATGACAAATTCTGGGTTAAGGGAAAGATCTAGTAGTGAAAAATATAGAATCGTGTACTTAGAAGAGGACCTGTGTCCTACCTGCCTGTTACGTGTTCATGACTACATGATTCACGATCCCGTTTCCTGTACCTGACTGTATGCTTCCCTATAGGAAGATGTACTCGGAAGATAACCACTAGGTTATGCATGGTTCCTGTATCTGACTGCATACTTCCCTATAGGAAGGTGTACTCGGAAGAGAACCACTAGGTTCTACCTGTTCCTGTTATTCATGTTTCCTGTACCTGAGTACACTGTCCTATGGACTCCACTATGAAATCTAAAGCGAAACTGTTTGTTGTAGCAACCATATAGTAAAAGCTGGGATGCATGAAGTGCTACCTAGATAGTAATATAACAAGACTTGACATGACATAATCTGATTATCCTGTTACCTGATTACCTGTTTACCTATACCTGTATACCTGTTTACCTGTTTATCTGTACTTGTACCTGTTTACCTGTACACTTGTTACATGTTTACCTGTTTATTTGATACTTGATATGTGTTACCTATACCTGTTAGTATACCATGCTACTTGTTCATGTCAGATATTATATTTCTGCTGACACACTTATGCCATGCTATGCTTGTTACTTAGAATTTCCTATCCCCTGTACTTGTATCCTACATTATAAGTGGCCCATAACTTGCAATTGACGGGTACTTATTTTCTTTTTCTTTCTCCTACAAATTTACAAATTGTAGATCAGGATGGTCGACTGCCAGATAGTATTGGCGAGATGATGTACTAGTGCTTGATTATTTGCTTTATTATTATTAATATCTGTTGCTTGAACTTGAATAAAATGTACTTGGTGACTTGGATAATTATCTTATATTTGGGCGATGTGACCCAGGATATTTGACTTGTTCAGAATTTGATTATTTGCGATTATTGTATTTGGTTTCAAGTAATTTCTGTTGGTATCTTGATTCAATTATGAATGTATGGTTCTATCTTTTGCTTCCGACTCTGATTATTCCTGTGGTATGTTGTAAAGATTTCTGAACAGCTTATGGATGATGAAAATCATTCGCTGGGCTTTTGTTACGTATTCGTATTCCATTTTCTTTTTAGGAAGCGGGGCGTGACAATGATAATTAGGGTTAGGGTGCAATTAGGAGGGTTATATGGAGTCAAAGCGGTTCTGGGTTAACGGGGTAGTATCCAATAGGAAGAAAGGAGTCCAATATGAGACAATTAGGCCATGAATTAGGTTTAGACAATAAACAAGGTCAAGAACAATAAGTAGATCAATCAATTAAGAATATAAAGGCTGAATCCAAGCAAAAATGAATTATAAGGAGAACAACAACATACAATTCAAAAGGGACGAAAAGATATACAATCAGAAATAAAATAAAATAATCAGGAATTAATTAAATACAAATAAAAATACAATAATTAGTCACATGGGTTACACGTCTTGCATCGAATCACCATTTGTTTTTTATTTATTTCTTTGATCAGACGCAAGATGATTTTGCGTTTGACAGTTTTTAATTTAAAAAATGTAACAGACGCAAGATTATTTTGCGTCTGACATATAAATATATATATATATCATGCGTCCCAGAATTTTTTTTAGAACAGATGCAAGATGATCTTTCGATTCCTACATTTGGAAAATTCCTATATCGTCTCTCAAATATAGACAGCTGCTGTTCCTATTTTTTCGAAATTTGATAATATAGGGAATGACTACAGTAGCTCGTTCCCTATATTTTCCAAATTTCGGAAATATAGGGAATGACTACATATGCTCTTAGTAACAAAGTTCTGATACCAACTAGGTGCAAAGCGTGAAATGTGTGAAATTGCAGTAACTACCTCTAAATAGAAATAAACAGAGTATCAAAAAACTTCAAAGATGATATCCTTTTGTAAAATAATATTCTTGAAAATTATGTGCATTATTAATTTCAAAAATATTAAAGCAATCAAGCATAACTTCAAAATTTCTCATGGCTTCTGATTCTTATCTGATTCTTCACTATCATATGAGGGTTCTTCCGGTTCTTCTATATGTTCATTTTCTTCCTCAATATGTTCATTTTCTTCCTCTATATATTCATTTTCTTCTAGAAATTGTCTAGATACTCCAGATATAGCTACTAAATTCTCTATTTTCATAAAATAATAAAGATCTTTCGTAAAAAGTTAAATCATAAATTATTTGAACACTTATATTACTAGTTTCTTCAGTATTAATTTGATTTATTTTAATAATTATAACTCACATTACACTAAAGAAAAAAAAAATTAACTCATAAAAATCATACATACTTGTAGTTTGAGGATAATAAACATCAAATACCCACATTTGTCACTTCCTAATAGTGAGTCATCAATTCATAAATTTCTGAGACAAGACTGGAACTATTATTATCCATTCTTCTTTTTAATGATTTTTTTTATTTAAAATAATAATTATGAAACCAGGAGTAGGAAGAGATTCTAAGGATACCATAAAAATCAGAAAAAATGGTCCATCATGCTTCCGACCTATTTAAGCCTTTTTAGCTACTCTGTACCATTTATTACCAGTGGATAAAATACCTCTGGTATGCACCCCAATTTTAGTGCTTCTTTTACGTTCTTCCCATCTCAGGACTATTATGGTATTCAAGAGAGCTTCATCCAAAAGATACGTCTGGAACAACTAGTAACACTTTGGTACAATAGGGCTGCAAACGAATCAAGTTATTCGAGAGCTATTCGGCTCGAGCTCGGTTAAAGCTCGAATCGAGACGAGCTCGAGCCCGAAAATCGAGCTCGATAGCTTAACGAGCCGAGCTCGAGCGTGGGTTTTTTTTATAATTTTAGGCTCAGCTCGCGAGCTATTCGGCTCGAATTCGTTCAAAGCTCGGCTCGAACCGAGCTCGAGCTCAAAACTGAACTCGATTCCTTAATGAGCCGAGCTCTAGCCTGAAGATATTCGGCTCGGCTCGGCTCGATTGTAGCCCTAGGTACAGACAAGCACAACCTAGCTCCTTTCCTGCTTCTAGGGGTACATCCTAACTCTAGAATGTTACAAATGAATCTTTTTGCAAGATCCTTCAGGCAGAGCCTTACAAAACTCTCCCTAAGGGAGATTTAGTTATTCATACCTTATATTCTGATAGATGCTAGAATCGACAGAAAGATAATTTTTCTTTTTATTCCCTTCTAACTTCTTACAGACAAAACTCTCCATACAAGATTATATGGATTTTTTCTCTTTCGAATTGTCTACCGTCTTCCTTACTCAGCCTCCCCTTTTATAAGGAAGGGATGGCTTTACATTAGTTACAATTATTGTTCTGATTACATCACTGCTTAAATCATCGATAAATAATTGAGTTCATTGCGTCACTACTTACGTTGCTCTAGAAAAGATTTCTTCTGGCCAACATCTTCACGTGCTTCACTTACATCAGAAATAACTCTTCTTCATCATTTTATTGTCCTTTCTCGCATTGTTTGCATTTATGATGTGGTTCCATCCTCATCAATCTACAGTAATGGACAGATGTCTCTTATGTCATTGTCATGGCTCCTTTATCCAGTATTTGGTACCAGCTGTCAAATACTTATTTCTTTGACTGTGGTTGTTTAATCTTTGCTAAGTTGTAGATCATTATTTTTTGTGGGTCAGGGCTATCGTAGATCCATATGTTGCTGTCTCTATTTTGTATGTCTTTTAGTTCACAATACATTGTTCTAAATCCCATAGCTATCAATTCTGGGATTAGTTTTTCAAATTCATTAGTTTTATATGATACGATATTAGTTGCTCTAAACATGACTTGTGTAGTCATCCCTATTTTATAATGAATTTTTGACCTATTCGCACCTAAAATTAGTATTAATACCCTAAACACACCTGTAGTTACACTAATACCCCAATAGTACCCAAACTTGTTATAATTCGACCTATAGGCACATGCCATCTATTTCTATTAATTTTCTAACAGATAGCTGATGAAATTACCTTTTTACCTATATACTTAGTTAAAACCTCCACCTTCTTAATTTTTTTCTGTCTAAAAACCTCTCTTCTCACTTCATTAAAACCCCTCTTCCGACCACTTGTTTTTCACTTCCAGTTGAAGGTGAAATCAAGAGCGCTAGGAGTGGTAGAGGAAAGTGAGGAAGAAGATGGCGAGCGGCGGAATGTCAGGGTGAATCACAATAGCAAACGATATGAGCTTCCCCATTTTGTAAATGATTAATCAAATTAGGCTTATTTTGTTGTTATTGATTCTTGATTATTGATGGGTTGAGTATTTTATAATCAATTCTTGGTGGGTTGATTTTGAGTGAGGGTTGCATTAATCTGAAGGAAATGCTGATTGTTGATTTTTAGAGTTTATTTTAATTTTATTGAATGCTGATTGTTGATTGTTGAGTATTTTGCCAACAATCTTGTGTTTAATTCTGATTTGAGTTAAGTGAGGGTTACAGAATTGGGATTTGATAGAGTTGACTTTGGTGTTGTATTGTGTTATCATCAATATAGGGCTCAGATTGGTGTTGTATAGTGTTGTTTGTTATGTTGTGTTATGATGTGGTTGTGTTATGTTAATTATTGGAGATATAGACAAGGACTAATGTAATTATTTTGGTGATTATTGTGTGACAGGGTGATAGATAGAGTGATGGTGTTGGTATTCTACCATGGGCATTGGAGAGTAATACCCAGGACAAATAGAAAGAAATATGAACGATATCGTATGAAAAGTATTTTGATTGACTTAGGGGAGTGTAACCTAGACTACTTGAGTAAGAGACTCCATGCTTTACTACCAAATAATGAAGAGTATATGATGAAAGTAGTATATGCAAAGCTTGGGACATCACCTAAAAATATGGAGTTATTAGACATGATGTAGAATTTGCAAGTATATGGAAATTGCATTTAGAGAAAAAGAAAACACTAGAGCTATATTTGTCATTTAGACCAACCAAAAATTGCAGTAGGTTTGGTGTTCATGGAGGTGAAATTATTGGTGGAAGGAGGGCCAGATATCATCTAGGTTGTGGGCCCATTCCCTCTGAGTAGTTGGTTGTATCGAGTGATGATGAAGATTCTTATGTGAGGTAGATTGGATTCCATCATATGACATATCAGGTGTTGTGACAACATCTAAAGCAGCTAATGATAATGTAAGAGATGGACCTGGTAGAATGAATGCAAATAAGGAAAATGAAGAAGTTGAAGGAATGCAGGGTAGAGATGAAGGGATTGACTTGACAGAAGGAATGCTGTGTAGAGATGAACAGATTCAGTTGGATCAAGGTAATGCAGATGAGGCAAATGAACAACTACTGATTTCAGGGGAAAAGACATCACTACAAAAGTTTTATGAGGGTAATTATGAGGATAATGATAGTGAAGACCCAGATTATGTTGAAAATGAAGGCACTGGTCATGATGCAAATGGTGAGGAAGAAAAAGTACATATAGAAAACATGGAAGTTGCAAATGATGAAGCAGATGATTGCAACTCTGAAGATTCATACCATTCTTTTAATAGTGAGTTTGAAGAAGAAGCAGCAGCAGAAGAAGAAGACAATGAGGGTAAGGAGGATGTGAGAAGAGAAGCAGAGGCAGAGAAGCAGAGGCAGAGGTAAGTTCATGATCTGTACAAGAGCGCGTAGGTCCAGTGTGGGGTGCAAATGTATATATCCAATGTCCTCACTTTGAAATTGGCAGCAAATTTCCAAACAGCTACACCTTTAAGATGGCATTGAAACAAATCAGTATACAAAATAATTTCGGATATTGGTTGAAGAAGAATGACAACACTACAATTGTTGCAATATGTGGGATGCAGGAATGTCCATGGAGAATTAGAGTAGCAAGGATGCAAGATAAGAAACATTTGAAGTGAGGAAGTACAATTCAACCCATACCTGCACTGGAATAAATAAATGTGAGATAGAGCTGCAACAAAATTCTGAATTGTAGAGATAATTAAGGGTGATGTGAAAACCATTCCTAATATGAGGTCTAGAGACATTGCTAAATTTATTGACAACAAATATGGTTTGAAGGTTGGATACAAACAAGCTTGGAGTGGAAGGGAAGAAGCAAGGCAACAACTTTTTGGGAACATTGAGAAGAGCTACAATCTTGTGTACTCTTTGAGAACTGAACTGAAGGCAAGAAACCTAGGTAGTCACATTGAATTTGAATTAGAGAATGATAAATCTTTTCATAGGATGTTTGTGTCTTTCAAACAATGTGCAAATGGGTTTAAGTTAGGATGTAGACCATATATTGCACTTGATGGGTGTCATCTGAGAGGTAAGTATTTGGGGACTTTGCTTGCTACCAATGCACTTGATGGTAATAATGGGTTGTACCCAGTAGCTTTTGTAGTAGTAGAATCAGAAAATCTCCACCCTTGGCATTGGTTTATTCAAAATTTAAAAGAATCTCTTGGAAATTATATGGGACATATTTCCATAATGAGTGTCAGGAGAGGGGGTTACAAGAAGCAGTCTCAATGTTGTTGCCTGATGCAGAACATAAATGTTGTGTTCGACATCTATGGAAATTTTTTAAAAAGATTTTCTCTGGTGAAGTATATGAAATGTTGGTTTGGAGAGCTGCTAAAGCCTACACAGTGATATAATATGATCAGGCTATGGGAGAATTGAAAGCAATTTCAGTTGAAGCTGCTGCTGCGTTAGACAAGCATACCCACCTTTGGAGTAGAAGCCAATTCACTCCAAGATCAAGGCAACACTATATTACAAACAATCTGGCAGAGAGTTTCAATGCATGGATATTGGAATTAAGATATCGTTTAGTTGTGATCTTATAGACAGTGTGAGGATCAAAATAATGGAGGAGATGATATTGAGAAAGCAGATTGCTAGAAAATGGAAGGGGATGCTCGTACCAATGGCTGACAGATACATCAGAGATATTAGTAAGAAGGTTTGTGGGTGGATGGTTAGAAAATCAGATGAAAGGTATGCAAAGGTTGAGAGTGTAAACAAAAGAGAGGTGCTTGACATGGTAGATAGAATCTACACATGCAGACAATGGCAGATAACTGGTATGCCTTGCATACACGCAGCTGAGGTCATATGCATAAAGTCCATAGTAGATTGGACCATATTTGTGGATCCATACTACTATATTGACAGGTCTATACTGTAAACTTGTAATACTTTTTTATACCACCACTTCCTTGGAGTTGAAAGCAATTTATGACACCACTTCCCTGGTGCTCTATTTTGACTATTTTGTATAACAATCTCAGGTACAAACTAGCACATCAGTACTCTATAGAACCTCTTCCTTTTAAGGCTCAATGGAAGCATCAAGAGATTGGGTATACTGTTGGCCCACCACATGCTAGGAGACCAAGAGGAAGACCAAAAACCAAAAGAATTAAACCAAGAGATGAAGATGATGTTGGAGCTCACAAGTTGTCAAAGAGGAAAATGACATGTAGTAGATGTCATGGAAGCAATCCCAACAAGTCCACTTGTAAGACACCAATTAACCAAGTTGTTGGAGGAGTAGATGGAAGTTCATTAAATGTTGGCTTGGCTAGTCAATCATCCACAGATTCATTGCATCGGTAAATTAAACAGTTATGACACAATATAAATTATCCTTGCTTATACTTAGTCTTACTATTTATATTGGTAGGAGAGGTTCCAAGCTAGGCTTGCAAAGCAGAAGAGGGGCTGCTGTAGGGAGAGGGAAAGGCAAACACAGCCTAGGAGGTATTTACTAGTATCTTAACACTACACATTAGCCTCATATAATTATGCACTGACATCAACTAACTAGTGATACTTTACAAATTGCAGATGAGGATAATTTAATCCAATTTCAAGGTATTGTTGCAGAAGTGCAATCACAAGAAAATGAAATTCAGTGGCCAACAATTCAAATATCACCACTTTTACAACCACCTCAACCAACAAGTTCATTGAGAGAAAGGGGGAGGACTGTACCTCTCAAAGGCAGTGGTGGGAGGGTTAGGGGTGGAAGAGGCAAGGGTGGGATGTCATAACAAAAACTTAGTCTTGTAATAATTGCCTTTATCACCAAGAATTTATGCTACAGTATACTTTCAGGCTTACGTATCTATTTATGTATCTGTTAGAAGTTGAAATGTGAAATGTAGACAATATGAATGCTTACCAGGTTCATGTTTGGGGTTAAAACTATTTTGTATCAGCCTAGACTATGATCAGGCTTGGCTAAACTATTATCAGGCTTATGTATGAGGAATTTGTGGACCATGTTATTTATGCTTGAAACTGTGTATGATGTTTTTTTGCATCAGGCTTTATGTTTGGAAAATGAATGCAGATTATCTCTTAGTTTTTTGCATTCTCAGTTTACAGTATATCTCTCAGTTCAAATTTTTTCTTATGCTCTATTTTTAGGATGTATTGACTATTCTATTCATCAAGGTTGTCTAATGGTTGTTCTGCACCCTCCTATACTACTGCTGCATATTGATAACAGGGGTAATTGCATTCTCAGTAGATTCTCAATACTGTATATACATAAACATATCTGAATGCATTCTTAGTGCATTATCAGTATCTGAATGCATTCTCAAACAAATCTGAATGCATTTTTAATGCATTCTCAATATATTCACATCTGAAAGTAGTCTAAATGACATGGAGGTACTCAAACAAATCGCAAAACCAGTATCAAATATTGAACAACACAAAACTGCTACTTCTCATTGCAAAAAAGATACATTAATTCATTCAAACTATAACCTCCGTTACCGCCAATATGTATTTTATGTGTATTTTTGGTATTTCGATGTTTGCAAATTATTTTTTTCACTCTCAAATTCTTTTTGTTAAAATGTATTGTTGGATCTTCTATTAAGGTCTATTTTTAATCAGTGATTTTATTTGTAACTAGTTTTCAATGATTTTCATATTGTAATACGAATCTTATTATTAATATTATTATTATGACTTTGATACATATTATGATTATTATTATTGTTACTATTATTATTATTGTTTCTGTTATTATCATTAATATTAGTATTATTAGTATTAACTATTATTATTATTGTTTTTGTTTCTTGATTATTTATTAAAATTTTAATTCTATTCATTAATCGTATTGGCAGTTATTTTCAAATAGTTTTCATATAATCCTATTTTTACATATGACCTTGTTATTGTTATTATTATTATTATTAGTATTATCATTATTACTATAAAATCCTATTGTATTTTAGTAATTGAGTATTAACTCAATGTATTCTATTTGGTTCATTGTACTATTGTATTACTATTTATTATAATTGATTTAATTATTTACTTTTAATCTAAATCTTAATTGTATATCTCCTATTGGATTTTAAAACCCAAACCCGCAACCCTATTCATATATAACCCTAACCTATACCCTAACCCTACCCTAATTCACTGTGAAACCCCACTTTCCCTTAGCCACCAACCCCCCAGATCCCTGTTCCGCCTCCTTCAACCTCCCGAAGCCCCCCTCTGTTCATCATCCACCTCATTAAACCCATCCCGCCTTCTTCATCGAGCCTCCACCTCCTCGCTAGTCTTCATCTCCTCCCACCGTTGCCGTTTGACCTTTCTTTCTCCCTCCATCATTCGCCAACAATCCTGAGCACCTCCCGCTCACTGGCTCTGCCTCTCCCCTGGATTGCCGAACCCATTGCACCAGTCGCTGCCGATCCTTGGTACTGCCGATCTCGACCACTACACTCGACAACCACCCTACCATCGCCTCGCCATTGCCGTCGACTGCTTCCCAGTCGTCACCCTGCCTCCGACCGCAGCACCACCCTGAGCTCTGCCCTTCGTCGAAAGCTACCTTCACCATTGCGGAGCACTCCCCCATTGCTCTGTTTTTGGTGATCAAGCGATCTGGGCCGTCCGATCAACGATCGTGATCATCATCATCATCGAGTGCCCTTGCATCTCTGATGTCCGATCTCTTTGATCTTGATCGTCATCAAGATCCGTGCCAGATCTGATCCATCCGATCCCGATCATCATCTAGTTCATCATCCAATCAAAGCAAGTACTTGTATTAATTTTCTTGTTCCTCATACAAGCATTAATACCGCATGTAGTTTTTGTTGTGACTCGTCGTTTGATTTTCGTTGTTGTATCTTGATCCTATTTGTTGTTGTCTCCATCGATCTCCGTAACCATAAGGGTCACAACTATTCGTTATCACACTCATCTCACAATAATAACTTAGATCTAAACACTCATCAAATTATTTTGTCATATGAATTTATAGATCACCATAAAACATTGATGTTTGTTGTGTGTTGCATATGTTGTTGTTATTTCCTTTGTTATGAGTTGAGAAAGGACATGAGTGTTGTTTGAATAATCATTAGACTCTGATTTGTATCATACATTAACCTAGATCCATGAAAAATAATCAAATTAATTTCATGCAAAAGAAATCATATTTGTTGCTATCCTGATTTTGCCTGCTGACTTCGACCCTGATAATGTCAGAATTTTGACTTGAGTTCTGAATATGAAGTGTATCCCCATGTGTCTAGTTTACATACCTTTTGACAGAATCGAAATTTGCATTATATTTTGTGAGTTATGACTGTTTTAGTGCTGCTGGGTCTGGAATTTCAGATTCATAATTTTGCCGTGTCACCTTGTCTTAAAATTTAATTTGAGTATGATATTTGTAAGATAATAACTTGAAATTTGACATGCTGAGACTAGACATGCTAGAGAATCTTCCCTAACTTTTCTGGATTTATTTAATGAGTTTTCAGACCTGTTTCATGCATGTAAATACAACTCTGAGAATTCTGGCTGAACACAAAACCTGTATATAATGTCGATTTGAACCCAGTGATGGTAACTTATATATATCATGTGTATATGCACTGGAACATGGAGAGAGTCTAGTTTCTACAACTTCTAACGGATCAAGATTTGCATTCTTGTGGAAATGGGAATCTCAGTTTTGGTGCAGCAACGTCGTACTGTCTAGAACTTAAATTCTTGTTGTTTTTGATAATTATAATTTGATTTGGCATTTGATTGTGTTTTCTACCCAACCCAAACTTGTCTCTTGGTTCCAACCATGTTTTTTTGCCCTGTTTGTGCACTTTAATGCATGTTTGATAATAATAATAATAAGTAACAGTCGGGGTTAAGGGAAAAATCTAGTAGTGGACAATATAGGAGCCTGTACTCGGAAGGGGACCCGTGTTTTCCGTGTGACATGTTTACTGACCAAGTTACCGACTAAGTTACCGATCAAGTTTACCGACCAAGTTTTGTAGTCCTGTGAAGACCCGAGTACATGAACTATAGATATCACTATGAAATCTAAACGTAACTTGTTTATATGTAGCAACCATGTGGTAAATGGGACTCATGAAGGGCTACCTAGATAGGTTTAAACAATATACTTAAGAACATCATGTTACTCGTACACACTTGTTCTTGTCCCGCATGCTACTTGATACCCGTTAAAGTTTTCATGTTCATTTGTTTACTTGATACCTGTTACAAATTACTTCTTCACTTGTTACATGATCCTCTTACTGGACTCATTTTACTTACTTGCTAGTTCATTAGACCGCATTACTTATTGCATTCCTGCCATGGCATGTTGTATATTCTTGATTCCAAATCTCTGTTTCATACTTTCTTGTGTTTGTTCCTAAACCCCTTGCTTGTACTACTTGTGGCCCGTAACTTGCACTAACGGACATACTATTTCCTGTTCTATTTCTTTGTCAATTAATAAATATATAGGTTTTGGAGATGAATTACCTACAGGAGTGGGTGAGCTTCTAAGCTTTGATTGGGATGAACCATGCTTTAGTTTTCTTGTGCTTGAGTTTACTTATTTCCTTGTTGCTACTTAAACTTTCATGTTGCTACTTAAACTTGTAACGGGCTTGTTGTCCTGAAGTTTTACTTTTGATCCAGATCTTATATTTATTTGAGGATTAGGTATTGTTTTCAAATAATTCTGTTGATTATGGTTTTTGTTTCATGCATGCGTGGTTGTATATTCTTTTATATTCCTGTTATGCTGTTGAGACGACCATTACAGCTTATAAATGATGAAAATTATTCGCTGGGCTTTGTCACGGACTCGTATTTCGTATTCATTTGGGAAAAGAGGCGTGACACAAACTGTGTTCCATTAATGATACATTCATTCATGATAATTTGGCTTTCATAAAGATACATTGATTCATTACATCATATTTCATCAACAAATGAACTTCTTACAGTACGCAAATTTAGTGTCTATCGTACATGATATGCATCGCATTAACAACAACAACATATACCACAAATAGAACAAAACATTTACGAAACAACGATGTCAAGCCACTGATACAAGTGTCCAACAGAAGAAGCTTCGCAACGAAATTAACATCTATATGTTGTTTCGTTGATTTCAAGATCTCCTTCTACTCAAACAAAATTGCCTGCAACTTCACCACCCCCATCTCTTTCTCATCCCTGTCGTTGTCAACTGATACCCACCTAAAAATATTGCACCCACGCTCATCCTTCCCTTTGTAATTCGGACAAGAGTAGAATAACCTACTTTTATTCTTATCTCTCACACACTCGACAATCTAGGCTCTCCCAGGAAGCTCGCAGTGGCACATCAGTCAATTTTGTGTTGGTGATTCAAAATAAGAACTGGTGGCAAACATGGTGGTGTGGAGAAGAGAGCTTAGATGCGGTGGAGATGCATATGAGATGCGGTGGATTTGGGAATTGATTGGAGATGGAGATTAAGTAAATGGGTTAGGGTTTGGTAAGGGGAAGAAGAAATAAACAATAAGAAGAAGAGATGGGGAGGGTGGCTCTGCTTAAGATGAAGAAGAGGGGGGTATTTTTGTAATTTCACATACCTCTTAATGGGTTTAAACCCATTAAGAGGTATGTTCCTAGAATATTCCACTGACTTAACTGAGGAATAAACGGCGAGGGCCTTTAGGTACAAATGATAAATGTTTGGGTGCTATTGAGTATTATTTCCGCTTTAGGGGTGTGTAGGTAATTTCTATAAACTTTTGGTGCCAATAGGTCCTTTACTCTTTTATAATATGCTCAGTAGGTAGTTCTTCATCATCTTCAAGAAATTATGGAATTGATGAAAATTTTCGAACGTAGATTTTAGAGGCCTTAGTAAGACCAAAATAACTTTTAGCAGATTTATATACTTCTCTTGGTAGCTGGCTAAGTTCTTCGCATTCCCTGGATGGATATATGCAGTGAATAGGCCCTCTTTCGAATAATACTCTTACTATTTTTGGATTTTCTCCTGGAAGTATAATTGCTTTGTTCATGTATTACTGAGAAATAGTTCTGATAAATTGATTGACCTGGGTGGTCTGACATAATTTCTCAATATATTGTAAAAATAAATCATTCTTGAAATATTTTGGAGGTTGTGAGAACAAATTTTTTTTGTAAGTAGTTGGTTGTATGGTTGTGGAGCTTCCCTCTTGTGTGGCAATTTTTATGATTTCACTAATATTTTTTAGGTTAATAGGTTCACTCCCTTCACTCATTTTCTCAATATGTTCTGCATTTAGATGGTGGTAAAATATACTCTGAAGACCACATATTTGCAATTGTAATTGGTTAAATGCTCTTTTTAATTTCTCCACAGTCTCCTTGAGGAAGACTATATCTCGTTCTATTTGCTGGACTCTATTTTCCATCCTGCAAAAGAAAAATTGTTAATTTTCTTGATATGAAATATTCTAGAATTTTATCTTTTCCTTTTACATTTTCTATCATAAAATCAAACTCCATTTGCCACTTTATCAATCTTGTATTTGCTATGGTTGGGTCTATTATTTTGTCAATCCAACTCTTTGCTTGTATATTATCTGTCCTTACTGTGAATTTTGTATGTATTATGAATAATTCTAACTTTTTTATGACTTTTAAGTTTACTAATACTTCCTTTTTATTTATGTGGTAATTTTGTTGGGTCTGTGTGAATGATCCCACTAATGTATCTGGTTAGTCTTTCCTTTTTTTTCACCTATTTCAATAAATTTTAATACTGCACCCCAATTATCTTCGCTTCATCCATTTCTATTATCCATGTACATTCTTTAACAGGTAATTTTAGTTTGTTTAATTTTGAAGTTTGTTATTTCAATAATTTAAGTTTTTCTTCATCCTCTGGGGTCCACTCCAATTTCTTGAACTTTTTTAGTTTTGTTGAAGTCAATTTGTTTTAGCTGATAGAGCCCAATTATGGCTTGTATTTCTCTTTTTTTCTTTTAAAACATCTGAAAAGGTCTTTATTTTTTAAGCGAAGGGTGGCTATAGTTCTATTCCTTCTTGTGATAACTTTGTCCCTAAGAACACTATCTCTGTTTTGAATAGTTCATTTTTCTTTTTTGATAGTATAATTCCATCATTTTTTTACTATTTCTATAAATTTTACTAAATGTTCTTTATGTATCTCTTCGTTATCAGTTCCTATTAGAATATCATCTACATATACTAGTATGAAATTGTTATATTTCTCAAATATCTTATCTATATCTTCCTGAAATACTCGTGGTCTGTTTTTATATACGAATGGTAAAACATTCCATTCATAAAATCCTTATGGTGTACTAAATGTCGTTAACTATTTTGATTCTTCTACTAGTTTTACATGGTAAAATCCTGATTTATAATCGAATTTTGAATATATTTTTCATGTTTTTACTATGTTTACTATGTTTTTACTATTTCTCAAATATCTTTTAGTATTTTTATTTAATTCCTTATAGTTTACTACTATTCTAGATTTACCTCTATTTTTCTCTGAGTGTTTTCTTACTATGAATGCTGGTGATGAATGTGGACTTTGTGACTTTATTATGTAATTGTTTTCCATTAATTCTTTGATATGTATTTTGAATTCTTCTAAATCTGTTGGAGTATGTCTAATAGGTTTAATTTTTATTATTTTGTTCTTGTCAATTAATTTAATGTGAGCTGTGGGTTTACTTAAATGTCATTTTGCTAAAGTGTCTTCTCCACATAGATCTTCTAATTATTTTTGTAAAAATTTTTGTGTAATTGTTACTTGAACTTATTGTATCCTAGTTTTATTTGGTTAATATTGATATTCACCATCTAGGTTGAAGAAACTTTTATATGTGGTAAGTCTGTCCTGCGATATGGTTGTGTTATTCTAAATGCTATTTCTTGGTGTTTATAAGGTGTTGTAAATATAACTGATTTATGTTATATCGTTATAGGATAATATTGATAGAAAAAGTCATTTCCTAAGAGTACATCATTATTCATATCATCAAATTGGTATATTGTTGGTTTTTGTAGGATGTAATTTCTTATTTGTATAGTATCATATTTGTATATTATTGGTCCACTACGGAAGAGCTAATTTTTCAACAGGAAGTAGCAACAAGTAATGGGCCCATGGAGGGGTCCATTATGGGAGAGCCCTCTATGCAGTTGGCACACCCCTGTGATGAAGACGATCGCGAAGATAGGCTGAATCTTGAAGATGATTTTGTCTACTCTGAAGGGGAGTCTATGGAGTCAGAGGATTATGATTTTGATGTTGATTTCCGTGCCACTTCCCCTGAGTCTGTTCCCTCCACCTACCCATCATCCCAGCTGACTGCACCAGGCCAGGCCACATCAGACACAGGCATTAGAGTTCAGAAGGTGGCTAAGAGGACTAATGAGGAGTCCCTAGACGATTATCTGGAGATTGCAGCGGCCACTAAATCCTCTAAGACTACCAACGGAGGTACGCGTTCCTTCTTAGCTTCTATTTCTAATTTCATGACTAATAATGAAATTTTTAGTCTAGCCAATACTTTTGGTCTTGCGGTAGGCGATACCGAGCGAAATGCATTTCTCCTGAATAAGATTAGGGGTTGGGAGACTGAGAGGGTCACCCTCAACTCCATATCGAACTCCAAACCGAGTCACGATCCCCTACCCAACCATAATTAATGGAAGCCCTATTTTGGAACGTTAGAGGATTGGGGAGATGGGGCAAGAGGGAAATGGTGAAGGAGGTCATTGCCAAATCGAAAGCTAACATTGTGGGTCTCTAAACAACCAAACTTTCACATGCATCCAGACTAAATAGGCTGGGGGGTAACAGAATTTCTGAATGGAGGTTGTCCCTATCTATCGGGGCTTCGGGGGGAATCGCAATAGATTTTAATTCAGAAACTTTCCGATGTCTAGACGAGCTCGACGGTGAATTTTCGGTCTCGATTTTGCTTCAATGCAAATCTGACCTGTGTACTCAATCAATTACAGTGGTCTATGGTCCCCATACCACTGCGTCTAGATTGTCATTATGGACGGAGTTGCTTGCAATCCAAGCACATTGGCTGCACCCCTGGGTGGTGGGGTGGATTTTAACATCACTAGGTTCGCCTCAGAATACAGGGGCAGAGGTGCTAGTGACTCTGATAGGGAAGCGTTTAATGAGGTCATCACAGACCTGGATCTGGTTGACATTCCCATAAGTGATAGGCTGTTCACCTGGTCGAACATGCAATCGATGCCCATCCTAGCCAAGATCGATAGGATTTTGGTCTCCACTAACTGGGAGACCAAATTCCCGTTATCTTTGGCTAGATCTCTTCCTAAACCCACCTCGGACCACGTGCCCATTTTCTTATCCTCAGGGGAAGTTCAACCTAGAAAATCACCAAAATTTAGATTCGAAAGAGCATGGCTAGAAATCCAAGGCTTCCACCACATGGTCAACGAGAGTTGGTCTAGCCGACTCCAGGGTCAGAACTGACTGCTATATGGTGTGAAAAAATTAGGAGACTTAGGTAGTGTTCTTTTTCTCCTCTTATAAGTGATTTACCTCTTGTAAGAGGTCGTCCACCTCTTACAAGAGTTTTTTTAGTGTTCTTTTTTTTACCTCTTATAAGAGATTTCTTCCAAAATTGCTTCTAAACCTAAATGGCTTCTACTAGCCTCTTTCAAAATCTTAAAAGTTTTCTATAACTTAAAATGACTACACTACCCATAAATTAATGATACCCAGATTTCTAAATTAAAAACCTAAAAGTCTTCGATACTTTCTTTCAAACTCGAATGAATCAGTGCTTTTGCTTAAGAAAGTTACTCTTTGCAAACATCAGCAACATCATTAAAACGATAACAGAAAGGAGAATCAACACATTTTTCGCATCTGTAATGCGTTACCTGCTTTCTGAGATTCTACATACTGCTGAGACATATACTTTTTAACTTTGCAAACTTACGTAAAGCAGATACCAGACATTTTGCCATTCTTAACAAAAGAAAGAAAAATATCTGAATTAATCTTTCTATATGTGATTGATTGTATATGATGGGTATGGTATATGGTCAATAAAATACTCTTCAAGCAAAGCTATTTACATGCAAACTTGAACTCCCCTTCTATGGTGCTTCAGCAGTGGAGTCGGCAGGAGTGCTACTGGAGGTTTTCTTGACAGTTAAAGGGGATGCAAAAACCTATCAAGGGCTCAACTTCTGTGCTCTTGGGTACGAATGAATAGCATCAAGCACCCTGACGCGCTCCAGTATAGAATGAGGTATGGAGGGTGTGGTGCAACCCTGTATAAAATAGAGTATCGTATCAGTAGGTACACAATATATTCATTTTAGATTCATATTTCAATTTTTTATTCATATGAAAACCAGTTTCCTGTTACTGATAATGTGGTGTACGCTGGTGTTAAAATCACAGTTAAGATGACTGGGTTCATTACAGCTAATATTTACTATGAGATACACCACATTATGCAGTCAACTAGTTATCTAGCAAATTTATTATGATTATTACCTTCTCTTTAATAAGTCAACAGAATACAAAAGTGGACATGAAGTTGCATGGAGAAATGTTGGTATAAATAGAGAAATTATATAGTAAGGGCAAAAATGTCTAAAAGTAGAGAAAAGGCTCTTGTAAGAGGTGAAAAAAGAACAGAAATCTCTTATAAGAGGTACTTATAAAAGGTTAATTTTATATAAAAGAACACCTAAAAAAGAGGCTCTTACAAGAGGCTCTTATTGTAATTCTCTTATAAGAGGTCACCTCTTATAAGAGGCAAAAAAAAGAACAGTCCCTTAGGGCCAAGCTAAGAAAGTGGAACCGTACCAGATTTGTGCTCATCTGGAGGGCTACAGGATTCACTTCTTGAAGGTATTGACGAACTTAAGAAGACCGAAGAGACTAGAGATCTGAGTCAGGAAGAGCATAATAGGTTGCTTCAACTCAGACAGGAAATTGACCAACTCTATAGGATTGAGAAAATCAAATGGCAGCAACGATCCAGAATTTCGTGGCTTAAAAAAGAAGACACGAACACTGCTTTCTTCCATAGAGTGGCCAGCGCCCATCGTAGGTCTAACCTCATTCACTCGGTCCACTCAGACACTGGAATTATCCAAGGCGATGAGGACATCAGAAGGGCATTCCAATCCCACTTCAAGCGATTATTTGGTCATAAAGCGGACTTGAGAGTACCCATTAACCACGATCTCTGGGAAAACCAAGGGGGCAATCCCGACCGTATGATGCAGGGACTAGAAGAACCATTTTTTGAGAAGGAAGTCTGGGAGGCCGTGCAACAACTTGGAAAAGACAAGGCCCCAGGTCCTGACGGTTTCCCAATGATATTCTACCAGATTTGCTGGGAAGAAATCAAAGACGATTTGCTGAGGGTGTTCGCTGATTTCTATGACCATAAACTCAAACTAGGGAGATTAAACTATGCGGAGGTTGTGCTGATTCCTAAGAAAGAAGACTCTAGACGAGTGGGCGACTTTCGCCTTATCAGTCTTCTTAACTGCTCTGTTAAGATCATCACCAAGACACTCGCTAATAGACTGGGAAGGGTGATGGATAGCCTTATTAGTCACAATCAGATGGGGTTCATTAAAGGATGATTCATCCAGGACAGTATCGCCACGGCCGAAGACACCATCCACCAATGTCACGCATCAATGCTAAGAGCTTCCTACTGAAGGTAGACTTCAAAAAAGCATATGACTCGGTCGAATGTGAATGTCTTCTGGAAACACTGGTGCGAAGAGGTTTTGGGGATAGATGGATCAGATGGATACATTCTTGCCTCACCACCAGTAGAATGACAATTTCGGTTAACGGGCACCAATTTTTGTGCAAACGGGGCCTTAGGCAAGGAGATCCGCTCTCACCTCTTCTCTTCACAATCATGGCAGACGTACTTCGGTCCATGATGGCTAACTGCAGCAGAGCAGGCTTGGTTGCTCCGGTGGCCAGGGGGGCCAACTGCCAAGGTTACTCAATCCTCCAATATGCAGATGATACCCTGCTATTTGGGAATGGCAACCTCGGGGAAACAATCGCTTTCAAAGGAATCCTTTATAGTTTTGAAGCTTGGTCTGGCCTCAGGGTTAACTTCCATAAAAGTGCTTTCATCCCCATCGCCATGACTACTGAGGAGGCACAAGAACATGCCATAATCCTCAATTGCTCCATTGAGAGCTTCCCTATACAATATCTGGGATTGCCACTAAGACCCAGGAAGCTTAAAAAGGCTGATTGGCTACCCATCATTGACAGGGTTGAGAAGCGGCTGTCAGGATAGAAAGGCAAATCACTATCTTTAGGAGGAAAAGTCACGCTTATTAATGTTGTCCTCTCAAATCTTCCAATCTACTATCTTTCCTTCTTTGAAATGCCCCAATGGGTAATCCAGAGAATTGACCAGACACAAAAATGGTTTCTTTGGAAAGGGGTAGACTCGGACCGTGGTGGATATCATCTTATCAGATGGGAGAAGGCTTGCATGAAAAAAGGCATAGAGGACTAGGCATTCTGGATCTGCGAGATATAAATCTAGCCCTACTAAGTAAATGGTGGTGGAAAGTATTCCACCCGAATGGAGAAGGATGGCAAGACTTTGTTCAGGGATACCTACATGGGAATGGAACAAGAAATTTAGGCTTCAGGGTAGGCCCGCGGGTCTCCTGGTTCTGGAAAGACGTCGCTAAGGCATATGAACCATTTATTAGCTGTGTCACTTCTGTGATCGGTAATGGCAGGCATACTAGATTTTGGTGGGATAAGTGGTGTGGGGGTTACACACTAAGAGCACTATTCTCCGACCTTTATGAGCATGCGTCACAACCACACTGTACGGTGGTCGCTACCTGGAAAAGAGGCGCCTAGAAACCAGCCTTTAAACAAGTGCTCGACAGGAGATCCCAGGGTAGGCTCATGGAACTCCAGGCCTACATCACCAATGCTGGAATTAGATGCTCCCAGGGTCCAGATAGGAAAGCTTGGGGATTGAAAAAAAAGGGTACTTTTACCGTTAAATCCCTGTATAACCGCATACACTTTAGGGGATATACTCCAAAGTGGGCATGCATCATTTGGAAGACAAAAGCACTGCGAAAGACCAGAGTCTTCCTTTAGCTGGTGCTGAATGACGCGATCTTGACTAGAGAAAACTTCGCTAAACGACAACCAAATGTTGACCGTAGTTGCGGATTCTGCCACAATAACATTGAGACTAGAGACCACCTCTTCCTACATTGCCCCAGGAGCAAAGCGGTACTGGTCGAGGTACTCAGCACCATGGGGACAAGCCTGTACCCTACTGTGTATGAGGACCTGTGGGTAGGTCCAACTTTTGCAATGAAGAGAAGGTCCATGAAAGAAGCATGGTATATCGCTATCGCCGCAATGACCTGGGTTCTTTGGCTAGACAGAATTAATTACTATTTCCGCACAACTCGTAATAATATTTCTGGTAATCTGACTCACATTATGCATTTTATTTCATTTTGGGCTAATGTGGCTGCAGCAGGTCCTAGGGAGAGGATATCGAGCATTTTTCAGGTCGAGGACTTGGACGATGAAGAGGTTCAGATCGGTTCGACGATCGACTGATAGACAGCGAGGACTTTTGTAGTGATTGTGACCCACCGCCCCAGGATTTGTTGGGGGGATATGATGTATTTTGGTTTTCACGCACGTGTGGTGCGGCCATGCTGCTACCTTTTGTCCCACTCCTCATGCTTGGGGTGGAGTTTATATGTTTTATTTATGAACTATTTTATTTGTAGGATTTTGTATCTTGCTCAGTACTCTGAGTTTGTTTGATTAATTTCTTATTAATGAAATAGGGTGGCCATATTCCACCTTTTTCTTCAAAAAAAAAAAAACTATAACAGTTTGTCAGGTTCCAGTTATTGCTTTTTTATTACACTAAACTTGTTTCCATTTTGGTAATATATTTTCACGACATATACTAGTACTTGCTCAAGTGTCTATTAAACTATGATAGTATCTTGATTTGTATCTGTCGTACACAAATTCTGGTAGTATGTATATGTAATTTTTGTTGCTCTTACTGGATTCATTTAGACAATATTCTATTTATTACTATACTCTCATTTTTTTACTATTATTGTTATTTTTTCTTCTTGAATTGAGTACGGTTGTACTAATATAAGGAAGTCAGTTCCTAAAAATATTTCTTTAACATTGTGTTTTGGGTCTATATGTAGATGTAGTAGCATTTCATTTCTACTGTTTATCCTTAATAGTAATATTATTTTATGGATGATTGGATGTCTATTGTTATAGTAGTCTAAATAGTAATAGGGATGTTATAACGGTATCAATTCTGTAGTTTTTACATTTGTTTGTTTAATATGCGAATTAGCAGCTTTTGCATCGACAAGGGCTATTTTCTTGTTCCATTTACCACTGTCGTAGTATTCTATTTATATTTTAAATTGGATATTATTTTGGTTATCTAATGTACTTATTATTGGTATTAGTTCTAATGTTTTTTGTTTGTTTCTTATTGATAGTGATCTTTTTCCAAACATTAATTTTGGTGCTTTTCATTTTGCAATGTCTTTTGCTTTATTAAAATCGAATTCTATATAATTTGGTATGGTCATTTTAATATTTTCTCTAGCTGGTTTGTATCTTATAATACTCGGATTAGGGGTTCTATTTTAAAGTTATCAGTATTTCTATTTTTTACTTCTTGTTTACTAGTAAAAGTATGAATATTTCTTTTTTGTATACTCATAACCTTACTCTTTTCTATCATTTCTATTTCCGATAATCTATGATACAAGACTAGATTTTTGTCTTTATTTCTTCTGCCATGCTTATAGAGAAATGAGGTTTTTTTGTAAATTTTATTTTTTGGTGCATTAAATTTTCTTGTACTATTCCTATTAGAGCATCCTGTGTACTTGATATTATTCTATCATCCAATAAGTATATTTCTAAGGGAGTGTTTATTCCTTCCTTAAGATAAGCCTTTATTATTATTTGTATTGCTCATAAATGAATATGTCTTAATATTTTCCGGGTTTTCTCACTTATTTTTTTTCCATTTCTTGGCTTATTATTCTTTCTGTTATTAATGGAATTATAATTTTTCCTTGTGTTTTTTCTATGTCTGTAGGTTGTTCATTCTTTCTAACTATTATTATGGTATTTCTTTTTCTTTCAAATATTATAAGTTTAAATATTTCTTTCGGGTTTATGTCTAGTTTGGTTGCGCTTATTTTATCATATTTTTGTATGTCAAAACTCATTCTCTCTCCTACTTCTTCATTATTTTCTTCTATTTCTAATTGTTCTTCTATTTCTGTTATTTCTGTCATCATATTTATTTTGCATTCTTCTATATAATCTTCACTACTTCCACTATCTTCTTCCATTACCATTATTTCTTCATCTTCACTAATTTCTAACCAGTCTTTCTCATATTCTATGGGTTCATAATATATCATATCTATTTCTTCTATTTCTTCTACATATTTTACCTTTTCATTTTTTATTCTCTTAGCGCAATTTGTTTATATATGTCATACTTCTCCACATAGATAACAATTACATTTTTTGAATTTTTCGGATATTATTTATTTTTATATAATCTTTTGAAGTATCTTTTATAGGTTTTTATTTATATATTTTAAATTTTTTTCTATATTTTGGTTTATATTTTTGTACTTTGTGTTTGCAACTCTTTGTATAATTATAGTTATTATTACATCTCCAATGATTTGGTCTTGCTTCATCACAACAAATTCTTTTTTTATATGTTCTATAATATTTAATAGCTGATTTAGCTTCTTGGTATACTTCATGTCTATAATCATTAACAAATTGTGCTCTATACCCTAAAGTATCTATTTCTCGTTTTACTTTCTCATTTGCGTATGCACTATATATGTTTATACTCAATGGATATGATAATTTTAGTAAAAAAGAGTCAAGAATTGGATCCATTTTCTTCTTTTGTATAATAACTATCTTGGAAATATTTTCTGAATTCACATGTATAATTATCAAAATAACAAATATCCCAAATTTCTAAATTGCTTAGTCTCCATCTTACTTGGTTTTTTATATATATATTATGTTCTTCTATTTTATCGTAGACACTAATTTTGTTCTTTTTGCTTTCTCGTAATTTGTGATTATTTCTTTTAATCCTAGGATTATTTGTGCTGAATTTTCTTGTGTTCCTTGATCATCAATTTATTTTGGATTCCTTATATTACTTCTTTCTTCTTCTCTTAGTGTAACGCCCCGAATTCCAAATACACTGAATTCGAGATGTTTTACAGGATCTTTCCGCTTTCTTTAGTACAATTTTATAAGGAAATTTAAACTTTTCACTTTACATCAGAGTTTACATCAATATTACACTTTACATTGCACAGTGGAAGTAAAATTGTACAACAGTGAAAATAAATATACAACAGCATGGAGTAATCTTTAAGCACTTTTTGTTCTTTAATCTTTATCAAGCCATTTACCTGCATATAAGACTGTGGATACGTCAGTTTATTCAACCGACGATCATTATACACGGCCATCCTCTCTATGCCGAAAATAGTATAACTTATTTTCCATATTTAGCAAACACAAACTTGTCACATATCAAACTAAAGGGACTACCCTATTGATGTCGTGTTGTGATTGTGCACTTAGTCCTTAATGCATTTATTTATTTTACATGACACTAATGCGCACTTGTTCGGATTCTATACATCCCATACTACATAGGTCCGAGGGCAAGCCCTTAATCGTTCTTCATCTTTGTAGGGTTCAATCCCTCGCCATGACTTAATCTACTACTGTAATTACGGTAGGTATCCTAGATGATCTTTGAGTGCAAGCACGTGTACAGAAAACCTGGAGGGGAATCCCACGTCATGTCACGACTCATCGTGAAGAACCTGTGGTAATTCAGCCTCCTTCATGGCACACGATCCTCATGCAGTCACCAAACATCCCACAAGCGTCACCACCGGGACGGTACCCTGGAGCAGTATCCACGTCATGTCACGACTCATCGTGAAGAACCTGTGAAATACTCTCTGCCGCCAATCCGATGGCCCTCAACTCATGTTTTTCTCCTACTTTCATCACGTCTCCACTATAAACTAATCCTTAGTTTTTATTAAAATCATGAACAAGAATCGAAGCTCTAGAGTTAGCCTCTCCACTAAACCGGACTTATTCATTCATTTCAATATGACCAATCTTGGTCTTTCTTTTCAATTTTCATTTCCAAATGCCGGGGGAGACTTAGCTACTCTTTTTTGTTTCAATTTTCAATTCACAATTTCTAAAATGAGCATTTCCAATTCATAAATTTTCATGTTGAGTCATCACACTCAAAAGTATATTTCTTTCCAATCATGATTTCTAATTAGTTCAAATAGTCCATAACTATACATGAATTTTAACTATTCATCATGCAACTCATGAATTATTATTTTCATATTAAAACCCACATCACTAGTATTCAATCAAGATGGATATTCACGCATCATAATTTGTCGCACTATTCTCCAACGAGAATAATTCACATTTCATAGTTGTCACATTATTCTCAAATGAGAAATACTAACGAATATTCACAATTCATATTTTTCATACTATCCTCAATTAGGAATAGATCACATCCATCACATAATATCACTTCAATCTTTACTATATTAATCTTCTAATTCTTCATTTTAATTTCTTTTTGCAAGTTACAATTTCACAACAATATACATATAGAACCATAGTCCTATTTATGCATTTTATCCCCAAATCATAGTTTATTTCATGCAAATAATTCCCAAATAATTTTTATAAAGTCCCTTATATTTTTAGGAGAATAACCATATTTTTTTCATAATTTTTGGCCATTAAAAACCCCCAAGAAATATTTTTTTTCAATCTTGCCGAGGGCAAGATTCGAACCCAGCACCCCAGAGAACACAGCCGACCGCACATGCCACTAGGCCGAATGTGCTGAGCGGTATAATTACGGCTGAGAGCATTAAATGCTCTCGGCCCGCTGTTAAGTTTGTTTTAAAAAAAACAAACGAAAATAGTGTTGCTCATGGGATTCGAACCAGTCACCACAAGAACCCAACCGTGCTCTCTGACACTTGAGCTACGTGCTCAGGTTGTCACAGTACCATTTAAACTCTTTTTGAACCAATTTCCTCTGTTGTTAAAATGTCTCGATGTTCAACTAGTCCTCATTTCATTTTGCTTTCATAAAAATTATTGTATAACTCCAGATTAATTCTTCCTCACATAATTTACATACCAGTATGAGCAAAAAAAATTTTGTAACAATTATAACATATTTTCATACCACTAATTCAAATTATACATTATAATACTACATTTCTTCTCTTTTCGACATTTCTTCGCATTTTGCATTCTAATCTTTTTATCAATAAATTTTCACCTTAATTCTCTGTCCTTAATCATTTCATGCCCATATTAACACAAAAGATCTATTTAACGCATGAAATGGTATTATCAACCTACTAACTTTTGTTTGTAATTCTTGATGGTAATAAATGTGTTTTCTATCAATCAATCCATGATTCTAATCAATTCACATTCAACTCAAATAATAGAACCACATTTCAATCATTCAAGAAGTCATTTTCAATTAAAGTGTGCTCTTCTTAATCATTTTCATGCTTCAATCTTTCTAATTAAACTAGCATGCATTTCTAAGTTAGAAATATGGAGAATCTACCCACCTTATTGAATAAAGTAAAACTAGTGAACTCCTAGACGAATGTCCTTGCAACGAAATGCTTCTCCTCGCGCGCACAAGCCTCCAACCCGAGCACACCAAACCGAAATCTCCCTCCTTTGAATAGCCGGCCTCTCCTTCTTCTTGTTGCAAGCCCAACTCCCACACAACTCAATCTTTTAACTCACTAGATAATATAATTTAGACTATAGGTTTGGAAAGATTAATAGTGTAACTCCTATTTCTCCGTATTTATATTTTGTACTGTTTTATGCCTCATCGTACTCTTTCGTCTATTTGAGATCATGTATTTTGTTCAGATTGAATAAAATTATTGTTTTTGGTCTCAACTCAAATTGTGGGTCCTTTTATCAAATTCAATTGTGTGCCATTTGTATCGTTCTTCATGAGAAATGGACCGATTCTTCTCATTCATCTCTCTAATCCCCATTTTTGTGCATTTTGACCATTTCTTCTGTTGGGCTCTTTTTGAAAAGGATACCCACAACCCACAAACCCGCAAACCCTACTATATAACCCTACCCTAACCCTAATCAAACCCTAATACTGTTTTAACCTAAAAAAATCCCACAGCCACTAATCCTCCTTCACCGTTTTCCTTCTCCATCTTTTTCGCATCACACCAACCCATCTCCGATCCCCTTCCGATCGCCTCGCCACCTCCGACCCTCGCCTCGTCGACCCCTCAGCACCACCACCTCCACAAACTACATCGCTGTTCCCCACCACCACCACAAAACCCCCCACCGTCGTCCCCAAAGCTCCGAAACCCATCCAAACTCGCTGCACCCAAACTCGACGTCTCCCTCACCATCACTCTCGACTCCGACCACATACCCATCCCCTCGATTGCCTCTACATCGCCACACACCGCCGAACCCCAACACCTTCTCCCCGAACTCCTCCCCTATTCCTTGAACCGAACAGAGAGCACCACCGTCGCCGCCCCCCGTCACACTCGCGCCTCCGCCGTGCCACAGTCGCTGCGTCGCTTCCCGACGTAGTGCCACCGTCGAAGCACCGCCGTACGTCGCCGTCCCTATCTCTCTCTCTCTCCCTGTTTCGAAGCAGCGAACGAAGAAGAAGAAGAAAGGGAAAAGGGTGGGCTCAGATTTGGACCGTTGGATCGCGCCAAAATCCGCGCTGTGATCGCTGTTCGGTGTTCGTTCACAGCAAATCTCAGATCCGCTGTCCCGTGTTCGGCCAGATCCGCTGCGCCGAAACGATCCGATTGGCTGCCGTTGCTGTCCCGTGTTCGTGCCGCACCAGATCCGCTCGCTGTTTGCTGTTCTGGGCTGATCCGGTGTGGGGGAAAACTCGATCTTCGGTAGTTTTTCGCACGCGCTTTTTGAGGACTTCTTCCGGAATTTTTCTACCCAAACTTTTTTTTCTACAAGCGGATCTAGTCATCGTCAAACTAAGGCAAGTATCCTTGTACATTTTATTGTTCTAGTACAAGCACCCTTGAAATACTACAAATAGTTAGATTGTGACTCCTCCTTGAAATTCGTTGTAGATCAATATTGAACCTCCAAATTGACAATTCTAAGAGTCACAAAATTTTCTTGTATTTAATTTATAATTATTGGACTCTTTTACCCCTTGAGCACATGAACACATAGACATATGAATATAGGAGCCCTAAATTTGTAGATACATGTCACATTTAATTTTTGACGAACTTGCGACCCTATAACTTGAAAAACATTTATTATTTGCTGTTTTGACCTCCAATATCATGTATTGATGCCACATAATAACTTAGACACCAAATGACTTTTTCCCATGTAATCTACACTAGCAAGTTAAGTCTACGTGTTGCTGTCTGAATATTCTTTCGCTGTTTCGACCCCTTTATCATTTGAATCTGGGCCCGAGCCCTGAATAGAAATTGTAGATCTGGATGTGTAGATATCGAAAGACTCCGAAATTTTTGAATTTGGAGTTACGGTCTAGGAGTTATGGCAGTTATACTGCAGCTGTGTCAGTAGACGCAGTTTTGCAAAACTGCTGTATACATTTACTTCGCAAATTAATTTAGCTGTGTAAACAGCGAGCGTTTGACACGAAATTTTATATGTAGCTGCTGGACACCATATAGGACATTCCAAATTTTTCCTAGAATTAAATCACAACATTTTACACATGTATGCTTGCTTGATGAGAATTAATAAAAGTAACAAGCCGGAGTTTTGGGAAAGATTATAGAGTGGACAATATAGGTAAGTGTACTCGGAAGGGGGCCCGTGTTTCCCAAATACTTGGTTCATGAACTTGTTGTATCTTGTTCGATTCATGGAGTCAGTTACTTGGCTCATGAACTTGTTTGATTCTTGAACCCATTGTGAGGTTCTTGAACTTGCTTGTGGATTCGCGAACTTGCTTCGTGAACTTATTATTTAATTCCGATTCATGAACCATGGCTTGCTTGATACTTGATACCTGAGTACGCCGCCCTATAAAATCTATTACTAGGTCTAAACGAAATTGCTTGACTGTAGCAACCATGTAGTAAAAGTATGGATGCATGTCGTGCTACCTAGCTAGTAACTTGAACTAGACTTGAACTTGATAACTTGAACTAGACTTGAACTTGATAACTTGAACTAGACAACTTGATACTTGAACTTGACAACTTGACATTTGAGACTTGACATTTAAATAACACATGACACTAGACTTGAGATTTGGCGCTTGACATAAAATAACCCTATAGGTGCACCTGACATGTGTTCCACCACTAGCAGTTGTTATCCAACCTAGTTATTAAAATGTTCCCTCTTGCTAGCTAGTCCTTGAATTTGTCCACTACTTCTTATAACTCTGCTATATTCTTGATTCCAATTCTTGTTTTCCTTACTTGTACTTGTTTTCACTATTTGTGGCCCTAGCTTGCACTAAGGGCATTTTCTCTTGTTTCCCTTTTGTTTCCCTGTTTATATTTATTAAACAGACTTTGGAGACGAGCTGCCCGCGGGAATTGGTGAGCAAAAGTTCTAGCTTCCAAGTGGAGAAGGACCTGACTAAAATATTTAATTCTTGCATTATTTGTTTATTTTTGGATTATTATTTCTTGAAATTTGAGAACTTGTAACGGGCTGATGTTACCGAGTTTAACTTGATTCAGACTTGAAACTACTTGGATGTTTTATCATATTTCAGTTGTTTCTGTTGCTAATAAAGTATTCATGCATGCTTGGTTTTATATATCTCTCTTGTTATATATTTGTTGTAATGCTGAGTCGATCCTACAGCTTATGAATGATGTTAAGATCATTCGCTGGGCTTCGTCATGCACTCGTATTTCCGTATTTTGGGAAGCGGGGCGTGACAAGGTTTTTAAGTGGTATCAGAGCCAGGTTTGGCTAATGTGTTAGTTAACTAATGCATTAGACAGGCCTGACTCAGTCAGGGTTAACTCAGCATTTGACAGGCCATGAAATTGCATGAAAAATTTTATTATCAACTTGATCTGGATCCTGATTGTTTGGGTTTGTGCAGGACATGACTCGAAGGAACGCTTCGTCCACCCATTCTGGGGGTAATCAGACTGACCATCCCGCCATTATGCAGCTGTTACAGATGCAGCAAGAACAAAATGAGCGGCACGCGCAGCAGATGATGCAAATGCAGAGAGAGCATGCCGAGATGATGAGGGCAGCCTTAGGAGCTGCCAACAGAGAGCCTCTTGCACCTGCGCCTGGAGGATTGCCGCCTAGACCGGGCAATGTAGCTGATTTCATAAGGCTACACCTCGATAAGTTTACAGGTGCTGAAGGTCCATTGGAGGCTGAGCAGTGGCTCATTAGGACTGAGCAGTTGTTGATCGCTGCCAGGATAGCTGAGGTGGACCGAGTGGATGTCATAAGCATCCAGCTGGTGGATCTCGCCCACATCTGGTGGCGAGCTGAGATGGAGAGACTTGAGTGCCCCGTCGCCTGGGCCGTTTTCAGGGAGAGCTTCCTCACAAAGTTCTTCCCTGATGTCATCAGGAACGAGATGGAGCGGCAGTTTGTCGAGCTCACCCAGGTTCATCAAATAGTGTTTTATATGCAAAATTTCATTTGTCAGTCTATGATATATTGATGCTTAACTAAGACACTATCTTGAATCAGGGAAATCGGACCGTGGACGAGTACGTCGCGGAGTTTACCCGGTTGAGCCATTTTGCCACGACTATGGTGGCTGATGATGTGGCCAAAGGCCGTCACTTTTTGCTGAGCTTGGATATCGATATCCAGGATTGCCTGGCTGCTTTGAGGCTTCGTTCCTACCCCGATATCTTAGAGGCTACCAGGAGCCAGGAACAGACCAGCAAACAGAAGCTGCTATCTAGCAGTCTGCCCCGCACCCTGTAGCTACTAGGCCTACTGGAGGGCCAATCAGGAGGCCAGTTCCAGCCTACCCTGCCAGGGCTGCTTCTTACCCTGCTGCTCCACAGAGGGAGAACTACTGTGACTTCTGTCAGATTTTCGGGCATGTGCGCAAGGATTGCAGACGGGCTAACCGTCGATGTTTCGAGTGTGGCGCTAGTGATCACACTGTTCGGGACTGTCCGCAGAGGAGGGCTGTGCCAGCTCAGGGTCAGGCCAGGCCGCCACTTCCCCCTCAGCATCAGATCATCGGTCAGAGAACCACTGCCCCGAGGAGAGGTCAGGCCTTCAACCTGACTGCGGAGGAAGCTGAGACCGCGGAGGAAGTCGTTGCAGGTAAAATTGTATTTTATTGTGTGTTATTTATTTTATGCTTTATTGTTCATCTTGCATTATACCTTGTGTAGTTCTTTTCACATCAGTATTTACTGTCCTTTATTATCTTGCATATTCATCCCTTCCCGTATTTTGACTCCATCATAGGTATTATCCTAGTCCATTCCTTTCCTGCCCATGTCCTATTTGATTCCGGGGCGACCCACTCTTTCGTTTCCTCCCGCTTCGTGGATCAGCATCAGTTGGAGTGCAGTGATATGCAGACAGCTTGGAACATCACCACAGGTGGCGGTGTTGTCGTTTGCTCCAAGGAGTGCAAGCAGAGTCCTTTGATTGTTGGGGGCAGGGATTTCAAGGCAGACCTGATAATGATTGGCAATTCAGGTTTCGATGTGATTCTCGGCATGGATTGGCTGGGGGAGTCTCATGCTGTCATCGATTGCCGAGCGAAGAAGGTTGTATTCAGGATTCCGGAGCATGATGAGTTTGAATTCCATGCTGGGGAAACACCTCTTGGGCGAGGTAAGAAGGTGGCAAATGATGAAGATTGTGCAATGGAATTGAACACAGGCTGTGAGGCTGCGCCTCTTGTAGTGCGGGAATTCCTGGATGTGTTCCTAGAGGAATTGCCCGGGTTACCTCCAGATCGAGAGGTGGAGTTTGGTATTGACGTTCTGCCAGGTACAGTGCCTATATCGAAAAGCCCGTACAGAATGGCGCCAGTCGAGCTTGCAGAGTTGAAGGTACAGGTTCAGGGTCTTTTGGATTTGGGTTTCATCAGACCGAGTGTGTCACCGTGGGGGGCTCCTGTGCTATTCGTCAATAAGAAGGACGGAAGCCGCAGGTTGTGCATGGATTACCGAGAGCTGAACAATGTTACTGTGAAGAATCGGTATCCACTACCCAGAATCGACGACCTATTTGATCAGTTGGGCAGTGCTGCAGTGTTTTCGAAGTTGGATCTTCGCTCGGGGTACCATCAGGTGAAGGTGAAAGCAGCGGATGTGCCGAAGACTGCGTTGAGGACCAGGTACGGGCATTATGAGTTCTTGGTGATGCCTTTCGGTGTCACGAATGCCCCAGCAGTGTTTATGAGCTTGATGAACAGAGTCTTCTCCCAGTTCCTTGACAGATTCATGGTGGTCTTCATAGACGATATCTTGGTGTATTCGCTGAATCGAGAAGAGCATGCGGAGCATCTGAGAACAGTCTTGCAGACTCTAAGGGAGAACAAGCTATATGGAAAGCTCAGCAAGTGTGAGTTCTGGCTTGATCGAGTTCCATTCTTAGGACATATTATCTCGGGCGAGGGAGTCTCAGTTGATCCGTCTAAGATTGCTGCAGTAAAGGATTGGCCAGTGCCAAAGACAGTTTCTGGGGTGAGGAGTTTCCTCGGGCTAGCAGGGTATTACAGGAAGTTTGTACATGATTTCTCGAAGATTGCTGGGCCATTGACTAAGCTAACAGGGAAGGATCAGAGGTTTGTATGGAATGAGGCCTGCGGTGAAGCTTTCGCCGAGTTGAAGAACAGGTTGACTTCAGCACCCGTGTTAACTATACCGGATGGTCCGGGTGGCTTCGTTATTCACTGCGATGCTTCAGGCAGAGGTCTAGGTGCAGTGCTGATGCAGAAGGGTCGGGTGGTGGCTTATGCGTCCAGGCAGTTGAGGCTGCACGAGAAGAACTATCCTACTCACGACTTGGAGTTGGCAGTAGTGATCTACGCTCTGAAGTTGTGGAGACACTACTTGCTGGGAGACCGAGTGGAAATTTTTACTGACCACAAGAGTCTCAAGTATGTCTTCACTCAGAAAGAGCTGAATATGAGGCAGAGGCACTGGTTAGAATTGATGGCTGACTACGACATCAACTTGCAGTATCACCCTGGTAAGGTGAACATGGTGCCAGATGCATTGAGCAGGAGACCAGCCGTCATGTGTTTGACTCAACAGAAGGAACTTATCGAGCAGATGAGGAGATTAGACCTGAATGTGATTTTGCCAGGCACCGATCGCAGTTGCATGATGCTTCAGTTGCAGTCGTCTTTGGTGGAGCAGATCAAGGAAGCCCAGGCAGGTGATGAGCAGTTGCAGAAGTTCAGGGCAGAAGTTGAGGCAGGTTTGAGGACCAATATGATCATTCACTCCGATCGATCACTTCGCTTTGGGGCTAGGCTGTGTGTCCCAAAGGGTGAAGTCAGGCAGAAACTACTCGAGGAGGCCCACCAGTCAGCTTACTCTATTCATCCCGGTGGTACCAAGATGTATCGGGATTTGAAGCTCCATTTCTGGTGGCATGGCAAGAAGAGGGCAGTAGCCAGATTTGTGTCTCAGTGTTTGATCTGCCAGCAGGTGAAGGCAGAACATCAGAGGACCGCCGGGTTGCTCCAGCCTCATCCCATTCCGGAGTGGAAGTGGGAGCACATCACTATGGATTTTGTGACTGCCTTGCCACGGAGTCCTAAGAGTCACAACGCCATTTGGGTGATTGTCGACAGACTGACGAAGAGCGCTCATTTCATCCCCTTCAGAATTGGTCAGTCTACTGAGAGTCTAGCAGATAGATACATGCAGGAGATTGTCAGACTCCATGGGGTTCCGGTAGCATCGTATCCGACAGGGATACCAGGTTCCGATCTCAGTTTTGGGAAAGCCTGCAGAACAGTCTAAGGAGCAAGCTGAAGTACAGTACAACATTCCATCCTCAGACAGACGGGCAGTCAGAGAGGACCATTCAGACCTTGGAGGATATGTTGAGGTCATACGTGCTTCAGTTTGGAGGATCTTGGGAGGATCACTTACACTTAGTTGAGTTCTCGTACAACAACAGCTATCAGGCCAGTCTCAAAGCTGCACCGTACGAAGCATTGTATGGTCGGAAGTGTAGGTCGCCAGTGTGCTGGGACGACAGTGGTGATAGGAAGTTGTTGGGGCCAGATTTGATTATCAAGACACTCGACACAGTGGCTCAGATTAGAAAACACCTTGTAGCAGCTCAGGACAGGCAGAAGAAGTGGGCAGACGTTCACAGGAGACCATTGGAATTTAAGGTGGGAGACCATGTGTTCCTCAAGGTATCGCCGTGGAGAGGCGTTATCCAATTTGGGGGTGGAGGCAAGCTAAGCCCCCGGTTCATCGGGCCCTTCGACATTGTAGAGCGAGTAGGCAAGGTGGCCTATTGACTCGCGCTGCCACCGACTCTATCTGGAGTGCATGATGTCTTTCATGTCTCCCAGCTCAGAAGATACATCACGGATGAGAGTCATGTAATTGACTACTCGGAGTTGTCGGTACAGCTAGATTTGTCTTGTGAGATTCCGCCGGTCACTATCTTGGACATGCGAGAGAAGGTGTTGAAGAACAAGGTTATAAAACTGGTTCGGGTTGCATGGAATCCTCACTCGCCGGGTGAGTCGACTTGGGAATTGGAAGAAGAGATCTAGAAGAAGTTCCCACATTTGTTTCAGTAGTCTTGTTGTTCTTTCTTTTCTTTTGGGAGGTTACCCTATGTACTACTGGTCTGAATTTCGAGGACGAAATTCTGCTTGTTAGGTGGGTAAGATTTGTAACTCCTATTTCCCCGTATTTATATTTTGTACTGTTTTGTGCCTCATTGTACTCTCTCGTCTATTTGAGATCATGTATTTTGTTCAGATTGAATAAAATTATTGTTTTTGGTCTTAACTCAAATTGTGGGTCCTTTTATCAAATTCAATTGTGTGCCATTTGTATCGTTCTTCATGAGAAATGGACCGATTCTTCTCATTCATCTCTCTAATCCCCATTTTTGTGCATTTTGACCATTTCTTCTGTTGGCCTCTTTTTGAAAAGGATACCCAAAACCCACAAACCCGCAAACCCTACTATATAACCCTACCCTAACCCTAATCAAACCCTAATACTGTTTTAACCTAAAAAAATCCCACAGCTGCTAATCCTCCTTCACCGTTTTCCTTCTCCATCTTTTTGCATCACACCAACCCATCTCCGATCCCCTTCCGATCTCCTCGCCACCTCCGACCCTCGCGTCGTCGACCCCTCAGCACCACCACCTCCACAAACTCCATCGCTGTTCCCCACCACCACCACAAAACCCCCCCACCGTCGTCCCCAAAGCTCTGAAACCCATCCAAACTCGATGCACCCAAACTCGACGTCTCCCTCACCATCACTCTCGACTCCGACCACATTCCCATCCCCTCGATCGCCTCTACATCGCCACACGCCGCCGAACCCCAACACCTTTTCCCCGAACTCCTCCCCTATTCCTTGAACCGAACAGAGAGCACCACCATCGCCGCCTCCCGTCACACTCGCGCCTCCTGCCGTGCCACAGTCGCTACGTCGCATCCCGACGTAGTGCCACCGTCGAAGCACCGCCGTACGTCACCGTCCCTATCTCTCTCTCTCTCCCTGTTTCGAAGCAGCGAACGAAGAAGAAGAAGAAAGGGAAAAGGGCGGTCTCAGATTTGGACCGTTGGATCGCGCCAAGATCCGCGCTGTGATCGCTGTTCAGTGTTCGTTCACAGCAAATCCCAGATCCGCTGTCCCGTGTTCGGCCAGATCCGCTGCGCCGAAACGATCCGATTGGCTGCCGTTGCTGTCCCGTGTTCGTGCCGCATCAGATCAGCTCGCTGTTTGCTGTTCTGGGCTGATCCGGTGTGGTGGAAAACTCGATCTTCGGTAGTTTTTCCCATGCGCTTTTTGAGGACTTCTTCCGGAATTTTTCTACCCTAATTTTTTTTTCTACAAGCGGATCTAGTCATCGTCAAACTAAGGCAAGTATCCTTGTACATTTTATTGTTCTAGTACAAGCACCCTTGAAATACTACAAATAGTTAGATTGTGACTCCTCCTTGAACTTCGTTGTAGATCAATATTGAACCTCCAAATTGACAATTCTAAGAGTCACAAAATTTTCTTGTATTTAATTTATAATTATTGGACTCTTTTATCCCTTGAGCACATGAACACATAGACATATGAATATAGGAGCCCTAAATTTGTAGATACATGTCACATTTAATTTTTGACGAACTTGCGACCCTATAACTTGAAAAACATTTATTATTTGCTGTTTTGACCTCCAATATCATATATTGATGCCACATAATAACTTAGACACCAAATGACTTTTTCCCATGTAATCTACACTAGCAAGTTAAGTCTACGTGTTGCTGTCTGAATATTCTTTCTCTGTTTCAACCCCTTTATCATTTGAATCTGGGCCCGAGCCCTGAATAGAAATTTTAGATCTGGATGTGTAGATATCGAAAGACTCCGAAATTTTCGAATTTGGAGTTACGGTCTAGGAGTTATGGCAGTTATACTGCAGCTGTGTCAGTAGACGCAGTTTTGCAAAACTGCTGTATACATTTACTTCGCAAATTAATTTAGCTGTGTAAACAGCGAGCGTTTGACACGGAATTTTATATGTAGCTGCTGGACACCATATAGGACATTCCAAATTTTTCCTAAAATTAAATCACAACATTTTACACATGTATGCTTGCTTGATGAGAATTAATAAAAGTAACAAGCCGGGGTTTTGGGAAAGATTATAGAGTGGACAATATAGGTAAGTGTACTCGGAAGGGGGCCCGTGTTTCCCAAATACGTGGTTCATGAACTTGTTGTATCTTGTTCGATTCATCGAGTCAGTTACTTGGCTCATGAACTTGTTTGATTCTTGAACCCATTGTGAGGTTCTTGAACTTGCTTGTGGATTCGCGAACTTGCATCGTGAACTTATTATTTAATTCCGATTCATGAACCATGGCTTGCTTGATACTTGATACCTGAGTACGCCGCCCTATAAAATCTATTACTAGGTCTAAACGAAATTGCTTGACTGTAGCAACCATGTAGTAAAAGTATGGATGCATGTCGTGCTACCTAGCTAGTAACTTGAACTAGACTTGAACTTGATAACTTGAACTAGACTTGAACTTGATAACTTGAACTAGACAACTTGATACTTGAACTTGACAACTTGACATTTGAGACCTGACATTTAAATAACACATGACACTAGACTTGAGATTTGGCGTTTGGCATAAAATAACCCTATAGGTGCACCTGATATGTGTTCCACCACTAGCAGTTGTTATCCAACCTAGTTATTAAAATGTTCCCTCTTGCTAGCTAGTCCTTGAATTTGTCCACTACTTCTTATAACTCTGCTATATTCTTGATTCCAATTCTTGTTTTCCTTACTTGTACTTGTTTTCACTATTTGTGGCCCTAGCATGCACTAAGGGCATTTTCTCTTGTTTCCCCTGTATTTTCCTGTTTATATTTATTAAACAGACTTTGGAGACGAGCTGCCCGCGGGAATTGGTGAGCAAAAGTTCTAGCTTCCAAGTGGAGAAGGACCTGACTAGAATGTTTAATTCTTGCATTATTTGTTTATTTTTGGATTATTATTTCTTGAAATTTGAGAACTTGTAACGGGCTGATGTTACCGAATTTAAATTGATTCAGACTTGAAACTACTTGGATGTTTTATCATATTTCAGTTGTTTCTGTTGCTAATAAAGTATTCATGCATGCTTGGTTTTATATATCTCTCTTGTTATATACTTGTTGTAATGCTGAGTCGATCCTACAGCTTATGAATGATGTTAAGATCATTCGCTGGGCTTCGTCATGCACTCGTATTTCCGTATTTTGGGAAGCGGGATGTGACAAATAGGCACGAGGATAACTAGCCAGGGGGGGTATTTATACTAAAAATTAAGAGAAATAGATGGCTAGGATTGAAGTAGGAGTTAGGAACATATGGTGGAGATTTAAGGAGGAGTTACACAAACTACCCATGATGTGTAGCCACCACGCCATGATCTCCATCCAAAATTTGAGTTTCCCTCCAAAAGAAGTGATCCCGACCTCCCAAGGAAAAGTGCACTTGCACGTGTACATGCAATGCACGTGCAAGCAACTAGGCCCAAAAATTGTACACTAAATTTTGTATAAAAATAAAATAGTCTTTAAATTGTATTCTACATGACAAGTTGTATAAAAATAGATTAATCCATGGGCTTTAGTTTATGGACCAAAATAATTTTTATAAAAATAATAAATTAAATTAACTTTGGGCTTTTTTAAAAAAGAAAAGGCTTTTTGTCTAATTGAAAGAAGACTTTTGTATAAAATAATTGAAAGCACATATTTAAATATCTTTACTCATCTTTGAAGAAAATATTAACCAAAATATTGCACGTGCACACTACGTGCAAAATAAATAATTTTTTATTAAATGAAAAATCAGGGCATTACACTTAGTCCATTCCACCATTTCACTACTACTCCTATAAAGGTTGCTTCCATAAATTTCTCAAATGTATTTCATGAGTGATTTTGTCTAAATCCTACTGTTAGCGATACTTTTACCATTGTTCTATTGTTCTATCTACATGTTGCCGCTAAATTTGGTGTGGGGGCAAACAGATAGAACTTGTGGATTCTTAGGGAAACTGAATAGAAAACCTGTGTACCTGTTCCGTAGGGCGTCGATCGTCGTTCCCGCCGTGCACCTGCAAAAAGTGCGAGACACCGGGGTTGTTCCCGGCGACGCACCCTCCGACGCTCAAGTCAGTAATCTGGCAGACTATGAAAGAGCGCAAAAACTGGTGAAAGATTGATTACCTCTTAATGGAGATGGGTGGGGGGTATTTATAGGCGTCTTAGGGAACAGATTAGGCATGTAATTCCTGAGTATATAGATAAGGAATGTAATCCCTAATCCCCAGTGAAAGGATAGATATGAATCGGGGCCGTTGATTAATATTAATCAGAAACCCTAATTCTATCCCGCTGGACCGGGATTGTTGCGGGTTGAAACCCGCACCCCATTGAGGTGGATCCGTTCGCGGGTTATTGGATCTGCGAGAAGGAGACCCAGTACCCGCTTCTGACCCGTTTTGTAGGTAAAATTACCGTTTTACCCCTGAACTTCAGGATTCGTGCCCAATTCGGACGGTCTTGATTAAACCCCTATTTTTAGCCATATCACGAGCCCCCCACTCCTAAAGGCTGAGGAGAATCAGTCTTTGAGGAGTAGTTTGACTGTTTTAGTGGCTAGAGGAGTTGTATCGAAGTCCGAATGGGTGTTTTTGAATCCCGAAGTGGATGGTAAGGTAATTCTTCCTTCTTTCTTGAAGTCCTGTGGTATATCAAGTTTTTATCTATCTTTTCAGACTATTTATCTAATTTTGCAATGCGTTAGCTAGTCGTTCGGGGGTTTTAGCTGTACATTCTAGGTAATAATTGTTCGTTCGGAGGCTCAAAAATGTCCCCCGAATTTTCAATTATTTCCTAGAATTTTTAGCTAATTTTCCCAAATTTTTAGCAATTTTTCGCAATTTTTAGATAAATAAAATGATTTAAATAAATAAAAATCGATTTTTTAATACTTATTTATGATGTGGCGTCATCTGAGCCCTCGATCAGGGCGGAGCGCGAGTTTCGGAGTGATCAGACGGTCCCTGCTCCTCGACAAGTTTTTCTGCCGTATACGAGGGTCGGTACCTCGGCTCGGAGAGCCAGCGCCTCGGCTCGGAGGGTCAGCGCTTCGGCTCGAAGAATCCGAGGTACGTGGCATCATCCGGGCCGTCCATTTCATCGTGGATCTCCATAAAATGCTATCTTGTCGTTTAGTGGACGTGGCCAAATCTGGGCCATCCATCATGACGAGCGCGCTTTTTCACAAGATCCAACGGTTGATGTGGGTCGACGTGATTTTTTGCCATATACGAGGGTCGGTACCTCGGCACCTCGGCTCGGGGGGTCAGTGCCTCGGCTCGGAGGGTCAGCGCTTCGGCTCGGAGGATCCGAGGTACTTGGCATCATCTGGGCCGTCCATTACAGCGTGGATCTCCATAAAATGCTATCTTGTCGTTTAGTGGACGTGGCCAAATCTGGGCCGTCCATCATGATGAGCGCGCTTTTTCACAAGATCCAACGGTCGATGTGGGTCGGCGTGATTTTTTGCCATATACGAGGGTCGGTACCTCGTCATCTCGGCTCGGCGCATCAGGGCTGTTTGGCCGAGGTGCTGAGTTGGCTGTTTTGAAGGAAACGTCTTGAGGGTTCCACCTTTCCGTGCCTAGTGGCTCGGCTGTTCGGCTGAGCTGTTCGGTAGCTCGGCTGAACAAGCCGATGGCAGGCAGCTCAGAAGAGACGCGTGGCTGGATCTGGGTCGTTCATCGCGGCGCGCATCACGAGGATGGGGTTCAGATCACGAGAAAACGTTATCTTGTCGTTTTGTGGGTGTGGCATGATCTGAATCGTCCATCAGATTCTGTCGCGAATTTTGGAGAGATCCGACGGTGACTTTGCCTCGAGAGGATTTTTTGCCATATACGAGGGTCGGTACCTCGTCATCTCGGCTCGGCGCATCAGGGCTGTTTGGCCGAGGTGTTGAGTTGGCTGTTTTGAGGAAAACGTCTTCAGGGTTCCACCTTTCCGTGCCTAGTGGCTCGGCTGTTCGGCTGAGCTGTTCGGTAGCTCGGCTGAACAAGCCGATGGTAGGCAGCTCGGAAGAGACGCGTGGCTGGATCTGGGCCGTTCATCGCGGCGCGCATCACGAGGATGGGGTTCAGATCACGAGAAAACGTTATCTTGTCATTTTGTGGGCGTGGCATGATCTGAACCGTCCATCAGATTCTGTCGCGAATTTTGGAGAGATCTGACAGTGACTTTGCCTCGGGAGGATTTTTTGCCATATACGAGGGTCGGTACCTCGTCATCTCGGTGATGTTTTGAAGGAGGGCAGTAACTCGGTTGTGCAGCCGGGCTGTTCGGTAGCTCGGCTTGGCAGACCGGTGGCCGAGTTGTCGACTTAGTGATTTGAAGAGTTTTTCGCTTCTTGTGACGTCGCTGTTCTCCGCTTGTCGCTTTGGCTTCTCAGTGGGCTTTTTGCGTTTCCCAAGGAGGCCCAACTTGTTAGGGGTTATAAGCTTTCACCCTCACTCTCAAGCTCATTTCTTACTTTTTACTCTCAAGTTTTCACTTTCGATCTCTGAGTTCTCTGCTAGTGGCGATTTTCGCTCCAAGGCGTTGCTGTTAGCTGTCGCGTGGGCCAGGCGATTTCCGGCGAGAGCAACTCCGACTGTGAACGTCACTTCAAAAGGTCAGTTCACTTAGTCTAAACAATTTTTTCTAGAGATGTCTCGAGTGAACTCGGGGAGTGGGGCCTCGTCTTCGGGCGATGATGGTGCCGAGGAGAGGAGGAGGTTGGAGATCCGGAGGAAGGGTAAACATGTCGCCGAACCGTCTGTAGCCGAGACGAGGCAGGAGAAGAAGAAGAGGAGGGTGGAGTCCCAATCTCCCGTAGTGGCGGTGATTGTGGAGAATCCGAAGCAAGCCCCAGAGATGGGACGATATCCTTCTGTCCTGTCCGGGCATTCAGGGATCCGGCAGTACGAGGGTGATCTGTTGGAGAAGGCGATCTATGGGAAGTCGAAGATCGTCGAGGAACCTAACCCGGCCCTTCCCACCGAAGCCGACGAGCTCATCTCGGTGTTGTCCGATAAGGACCTACTTCGGGTTAGAAAAGCCTTCGCCATCCCTCCGGAGTACAAATTGATTCTCCCCGGTCTCGGGATGCGAGCGAATTCCAAGCTGCCGTCATCGGATATGTGCATGTTCGATGTCGACTCCTTGAATGCCGGGCTTCGTTTCCCGCTGCATCCTTTCATCCTTGAGATCCTCGGCTGGTTCTGCCTCGCGCCGACCCAATTCATGTCGAACACATGGCACCACTGTGAACGCCTTTTTGCTGCAGTGCCACAGAGCCGAAGTAGAGCTGGATCTAACGGTCTTCCGAGGAATGTATCGCGTAAACCGGCAGCACAAGACGGAGTACCGATACTACTTGGGGCCTGAGGAAGGGTGTTAGGATTATAGATAACCCCGACTCAATTAAGGGTTGGAGGGAGAAATATTTATAGTAAGGGGTGAGGCGATTCGGCCTATTCCGACCCGGTGGAAAGTGGAGGTGCCGAAATTCACGCGAACCGACCCTGTTTTGTCAGAGGCCGAGGAGGAGGTGGCGAGGAGGATAATGGCTCTTCCGATGTTGAGTTGGAGGGAGTTGACGGAAGAGGTGTTGTTCGGGTCCGGCCTAAGCCCCATCGACCCGAGTATGCTCCTGACATCTCATTTATTTTCGTTTTTCTTTCAAGTCTTTAGTTCGACTCGCTAACTCATCTCTTTTTTTTGTGGCTCGACGCAGAAGCAATGAAGATTGACTTCAACTCTATGATGGCCGACAGGTCCAAGTTGGCCGGGGGTAGAAAGAGGAAGAGGCCGGCCGCGACTGCCTCATCGAATCCGCCACCCACTGTCGCCTCGACCATCAACCTGCCCCCTCCGACAGTTGAGGCACCCTCGGAGGTTGTCGTTGTTGAGGAGCCCTCGTCCCCTGTGGCCCCTGGCGTGATCGAGGGGGCCTTCGACGTAAACGCGGCGCTGTCGATTGAGGCAGCACCGCTGACCAAGGCTGCCGAGGAGATTCTGACCGAGCAGCACAAGCAGCTGTTCGTGCCGAATTGGTGAGTGAATAACCATGACGGGTTCCTCGGCAATTCGCAAATGTCAGTGCAGGTCGTCAAGCACTTGGCGACCCCGAAGGATCGATCCGCACTAAGGGCGGGGACGGTGGGTGACGACACCTACGAGGTGGCTCGGTCACTCGTCTCGGTAAGTTTCTCGTTGCTAAGTTTTTTTTCAAGTTTACTGCCCGGTTGGTTTAGTGTGCTCACTGTTGTCTCCGCAGGCTACTTGTCACTTCGGCCATCTCCTCGAGATGTTCGCCGAGAAGGAGAAGGAGTTGAGGGCGGCGAGCGACAAAGACCGGTTGGCGAAGGTCCGGGCGGTCAAGGAACTCGAGGCCGAGCAGAGGAGAGCCGAGGCCTTGGAAGTCCGGGTGGTCGACCTTGTTGCCGACCTGGAGAAAGTCAAGGGGAGCCTCGAGGCGGAGTCTGCCAAGGCTGCCAAGGCCGCCGAGGAGCTGGCTGCGATGACGAAGTCCTTGGCCGAAGAGAAGGCGGAGAAGAAGGCCCTGGCGACGAAGATCAGGGCCGAGGTGGAGAAGGAGGCCGAGGCTGAGGCGAAGAAGCACATGGCCGAGAACATGGAGCGGTCTTATCAAACGGCGCTCGACCATGTCCAAGAACGGATCCCTGGCTTCGAGCGGGTCAGGCTACCGCCTGTGGCCTGGGTCGCCTTTAGGCGATGAGGGGGAGGAAGGCGAAGGCGACGAGGCCGAAGACGAAGGCGAGGAGGGGGAGACCGACCGACCGGTGGTGGACGGCCTGGTCGAGGGGGGGATCGAGGGGCCATCTGTTAATGCGCCCGTGGTCGAAGCGGCGACGCAGGTGGACCCTTGATCCCCTTGTTAAATTTTTGTAGTTTTCGTTTTGTTTTTTCTTCCGAGCATTGTAATGCCTTTTGCGGACTGGCCACCGCTTTTAATGAATGAAAAATATTTTGACTCCGAAGTTTGTCTAAGTGTTTGGTTCGGTAGTGTAGTATTTCAATGCTATCCCTTTCTCATTTCAGATTGCCGAGCAGACCCCTATCACCTCGGCTGATCGGCGCCGAGCCGAGTTGTTTAAGCGATCTCGGGAGGATCGTCTCGAGGGTGAGGTTCACTTGACGAGGAGGATACTTCACAACTTAGAGATTAGGCATAGTGAGGCTTTGGCCGAGCTGCACCATCTACGGATAGTCGAGGCCGAGCTATCCGCTAAGGAAGAGGAACTGGCGCGAGTTTCAGCGGAACGAGATGGCTTTGCGAAGAAGGTGGAAGAGCTGCAAAGGGTGACGGTCGACAAGAGTATCGAGGTGACCCACTTGCGCCGCGTTATATCCGACAGTGCTGAGTACCCCAGTTCGGCAAAACTTCCTCGGTTTAAAGTGATAGTAAAGGATGACACACTGAAGGATCGGATCGTCGAACTGGAGGAAGAGGTTGCTCGGCTCAAGCCTCAGCCGGTGAGGGCTAACGTCCGGAGCACCTCGTGCACTCGCGAAGAGATCGAGCGAGGGATCACGTTCTATCAAGCGGCGAGTCGGACTCCTATCGTAGGCAAGTCAGCAGCCGACGCCCAGAGCAGTGTAGCGGTGTCCTCAAGCGGTGCTTCGGTTGGAGCGACTGTTAGGGTCAGCGGCGAGGAGGCGTCTCGGTTCGTTGGACTGGATTCGAGCTCGGAGGTCAAGAAGCGCCGACCCAAAGTGTCACTGAACCGGAGCATACCTCTTCCTCGAAGGTAGTAGACGGGTCGTGTCTTGTCATTGTAACCCATTTGCAAGCTTTTGTTGTTGTCGTCCATTTTGTAATTTTGTCCAAGTTATTAATAGAATTGGAGTTGTTTTATCCGAACTATTCTCTGTTGTCCTCTTATTTGTGCTCTAGTCGCGCTAACTAGGGTAGGCTCGAAATGAACCGCGAGGCAGGTGTTCGCATCGCCGAACACCTTGGCCTCGGAACTTTCTCTTTTGCTGCGCTTCTGAACCTTGCCCGGTCCCTTCAGGTGCGGCTCGGTTCGGCTGCTAAGGCGCAGTTGTTTCTCAACTGTGCCCACGTGGCCTGATCGTAGCTTGAAGTCTGGGGTGACTTCTGCCGAGCGAAGTGAAGCGATCAGGGCCGTCTGATGTTTGCACGAATCTTGAGACGGGTCCAGTTTCCAAGAAAACACTATCTTGTCGTTTTGTGGATACGTGCTGAATGAGATCCGCTCATCATGCCCTAGCACACTTTCTGAGATGATCTGATGGTGGTTTCGTCTCGGGAGGTTTTTTCGCCATATACGAGGGTCGGTACCTCGTCCGCTCGGCTCGACAGTTCGCGGGGCAGGTTGGGATGGCCATCTAACTCCGGCCCGTTTTAAGGACGAGCCGGTGGAGATAGGGTCGAGCCATAAAAGAGATCCGATCGTTAGACCAGTCTAAGGGATGTGGGAGCAGTTTCGAATGGCAAGCTACTTCTAGTCCGCTTAGGAGCGAACTTGCGAAGTAGAATCGAGCCAAGTGTTGGACTCCGATCCATTCAACGGCTGCAGGAGCAATTTCGAACGGCGATCTACTTCCGGCTCGTCTATGGACGAGCCGAGGAAGAAGAGTCGAGCCGAGTGCTGGACTCCGAACCATCGTGAGATTAGTTTAAGGGATGTGGGAGCAGTTCCGAATGGCGAGCTACTTCTAGTCCGCTTAGGAGCGAACTTGCGAAGTAGAATCGAGCCAAGTGTTGGACTCTGATCCATTCAACGGCTGCAGGAGCAATTTCGAACGGCGATCTACTTCCGGTTCGTCTACGGACGAGCCGAGGAAGAAGAGTCGAGCCGAGTACTGGACTCCGAACCATCGTGAGATTAGTTTAAGGGATGTGGGAGCAGTTTCGAATGGCAAGCTGCTTCTAGTCCGCTTAGGAGCGAACTTGCGAAGTAGAATCGAGCCAAGTGTTGGACTCCAATCCATTCAACGGCTGCAGGAGCAATTTCGAACGACGATCTACTTCCGGTTCGTCTACGGACGAGCCGAGGAAGAAGAGTCGAGCCGAGTGCTGGACTCCGAACCATCGTGAGATTAGTTTAAGGGATGTGGGAGCAGTTCCGAATGGCGAGCTGCTTCTAGTCCGCTTAGGAGCGAACTTGCGAAGTAGAATCGAGCCAAGTGTTGGACTCCGATCCATTCAACGGCTGCAAGAGCAATTTCGAACGGCGATCTACTTCCGGTTCGTCTACGGACGAGCCGAGGAAGAAGAGTCGAGCCGAGTGCTGGACTCCGAACCATCGTGAGATTAAAGGATTAAAGGCAGAGAGATGTGACAGTATCAAAAATATGAAAAACTTTATTTATTAATATCCAATGATCGGCTGCTTCTAAAGTTGCTAGCCGTTATTACAATGAAAAAATAAAGGAAAAATCACTACTAGTAACAGGAAGGGAATGGTTCGACATCTCGAGTTACTTAGAGAGGCGTAGTTGCCTTCTCTTGGTATTTCAAAAGATGGTCGGCATTCCAAGTCCTGGGAATTTCTCTGCCTTCAAGATCTTCTAGCTTGTACGCACCGGGGCGGATCACTTTTGAGATCTTGTATGGTCCCTCCCAATTCGGGGCCAGTTTGCTTTTCTGTCCGGGGAACGAGATGGTCAATTTTCGGAGGACTAGGTCCCCTTCTTTGAGGTCCGTTAGGCGGACTCTCTTGTTGTATGCTAGCTCAATCCTTCTTCGGTAGCTTTGTTGCCGTATAGCAGCTCTTTCTCGGATTTCGTCTATCAAGTTTAGGCTTGCTCTGAGCTCTCTGGCATTCTGCTCTTCTTCAAAAGCTATCAAACGAGGAGAGGGTATCCCAACTTCTAGGGGGAATGAGGGCCTCGGACCCATAGGTGAGATTAAACGGGCTCTCGCCTGTTGGGGTCCGCTTCGTGGTGCGGTAGTTCCATAGCACGTTGGGTAGCTGATCGACCCACAAGCCTTTGGAGCACTTGTCTAGTCTTTTCTTGATGCCCGAGAGGATCTGTCGGTTGGCATTTTCGGCCTGGCCATTGGACTGGGGATGTGAGACGGAGGAGAAGCGGTGTTGTATGGCGAGGTCCTCACATAAGGCTCGGAACGCAGCCCCAACGAACTGCGTTTCGTTGTGTAACTATGACCCGGGGAACGCCGAATTGGCAGATCACATTTTTCCAGAAGAATTGAACGACCCTATGCTCGGTGATTGTAGCCAGGGGCTCGGCCTCTATCCATTTCGAGAAATAGTCGACTGCCACGACTAGAAACTTTAGCTGTCCGGGAGCTGGCAGAAACGGTCCTAGTAAATCCATCCCCCACATTGTGAAGGAGATCGGACTTGATAGGGAGGTGAGTGGTGCTTGTGGAAGGCATCGGATGTCGGAGTACTTTTGGCAGGAGCTGCATTGCCGAACGTGTTGTTCGGCATCCCGTAGGAGAGTGGGCCAATAATACCCATAGTTCAACACTTTGCGCGCTAGGGCTCTGGAGCCAGAATGAGCCCCGCCAATGCCCTCATGGAGTTCTTGCAGGGCGTAGTCAGCTTGCCCGGGAGAGAGGCACCTTAGGTAGGGCCGACCGTCTACCTGGGTGAAGGAGCGTTTATACAGAATGCCTTCGATTAATACATAACGTTCGGCTCGGGTTCTTATCCTCCGTGCTTCCTTTGGATCCTGGGGGAGGAGTCCGTCTCTTAGAAACTCGACGATGGGCTTCATCCAGTTGTCTTCGAGGAGGACTGGCAGTGTTTCAACGGAGTCGAGCGCATCGTCCTCTATGCTCAGCTTCAGAAGGACTTCTATCAGAACAGTTTGTTCGAGGCCTTGAAGGGAAGAGGAGGCTAATTTGGATAGGGCGTCGGCCTGAGCATTTTCTTCTCTGGGAATTCTATGGATGAGGGCCTCCTCGAACAGTGCCATGAGGCTTTTCACTTTAGCCAAGTACTTAACCATCCTACCATCACGGGCTTCATATTCGCCGAGGACCTGATTGACGACCAACTGAGAGTCGCTGAAGATCCGCAGGCGTTGTGCCTCTGCATTTCGGGCCATTCCAAGGCCGGCTATGAGCGCCTCATATTCGGCTTCGTTGTTCGAGGCTTTGAAGTTTATACGGAGGGAGTATTGGAGGATAAAGTCATCTGGGCCTGCCAGGATGACCCCTGCCCCACTTCCCTCGTTACAAGAGGACCCGTCGACATAGACCGACCAGATGGGGGGTCCCTTCATTGTTTGGCTGGAGTCGGGGATAGTGGTTTCGACTATGAATTCGGCCAGTGCCTGTGCCTTGATCGCGGTCCGAGGCTGATAAGTTATATCATGTTGGCTCAGCTCGATTGACCACTTCATAAGGCGACCGGACGTCTCGGGCTTGTGAAGGACCTGTTTCAGCGGCTGGTCGGTAAGGACGACCACCGAATGGGACTGAAAGTAGGGTCGAAGCTTTCTCGCGGTCATTACCAGGGCATAGGCTATTTTCTCAATCTTCGGGTATCGGAGCTCGGCATCCCGAAGCACCTTGCTGACGTAGTAAATGGGCTTCTGAGCCTTTTCTTTTTCTCTGACTAAGACCGCACTAAGCGTCTGTTCGGAAGCTGCCAGGTAGAGGTAGAGTGGTTCGCCAGGTATTGGTTTACTGAGAAGAGGTGGATTGACGAGGTATGCTTTAAGCTGGTTGAATGAGTCTTGTTGCTACTGCCCCCACTCAAATCCTTTAGCCCCCCTAAGGGCTTTGAAGAACGGGAGGCACTTCTCCCCGGATTTCGACAGAAAGCGCCCTATGGCGGCTAGGCGACCAGTCAATCTTTGAACTTCCTTGACATTTCTAGGAGGGGCCATGTCCAATATGGCCTTGATCTTCTCCGGATTTGCTTCTATTCCTCGTTGGCTAACCATAAAGCCGAGGAACTTCCCTGATGAGACGCCGAACGCACACTTGTTCGGGTTGAGTCTCATATTGTGTTTTCTCAGAACATCAAATGCCTCTTGGAGGTCAGCCACATGATCAACACCTCGGATGCTTTTCACCAGCATGTCATCGACGTACACTTCCATGTTCCGGCCGATCTGTGCCTAGAAAACCTTGTTGACGAGGCATTGGTATGTCGCCCCTGCATTCTTTAGGCCGAATGGCATGACTCTGTAGCAATAAAGGCCTTGGTCGGTCACAAAAGATGTCTTCGGGATATTCGGGGGGAACATTCTTATCTGATTGTAACCCGAGAAAGCGTCCATGAAGCTGAGGAGCTCATGTCCCGAGGTTGCGTCAATCAAAGTGTCGATGCTCGGCAGAGGGAAGGGATCTTTGGGGCAGGCCTTGTTGAGGTCGGTGAAATCAATACAAATTCTCCACGTCCCATTGGACTTCTTCACCATTACTACGTTTGACAACCACTCAGGGTAGTTTACCTCCTGTATGAATCGGGCTTTCAACAGCTTGTCTACCTCTTCTTTGATAGCGAGCTGACGCTCGGGGGCGAATTTGTGCCTCTTCTACTGAACCGGTTTGGACTCCAGATCAACACTCAGGCGGTGGACCAAGAGTTCTTCGGAGATACCGGGCATGTCTGCAACTGACCATGCGAAGAGGTCTTGATTGCTTCGGATGCATTTTACGATATCTGAGTATAGGGCGGACGGCAGGGTCTTGCTAACGAAGAACTTGTGGGTCGGCTCTTGCTCCGAGAAGAGCACCTCCTCCAATTCGTCCACCGGCTCGGAAGTCGGCCGAGCGGCATCTTGAGGAATTTCCAGTGTTTCTAAAGAGAGGACGGGTCCGAGGGTAGAGGTCATATAACACTTACGGGCCTGCTCCTGATTGCCCCTTACTTCTCCTACTCCGGCTCGGGTGGGGAATTTCATTTTGAGATGATAGGCAGAAGGGACGGCTTCAAGGGCGGCTAGACCGGGCCGACCCAAAATGACATTGTAGGCTGCTGGGACATCTACGACCATGAAATCTATCGACTCCGTGCGGGTAGTAGGAGTTTTGCCAGCTGTGACATCGAGGGTAATCACCCCTTCAATAGTCACCGGCACTCCTGTGAACCCATGGAGCGTGTAGCTGGCAAGCTTGAGTCTGTCTCGGGAGAGCTTCAGGCCCTTAAAAGCGTCGAGGAAAAGGATGTTGACGGAGCTGCCGTTATCTACTAAGATCCTCTCCACTTTGAAATTGGCCATGTGAAGACTGATGACGAGTGCGTCACAATGAGGGGTGCGGACACCCTCGAGATCTTCGTCAGAGAAGGTGACGGGCACTCCGAGGCCTTTGGGAGGAGGGGTGGTTCGGACTGAGTTGACTTCTCTGATAAATGCTTTCCGAAAGGAGTTCGAGGAGCCCCCCATTGGACCCCCATGAATGAGGTGGAGGACTCGCTCTTCCTCAAAGTCTGGCGTCTCTTCTCGTTCCGGACGCTTGTTAGCCCCCCTGAGGCTAGGGGAGGAAGTTCGGCTCGGTCCTTTCTTACAAACTTCGCCAGCTGCCCCCTCTGGATAAGGGCTTCGATCTCGTTTCTCAGAGCACGGCAATCGTTGGTGTCATGCCCATGGTCCCGGTGATAGCGGCACCATTTCTCTCTATCTCTTCTCTTGGCGGGGGTGTTCATCCTCGGAGCTGGAGGTAAGACCCCTTCTTTTTCGACTTCCATGAAGATGGCGGAGATGTTAGTGGTGAGGGGAGTGAACTTCTCAAATCTAGGGGGAGGTCGGTGCTGGCCGGCATTATCCTTCTGGAGCTTCTTGGCTCCTTCTTCTTCCGTTCCCATCCTCTTAAACCCGGAGGTAGATCCTTTCCAGTTGGGTTGTTGCTCGGCCTCTTCGGCCCGGATATACTTTTCAGTGCGAAGGCAGAGGTCGGAAAAGTCCTGCGGTGGTTTCTTGGCGAGGGAGGAGCGGAGGTTGGAATTGAGGACATTGGATTGGAATGCTGCGGTAGCAACTGACTGGTCGAGGGATGCGATGGTTCTGGCTTCAGCTGTGAACCTCTTCATGTAGTCCCTCAATTTCTCTCCCTTCTTCTGACGGAGGTGCAATAACGAGATGCTGGTCTTCTCAGCCCTACGACTGCTTACGAAATGTGTGATGAAGAGGGTTTCAAACTGCTCGAAGGAGAATATTGAGGAAGGGGCGAGGCGAGAGTACCATTCTTGAGCTGGTCCTTTGAGTGTGGCGGGGAAGGTTTTGCATAGGAGGGCATCAGAAGCTTGATGGAGGAGCATCAGAGTCTTAAAGCTTTCGATGTGATCAACTGGATCGGTCTCCCCGGTGTATGTCTCAAATTGGGGAGGTTTGAATCCGAACGGGACAGGTGCATCCACTATGGTTCGGGAGAAAGGGGGTCGGCTAGGACGTAGGGTCCTCCCCCTGAGCTCCTCTTCTCGGTTTATCTGACCCAGGCGTCATTCTACTTCATGAAGTCGGCGGTTCATGGTGTCATCTCTCCGACGGTAATCTGCCGAGCCACGAGACTCGTCTTCGTATGAGGGAGAGCGAGGGCTGCGGCGATGGTAACTTCGGGAGCGGCGAGGACTTGGGGTACGCCGAGAGTTGCTAGGAGCAGGACGAGGAGATGGGGACCGTCGGTGAGGGCTTCGGACTAGAGGAGGGGACGGGACCTTTGGCTCATTAGGATTTTGACGGAGGTTGAGGGCCTGCAGGACGGTCGCTTGGAACTGCTGGAACTCGGCACGGGTGATTGGTGACTCATTGTTCCTGGGCTGTTGCCGACCTGCAGGAGAGTGCCTCCTTCGGTAATGATCGGGGGACTCCTTCCTTCCTCTGCGGACGGGGGACCTGTGGTACCGGTGGCGAGGAGACCGCTCACCCGGATAGTGTTGGCGGGAGGCTCCCTCTCGGGCCCGCTTTTCTTCCAGATGGCGGCGGAGGTCATCATCTTTCTGGCGATTAGGGGCGGTATTGTGGCGACCAGAGGCGCGTGGGTGATGGGAGGCCATAGAGTCCGTGGAGGCATTGTGGATGGAGAGATGCTCTTGCTGAAGGGGTTGTTTTTGAGGGTTAGGACCCTTTGGATCAGGAGGGGGAAGGTTCTGTTGGAGCGGGTCTTCCGCGGTAGGGGGAAGTTGCCCTTGTTGTTGAGCAGGATTGTTGGAGACTTCTTGCTGCTGATCAGGGTTGGGTCCTCGGTTGGACCCCCTCGATCTGACTTTCCTAGGAGGCATGGCTGGAGGAGATCTGTTCACCAGGAAGAGGAGAGGTTTCTATTCGTTAGTTTCCCACAGACGGCGCCAATCTGTTGCCGCTAAATTAGGTGTGGGGGCAAACAGATAGAACTTGTGGATTCTTAGGGAAACTGAATAGAAAACCTGTGTACCTGTTCCGTAAGGGCGTCGATCGTCATTCCCGCCGTGCACCTGCAAAAAGTGCGAGACACCGGGGTTGTTCCCGGCGACGCACCCTCCGACGCTCAAGTCAGTAATCTGGCAGACTATGAAAGAGCGCAAAAACTGGTGAAAGATTGATTACCTCTTAATGGAGATGGGTGGGGGGTATTTATAGGCGTCTTAGGGAACAGATTAGGCATGTAATTCCTAAGTATATAGATAAGGAATGTAATCCCTAATCCCCAGTGAAAGGATAGAAATGAATCGGGGCCGTTGATTAATATTAATCAGAAACCCTAATTCTATCCCGCTGGACCGGGTTTGTTGCTGGTTGAAACCTGCACCCCGTTGAGGTGGATCCATTCGCGGGTTATTGGATCTGCGAGAAGGAGACCCAGTACCCGCTTCAGACCCGTTTTGTAGGTAAAATTACTGTTTTACCCCTGAACTTCAGGATTCGTGTCCAATTCGGACGGTCTTGATTAAATCCCTATTTTTAGCCATATCACTACATAATTTACACAGTCTACATCTAGTCATTCTCTATTTCCTGCGATTCTTTTTTCGTAGTGTTCTGTGGGTTCATATTTTGGTGTTTCTTCTTCTTCTTCTTTCCTAAAATACTTCTTTCTTTAATTTGTCACTTCCGTTGTAAGTTATAAGGTCTTTTATTAGAGGGTGGTCTTAAATATTCGTACATATTAGATGGTTTTTTTGTAGGTTTTGTTATGATATTGTCTTTCTCTTGATCTATTTTTATTTCTTCATTTGTTATATCTAGATTTTTTAAGGCTTTATCTACTTCCTCTGAATTGGGATTTGCCATTAAATCTTCTATTTCTAAAGTATTTATATTGAGTTTGTTATGATTTCTAAGTCCTTCATACCTTATTCCGTTATGCATAATTCTTCTTCTCTATCTTCTGTTATATATCTACCTTGTTCTTTTATGTTATTATTTATGATTTTCAAATCTTTTCTTATAGTTCCTACAAACTGTGGGCCATTATAATCTTTTTCCAACTCTTGAATGATTATCATATAAATTTCTTATTCTATTTTTGAATTTAATTTGTGTATTGATGTTTATACTTTTGGACTACTAACCATACTTACCTTAATATTCTATATGCCAGTGTGTGTTAGTAATACCAACTTGCTTCTTCGTTTCTATAATATAATACACTGTATGCTAACTCTTTGTATTTGTTTAGGTAGCTTTTGAGTTAATTTACTTGTTATTACAAAATATTTTAATATTTTCTTATCAGTTATATGCTTTCTTTCTATTAGTCTACTATCAACGTATCTTATATTAGTTTTAATGTTGTGTAAATATCTTCAAAGGTAGGGTCATTTTTAGAAAATTACTTCCAAATGTCTTAATATTGTAAATAGTTTGGGAGTGTCCTATATTTGCAAATACTTTCTAAAAAAATCCTATATATGAAATTGACTCTGGTTTCTTTTATAGTCCACATATTGTTCTGATTTCTCATATACAATATATCTCATATACACTAAACTATGTTCTTAGAGCTTTCTCATAACTAGAGATAGTGTCTATTATTCCTAAAGTTGGTGGTGTTAAAGTTCCTTGTGTTCCTTGGTCGTCTGTTGCTCTAGGTCTTTTATTATATCTATTTTTTCTTCACTTAATCCATTCCACTATTTAGCTACTACTCCTATAAAAGTTGCTTCTACAAATCTTTCAAATGACATTCCTGATAGATATTGTCTAAACCATACTATTAAAGTTTTTTTTATCCATTGTTCTATGGACATATCTACATCTTTACACAATCTGTATTTAACCATTTACTATTTCCTACTATTTCTTTTTCATAATGTTCTATAGGTTTATATTTCGGCATTTTAGATGTTTTTTCCTTTCCCTTTTCTTGTTCTTTTCATTTCTATTCTTCCATCTCCAAGGGGTAAAATATGGTAATATGTAGGATAAAGTCTTTTGTTAGGTGGTGGTCATAGATATTCGTACATGTCAAAGAGATCTACCTTAATGCTTGTTATAATCTTATTATCTTCTTGATATGCTTTTGTTTCATCATTTGTTACTAGTAATTTACACGGGCGATGCACGTTTTAATAATTTCAAAAAAAAAAAAAAAAACTCTGACGTATATATTGAAGAATTGAACTGAAAACCTCATTTATATTAGTTATGTACGTGCGTAGCACATGTTGGTAGAATGACAAAAATGACAAATGACACTAAGGCCTTCTCCCATTATAATATTATTACAGATATATAACTGTCTGAATGCTTCATCTACTTCTTCTGGTTTATGATTTGTCATTAAATATTCTATTTCTAAGATATTTATAGTTTATTTTGTTATAGCTTTTAATTTTTTTATATTTTCTTCAATTATTTATTTTTGTTCTTCACATTCATTACTTATATAATTATTTATATTCTTTATGTTATTCTTTATGACTTTTATGTCATTTTATAACACCTATATAATATGGGATACTCCTTCCTCTAAAATTTTCTTCTAGGTCTTTGATATGTAACTGACATATGTTTCCGGGTTATCACTGATTCCTAAACCTCACTGATTCCTAACCCTAGCCCCTTATATATTTTATATGTTATTTCTTTTAAGGTCTTTATCTCTTGTTTTAATTCTATAATATGTTGTTGTATTGGTTTATTTATTCTGTTGTTGTTTCTTTATAATTTTCTGTAGTTTATCTTTTGTAATTGTTATGGTAATCTTGTATTCTGGATTTTAGTTCTTCTATATCTTTGGATTTTATTTTATCTATGTTGGTTCTTGTATTTCTATCTATGTTGCCTCCTAATTTATTTAATAAGTATAAATTAGTCTAGTTTAACTGTTTATGTTTTCCTAATCCTCCATCACCATTAAAATAAATGGTCAAATTTTCCATAATTAGTTGTGCCTTGTGGCCAATAACTATTATTTGGTAAATTGTCTGGGTTATAGTTGCATATTCTTGATTCTATCAGAGGAGTATTATCCATGATAATACCAACTTAATTCTTTGTTTCTGTAATCTAATTCTTTGTATGCTATTGTTTTTGGTATTTCTTTAGGTAATTTACTTGTTATTCTATATGTTATTATCAAATAATTGACTATTTCTTTATCAGTGGTATATTTTCTTTCTATTAAACTTCTATTAACATATTTATTTTAAATTTTAAGAGATGTTTTAGTCTTAAATCCCTTAATCTTTTTAAAACCGGCTCTGATACCAACATGCATGATCTTTTGGAAACCTTGGAAACATTGAAAACTAAGAAAAAATGATTTGTAGAGGGAGAGTTTTCCAAAGATACCTAAACAATCAAGAAAAACGATCCAACATGCTTCTGACCTAGCTGAGCTTTTTTGAGCTGTTTTGTACCAGCAACTACTAGTGGATAAATATACTTAGTACGCACCCCAGTTTTTATGCTCCTTTTGCGTTACTCTCTTCCTAGGATTACTATATTCTTCAATAGAACTTCACCGTGAGACACGTCTGTAACAACTAGTAGCACTACAATATAGACAACTACAACCTAGTTACGTTTCCTACCATAGGAGTCCAACTCAACTCTGTACATTGTAAATTGGCCTTTAGCAAGATTTTTTAGGCATAGCTTTGTACAGCCCTCCCTGAGAGAGAAAGTTTATTAATCATACATGAGATTGGATACAAGATAATTATATTACTTCAGATTCCAGACTACAAATTCTTGCTAAACTCGTATCACACTTAGCTTACAAGTCTCTCTTATTTATTTTTCTCTTCTTTCTTCTCTATCCCTCATTCCTACAAGGCATTCCCTTTAATAGAGAAAAGTTTGGCTTACATTATTGCCTGCTTACATGCTTCTTTACATCATTTTTTCGATAATTGCGAATTTGCATCATTGCTTACATAAGAAATAGTTCTTCGTTATCTTCTTCTGCTTTGCATTGTCCACATTTATGAAGGTGTTCTGTCTTCATCAGTGTACAATAATGCCTTGTTGTCTCTTCTGTCATTGAAATCTGGCCTTTTTCTAAGACCTTATATCAGCTGTCAAATATTTCCTTTTTCTCCTGTGGCTATTTTATTTTAGCAATACTGTATACTAATATTTTTCTTTGGATTTGGGCTTTCATAGATCTAGATGTTACTATCTCTGAGTTTTAAATATTTTAATTCACAGAACATATTCCTAAAGCCCATGGCTTTTCTTTATGGGATTATTTTTTCAAATTCCTCCAGATTATGTTCTACAATATTATATGCTCCATATATTATTTGGGTAATCATGCCGAACTTTATGACATGTTCTATGATGAACTCAAGAATATTCACATTTAGGAGTAATAATCTTATAGCAATTGGACATTTTAATGCTCTATATGTGATATTTTACTCTTCTTTTCTTCTTTTCCATAGGAAACAACCAAAAGCAGCAAAACAAAGCAGATTCCAGACTAATACAGACTGAGAGGATGATATACAGGGAACAGCAGAGATCAGTCGACTGGTTCTTGGAACAGGCGACTGGACAGAGAGTTAGATGGGGCTCGGCGCAGTCGACTGCTACCCAAGCCAGTCGACTGGTCGTGGCGGAGTCAGAAGATAAGAGCAGATGAAGATGCATCCTCATCCAAACCCAGGTCGTCTGCATATAACAACTCTTCATTAATTAAGAAGGTGGACTCAGTCTTATGCGTTAAAAGATAAGAAATCAGGAACTTTGCAAATAAGGAAGGAAAGAAGAAAACAGAAAGAAATAAAACGCAGATCAAATAAGGGAGGAATTAAATAAAAAGAAGAGGACCTTTCTATAAAAGAAAAGTGCAAACCCTAATACTCTAGCCGTGTTCTATAAATATCAACGAAGAGGCATTAAGAGAAGGACGGAAGAGAGAGAGAGGCCGGATCCATCAACAAGAAAAGCCGTCGACAGCAAGCATCAAGAAGGAGAACAAGTTGACTGCTGATTGGGCTCAATTTCAACATCATACAAATCAGTGTTCTTCTGTTCTTCCTTTGAGTCTTATTTTTATTGTAGTCATGAACTCTATTTTATCAATCAATAAAAGTTTTATTATGTGGACTTAACTTTCATAGTTGGGTAGATTGAAACCGTAGTTATGTGATGCTTATATTCTTCTGAATACTACTCTATTACTTATTGATTAAACCTGAGTGAATTGGAATAGATTTATAATAATCAAACTTGCTCAGAGTCCTAAGGACAGTCGACTGAGGTGACAGCAAGTCGACTGGTCTGAATCTGAGATTATTAAGTTTGTGTAGTATAGATCTGGATCTGTTATATGAGCATATTGAGATGACCCGTATCTCGTGTTCATATCTTGTAACAAAGGAATCTTTCGGGGTTCTTGGTTTAATCAACTTGAAGGATCTAGATCTGATACCAATTTCTAGAACTTCAAGTGTTTGTTCGTTTCCATTGTTCCTATGTTTTCTTTAAGTGCAACTTAGTAGATACCATGCCAAATACTTACGGAAAGAAACGAATTAGAGTAGATACCATGCCTAATTCTTGGCCTAGGGAAACATTAACTTTAAGGAGTAGATACCATGCCCTTAGAGGAACAAACATGAGTGATTAGAATAGTAGGTGACTTAGCATTACTGACTACAGGTGGAAATCAATGCCCAACTACTTTAATAGATATTCGTGACTCAATTTGAGATACTATTTAATTTAGAAATTTTATACTTTCATGTCCTTAGACTTTTAGATCAACACTTTAAGATTCTATTTTCTATTTTATTGATTAGTGAGTTAAGTACTACAATCTCTGTGGGATCGACCCTTGCTCGTCACTACGCTTCTCCAAACGATTCGTACACTTGCGAGGTTTTAATTTGTGTCTAGTTTATCTGTTTATTTAGATAACTAGATTGCACAACATTCTGCTGATAATTCTTCGCCATCTTCTAAAATTCTGGAATTGTTGAATATATACGGACATAAACTTTGGATGCTTTTGTTAGTCCAAAATAATTTCGGACCGCCTTAATATTTGTTTGGGAAATAGGCTAAGTTCTTCACATTCCTTTGATGGATATATGTAATGAATTAGGCCTCGATCAAATAATGCTCTTGCAGTCTTTGGATATGCTCCTCGATTAAATAGTGCTCTTGCAATCTTTGGATTTGCTCCTGATAAGATAATGAATATATATATATATATATACACACTACATTTGCCCGTGGGCACGTGCCTACGACACATTTTTCCTGTGGGCACGTGCCTACGACACGTTTTCGGAAAGATACAGCATATGAAGTCTTGTAAACAGTAAAACAACAATTATGTAGCTCAAGTTTGAATAGTAAACAATAATTAGTTGTAAATAAAAGTCCATGTTTCCATTAGTATATGTTGAAAAATAATTATAAATGGAGGTGTAAAATCCAACAGAACTTTGATTATGAAAAATGATGAAATTTAACTGTTGATGAGATATTTGCTATTTTCAATGTAACATGAGCAATAAAAAAAATACATAAAAATTTTAAAAATTTACAAACTTGAAATCTGAAAATATAAATTTCTGAATAAATAGAGAGAGAATAAGAGAGAGGAAAGAGAGAGGGAGAGAGAAAAATAAATAAATAAATAAATAAATAAATAAATAAATAAATAAATAAAGGAGTTGTTTTGAGGGGATTTGAATTTGAGTTTTGGGGGGGAACTTTTGGGCGGAAAAATATGTTTCGTGAGGTTAGATCTGGACCATTGATTTCAACCCTATTTAATGAGAGCCACTTGATAGCTTTCTTTGTGTTTTATGTGTTTTATAATATATATATATATATATATATATATATATATATATATATATATATATATATATATATATATATATATATATTTATAAAGGTGGAATATAGTCATCCTGTTTCATTAATTAGGTTAATAAAACAAACCCATGGTACTGGGCTCAAATACAAAAACTACAGTACAGAAAATAAATAATACTACCTCCATGGAACATAGGAGGTTGAGATACCTACAACAATCTCCAAACATATAAGAGCATCAAAATGCTAACAACAAGATAAGATAGTTCCATCCAACAAAACCCTGGATGGTGGGCCACCAAATCATGATGTGTCAAATCAGTCTAAAGTGGGACCGATCACCACCTCCTCATCATCGTAGTCATCCGCCTCAAATGCTATAGCGATTCTATCTCTGGGACCTTTCGTCGTTATTGTAGCCCAAAAGAAAATGAGATGCATGACATGAGTAAGGTTACCAGAAATACTATTACACAACCTACGAAAATAAAAATTATTTCTGTCAAGCCATAAAACTCAGGTCGTTGCGGCAATAGCGATATACCGCATTTCCCTCATCTCCTGGCTCTTGTTAGCGGAAATAGGGCATATCCATAGATCTTCGTAGGTCTATGGAACCCCGATGTGCTGAGGGCTTTCAAGACCTCGTAAAGGACAAAAAACTCCTGTTGTTCAAGATATGACATTGGTGAATTGTCTCATCTGTCATAGCAATGCAATCCAAAATACAACATCCCTTAATAAAACCAATTTATTCATTACTGATAAGTTGGTCAATTAGTTTGCTTAATCTATTAGCAAGGAGCATGGTAATTATCTTTACCGAGTAGTTAAGTAGGCTAATGGGCCGAAAGTCACCAACTCTAGGAATAAGGACTACCTCAGCAAAATTAAGTCTCCTTAGTTTGAGTCTGTGGTCACAGCATTAATAAATGAAAGTCATAAGATCAACTTCAATCTCATCCCAGAAAGTCTGGTACAAGATCATCGGGAATCCGTCCAAACTTGGGGCTTTATCATTACCCATCTGTAACACCAGTCCTTTAACCTCTTCCTCTGTGAATGGGAGCCCAAGAGAGCATATGAATTTATCAAGACCCTCAACCCTACATTGCCAGAACTCTTCTCTTAACGGGACCCTAAAATCTATTTTACGTCCAAACAACATTTTAAAGTGGGTTTGGAAAGTGAGATCAATATCCTTATCTTCTTGAATCACCCCAAACTCAATATGGATAGATAAAATGATGTTATATCTCCGTTGCACGCTAGCAACATGATGGAAAAGGACGTGTTCGCGTATCCGCTTTGAGCCACAAAATCCTAGACCTCTGATGCCACTTGATCTCTTCCAATTAGTATAGTTGAGCAATATCCTCTCTAAGCGTTAACAGATTATTATGTTCTGACAGGGTAAGGTCTCTAGATTCATCAATCCTTTCCAAGCCATCAATATCCTCAAGGATGGATTCTGTGTTCTCCCGATATTCGCAAACCGTGTTTGGTTCCACTTCCTTAACTTCGTTCTAAGTTGCCTAATCTTTTCGCACCAAATTGCGCCAGCTTCATTACCCCCAGTAAGAAGAGCCTAACTTTGCATAACCATGTGATGAAAACCTTAAATTTCCTGCCAGGTTTTCTCGAACCTAAATTTCGTTGGTTTATTAGTGTGATGCTCACCGGAGTCAAGTAAGGTGTGAACACGATTGGAGGTGGGTCCTGGCAGTGATTTAGCATTGGCTAGAGGAAATTTGGCCTCCCATTCCAGAGAGACCAACACTCTATTCAGTCTAGCCAAAATAGGGGATGCTTGCATATTAGACCAGGTGAATAGTTTATCAGGAATTGGGATGTCAACCAATAGAAGATCAGTAATAACTCTGTTGAACACCTCTCTTTCCAAGTCGCCAGAGCCTCTTCCACGATATTCAAATGTAAATCTTATGATGTTAAAGGTAGCGCCCCCCCCCCCAGCCAAGAGTGTCGCCACCCTGTCTGAACTGCACGGAGTTCTTCCCAGAAAATAGCTCTATTGAATGCATGATTCGGGCCATATACCACTGTGATAAGCTTTTTCCAGTTATCACACCGATGTTGAAGAAGAACCGATAGTGAGAAATATCCTCTAGGCAAGAGAAAAAATCGAGGTTAAGGCCAATAACGATGCCCCTCGATGCCCCATCGGAAAGGGAAAATCTCCCACTCTAATATTCTATTCCCCCCGACTCTCTTAAGACTACTAACATGTTGGAGTTTGGTTTCTTGAAGACCAACAACATCAGATCTAGATGTATTGATAATGTCCATAATCATCTCTCGTTTTCCCCGTCTCCCCAAACCTCTAACATTTCAAAATAGAATCTTCATTGATACCTGAGAAAGGGTTACGTGGTGGGATAGGTTCAAGATTCGCCGCAATGTTAATTCTCTTAGTTTCTCATCCTGGAATTATTCAAGAGGAAAGCCTTGTGCTCCATATCGCCTACCGCAAGACCATAGGTTTTGGCAAGATAAAAAACTTCGGGATCAGACATGAAACTAAAAACTGATGGCAAAAAATAATGTGTAATTCCATCATCGATTTTCGCTGACTTCGCAGCAGTAGCAATCTCTAAATAGTCCCCTAAGGATTCCACATGAGCCCTCTAGCTATTTTGTGAACCTTGAAGTCTTGCACCCTCTTAGCTATTTTGTGATCCTTGAAGCCATGCGACTTGCTAACGATAATGTGATCGGCTTGAGGACTCCTCATTTGCGATGGGACTGAAGATGGAACAAACTCATGAGTAGAATATGTATCGGGACAAATCAGTGTATCAGCTACAAACTCCTCATCACAATCCAATTCTTCAAATAAGTCATCTTCAAAATCAATACACAATCTTTCGCTATCATCCATCAAACCATCAGCCAAAAGCCCAGACGAATTAGTACAATTAGTAGAGATGGACCCCAACTTGGGCCCATCATTTGCTGCGATCAAATCAGACCCACTCAAAGGCCCCGATAACACAGCAAGCCCATTATTTAATAGTCCAGACACAATATTAGGGTTAGACCCCAACTTGGGCCTAACAACAAAGTGAAGCCCATTATCCCCGAACCCCACACAATGCTCATCCGTGGGTTAATAGTTGCCATGTGGCAGATGAACATTGGTGACATGTCAGTTATGTTACCTTCTTGAAATCCACAACAGCCATGTGTCATGAGCTCATCGGTTGAGAAAGCGGTGGATGGTTCTAAAACCCCAAGAGCCACGGGATACTCTTGAGCCATGAGCTCTTCAATCTCGTCTTCTTCATCTTATTTTTAGGAAAGTCTTCATCTTTTTGATGAAAAGTTTCTCCCTCTTCAAAACTTTTTTCTTTTGTTCTGTTCCTAATCCCAGGTACTTGACCTGTAACATCCCAGAAAAATTAATTTTAATATTTTTGCACGTGCATTGCACGTAAAATTTCATATATTTTAGTCCCATCTAAGAATCATGCACATTTTTCTTCTCATTTTTTTTCACATTTGTGTTATTTATTTTAATTAATCCCATTAGGTCTAAAATCTATTTTAAAGCCCACTAAAAAAAATTAATTAAAAAGGGAAGCCTAAGATTAATTCTATATTTAAATGAACACTTTAAATTCTAGTACACTTATCATGTAAAATACACCTACAAATAAATTAATAACAATTAATAAATAAAATGAAAAGTGTGTGCACATTGGGTGCACGTGCATGTGTGCACTAGAAGGGGTTTGGCCGGCCACATGGAGAAAGAGGGAGAGTGGAGGGAGTGTGTGAGAAAGTGGGGTAGTTATTTGAGTAGTGGGTGTCATCTCAACCACACAATACTCCTATAAATATTCCCATCCTTAAACATGAACACACACTTAGTATCAACAAAAATCAAAAGAAAAAAAAAAAGAGGAGGCTTTCGGTTTGCAAGAGAGAAGTGGAGTTCGGGTTTCATTTGGCTAAAGAGGAGGAGGCCTTCTGTTGGAGCTTGGAGCAATTTTTCTAGGAGTTCTAATTTCAATTTGCATCAAGAAGAGGTGGGTGTCTCTTTTGCTTTTCAAATTATTATAGAATGCATGTGTAGGTAGTTTATGCTTGAAACTGATAATTAGTATGAGTTCTTTCTTACTTTGGTGATGCATATTGTGTTGTTATCTAGACATTTTAGTAGTAATGAAATATGAGAAAGCAAATGCATGCTAGATAAAGAATTATAATTTAGAAATGTCATGATGATTAAATTATGACTTTATTAGATGGTTTGGTAATGATGTCATGAGGGGATCATATATATGATTTGTGTATGTATGTAAAATTGTGATAACAAAATAATATAAAGATAGGAGTGGTTTATAATCTGAAATGATGGGGAGAATTTTCCATAAATTCAGATTAATCAATAAGAAATAAAAATGTATATTAATGCTAGTCTTCGTATAAAAAGTAGTAAATGTTACTAGTTGAAATATAAGGGTTCTAAAAGTGACTATTTAATTTAATTTGTGAACATTTTCATGTCACCATTTATAAAATTAAGGGATGAGCATTTCTAGAAATTTAGAAATACAATTTAATAGTATTAATTATGATGGAAAGCAATAAAAGTAAAAATTAGTCGAAAGAGTTGAAATGAGATTAAACATAGAGTGGAGTTAAAAAGTTTTAAACTCTTATACTATTAGTATTGGAGTTGGCTCTTGTGGCTAGCGCAAGCGCCGGCACGCCACACGCTACCACATCACGCTTGGGGGTTCTCTAGTCACGGGTTCGAGCCTGGGAGGCTCTGCCTCCTGGGGAATTTCTTTGAATAAAAATCAAAGAGCGTGTTTGGGCGATAAAAACAACTCAGTGGGTTTCTTATCAAATTCGTGAGTGGCTCACTGGTTGGGGGTTACTGTTGGTTTTAGGTTCGAATCCGGGTGTATTACTTTTGGGTTTTATTTTATTTTTGAGATTTTTCATGTTTTAAAATTTGGGAAACTTCACAGAAATACTATAGAATATTATTAGAATACTTGGGAATTATTTCACATTATTCTAAAAGATATTTTTGGGGATTCAAAAGCCATATTCATGTATTAGATGGGTTTTTCAAGATTAGAAAGAAAGTGTACATGAATAAAGATTTTAAGTGTAACGCCCCGAATTCCAAATAAGACCGAATTCAAGATTTCACAGGATCTTACACTTCACTTCGTACAATTTTACAAGAAAATTAAAACTTTTCAACATACATCAGAGTTCTTTACATTTTGTTTACACAGCGGAAGGATAAAAGAATTACAACATTGAAAATAAAATACAACTTATACAACTTTGTTAATGTAAATCATCAATTGCATCATAACATCTTTACTTCTTCATGAAAAAGTCCATTACCTGCATATTAAGCTGTGGGCACGTCAGTCACTTACAACTAACGAAAATGTTATATTCGGCCATCCTCTCTATGCCGTACATATAACGATCTCAATACTTTATCAAATCACAATTTTGAATGAACAATAAAGTGTCAAAAGTGATTATTCTAAACATATAAGTGTATGCGATGCCTTAATGCCTAATGCATACAATTTTATTTTAAGATGACACTAATGCATACTTGTTCGGATTCCATGCATCCCATACTACATAAGTCCGAGGGCAAGCACCTATGCACTCCACATTGTAGGGTTCCATCCCTCGCCATGATACTACCCAGTAGTAAGAACAAGGTTCAGATATTCCACGAGTACGGATCCCAGCCCCGGATTACACCGTCCGACTGTTATACAGACTCCTCGTCGTGCCAATACCCCGTAAGTGCCCCTTTAGCCTTGGTATACGTATATACACTGGAGTACGATAAACTATCCACCTGACTACACATAGTCCCAGATTTCAAAATAAAAATTCGTCTCCATCGAAGTAACCTCATTCCCGGAGTACACCGCCCGACTGGGTCTATAATCCTGGAGTACACCGCCCGACTATATAGAGTGCCCACTTACGTTTGCCCAGGTTTACTACACTTCTCTTAAGTGCCTAATTCTTAAGTTCAAGACATGAATAAGTTATCATTCCTAGAATTAGTTTTACCTCCTACCAGATCTACTCACAAAAATACGAGATAACTCCTTGGCAATATCTCAAAATTATATCTCAAATCTTTTATTTCAATAGTGTCGGTACCCGAGGTCTTACTAACTCTAAATCATAATTTTTCATGTACAAGAATCATGGGTATTCATACCCTTCATCATATCATGTCTTAAACTCAAATTATTCTTATCTTTAACTTATTCACAAATGTGATCAAAGTCACACCATTCATGATTCATTTCTCCATCCTTAATTCTTTTCCAACAATAATTTTTCTCAGGAATTTATCTAATTAAAAACTCATTATCAATTTAAACACATATAATAATCAAGTATTCAACATAAATGCATAATCCCATCAAGAGAATTAATTCTCATATCAACATTTTATTTTTCTTCTAAGGATTTAAATCATACTCTTAAACAATTTATTTTGAAGACAATATCTCATTCTATCTCAATGTCTCTTTTACTTCTCAAAAATATACATGGAAATCTTTTAAACTATTTTTTTTTATAAAATCTCCATCACATTGTATGAATACTAGAATTCTTTTCCCAAATTTTTAACTTGCATTAGAACCCATTAATTTATTTAAAAACACCAAAATATAAAAGAGTGGCTGTCAGGTTTCGAACCCGAGCCAAATCAGCCAGCGCCGCAGGCTCAACCCACTAGCCGCTAAGTCCAATGGACTTGGCTGTCAAGAACCCAGTCCGAAAGCCTCAAGTCTTCGAGTTTTATATGATTTTAAAACAAAACAAACAAAATATTTTGGGCCAGTGAGACTCGAACCCAGGCCGACCAGGAGACAGCGCAACGCCAGACCACAGGGCCAAGTGCGCCCACTGACATTCAGTCACCTAATAGGCCTTTGTTCAATCTCTCTGTTATTCCATTATTTTCATAAAATCTCCATTTTCATTCGATCTAATCTTTTCATTAGTTTACAGATAGTTCATTTAGACTGAAATCTAGTTACTAATAGTAACTCATGGATAAAAAAATCAATATTTTGACAATATATCTAAATTTCAAATCTATTTCTTCTCTTTTATGAATAAGCAATTTATTTCTTCATTTTAATCAACTAGCAATTTCCAACAACCAAATGAAATTATGTGTATCAGATTTTCTTTAGAAGGAATTATTTTTTATCATAAAAGAAAATCTCAACAATTGCTTATATAATTATAAATTAACATGCATATGGCAAAAACTCTTTTTTTTCTCATTTGCATACAACATAATGATAATTTGTGTATTAATCATAACAAAATTCTTCACATTTCTTATGTATTTGATCTACATAATCTCATCAAAATTTCTATACTACGCATTTAACATAATAGCATGCATATTCTATTTTAGAAAGTACAAGAACACCCACATCACATCAAATTGATCTATATTAATAATATCATATTCTAGCATGATCAACATATGAATTAGAAAATATAGAGACCACCCACCTTTTATGAAGATTTTGATAATGAGAAAGACGAAAACAGCTCCTTGCTCCTAGCAAATCCTTCTCCTCCTAGTAAGAACACTCCACTCTCTTTCTATTTCTTTGTCTTATTTTGATTTGTTTTTGGTGTCAAAAGATAATGAGGAATGAGGTTGTATTCATAGGATGAGATGAGGGCCTAAAAAGCAAAATTTTCCACCTAATAACTCTCTCTTAATTACCCACTCAACTCTTTATTTTCTTAACTCCTAAACTCCCAACTCTTCATCTCACCACCTCTCCAAAAACTCTAACCCCCAACCCCTCTTCTTCCAAACTCCAAACCGGCCATATCTTCTCTTCTCCTCCCTGGCCAAGTACACTATGCCAAGCATGGGTGGCTCCCACATGAGACAGCCACGTCATTCATCTTTGATGAAGTCAAAGCAAACAATATCAGCACACATTGTGCTGGGCTTTTATCACGTGGGCCCCCACTCCACTTACACATTATTTATACACCAATCACCATTTTGTTTCCAAGCCAATTCATGCTGTTCTACATTCAAACAGTGGGCCTCCATATCTCAATATTCATCTCAATTATTACGTATGTAGAAAACACGTGCATTACACGTATAAAAGTATTTAGATCAAAATGCGAGAAAAATAAATTTCTATTTGATAAAATGGATTTGAATACATAAAATAAATAATTTAAACCCATAAAAATATTGCACGTAGCGGTGGAAACACATAATCGATACGTGCATTGAAAACACGTAAAAAGCACGTAAAATATCAAGATTGAAATATATAGGATAAAATCAATACGGAAAATGCATAAATAATCGGAAATCAAGATGTGTAGTGAAAACACGTTACAAAATACACGTGTGTAACACATGAAGGCAAAATTGTAATTTTCAATTTTGCGGGGTATTACATTAAGAGTTGGTTTATAATAAAATCAAACTCATGGTTAGGAGATTAAAAATAAGAATTTCTAAAGAGATTTTGTATTAAGAAGCAGTGATCTAATCTTAAAAAGGGATTTTTGTATTAAGAAATATACTTGAAGTATAGATAAAAATGGTAAGGGTTGTATTAATCAAAAGAACATTGAGAGTTGTCAAAGTGAATGAGTTTGGTTGATTAACCAAGAAATTGTTATAAAGTGATGTTGTGAGGAATTGAATACTTCATGATCTATAAGCATAAAGAAAGTGAACAAAGGAGATGATGAATGAAATGTTGTTGAGGTTAGATATAACATAATTGATCTCTGTTATTGAGATGGTTGTTGGAATCTAGAGGCTAGGCGAGACCCTTAGTAACCGCAATTTATGAATAAAGAAATTTGAGGAGTAGCTAGTATGGGCTAATGTTTCTCGTGTGTTAATTTAAGTCCGGTAGGGTGAGCTAGCTCTAGGTTGTGATGATTATAATTAAAACTTAAGAATAGGCACTAGAAGAAGATATGATAGAAATAATGACGAACATGTCCGGTAAAGAATGTGCAGTTCCTATGGGTCCGAGATCGAGAAATATGCCCAGTAAATCCATGTATATGGGCTAGGAGTATGTCCGTCTATCATCGGAAAGGCCGGTAAAGAGTTCGCAGTTCCTAGGAATGCTCGGGACGGACATGATACGCCTGGTAAATTCATTGAGGTGGGCTACGGGTAGGTCTAGTTTGTAGTTGCGAGAGATGACTTGCTAGGGTTCGTGGCTGAGGATACGTTCGGTAAATTCACTGAGGTGGGCTAGGGGTAAGTGCGACTCTTCAGTGACTACGTGTTGGAGTATATTCATTGGGTTAGGTTGCATGACGTGGGATGTAAACCCTATAATGAGGAGTATCTTAAGGGCTTGCCCTCATACCTATATAGTATGGGATGCATAGAATCCGTACAAGCGTGCATTAGTGCATAGTAGTGTAAATCAGCATTAGGCATTTAAGTCATATCATAAAATAACATGTTTAGGATAGTCAGTTTTTACACCTTATTGTGCATTGAAGTTTGTGTTTGCTAAAGTAAGAAAATTGCTATATTATAGTATTATGACAGTTGTATGCAACTGACGTGCCCATAGTTTTCCAGTGCAGGACTTGGATTAGCAAAAGGGCATAAATTTGAATTGATGTTCATGATTATTTTCAGATTAAAGTTGTTGAATGTTTAAGTTGTATATATCTTTGTTGTAACTCCTGCTGTGTATTTTTGTAAAAGAACAAAGTGTAATGAAAAAGTTTTAAATTTCTAGTAAAATTGTCCGGATTTGAAGGAAAAATATCCTGTTGTGCTACGAATTACATGTAAATGAAATTCAGGGCGTTACATGACCTTTCTTTTTTGGTGAAAACCCCAAAAACGAAGTCCCTTTACCCTGAGCTCCCTCTTCCCCTTTCTGAATCGCTATTGCTGTGGGTTTGGAGCTCTTTCCTTTGACTATAACAGTTCTCTGAGGTCTCAAATCCCTACCTTTCCCCTTTGAGCTACTGCCCAACAATTCTGAATCGTCCCCATTTAAGCTCAAGAGCTTAAAATGGCAACTTTTATTTGTCCTTCTCAAGCTGCAAACTGTTCAAAGGTTACTCTACATCTTTTTGACTTACTGCCCATTTTCCCATTCTAAATCTCTTACATGCAAGTCTGACAAGGTTGTTTAACTGCCTTTTTGCCGCTTATCTTGACCGTTGGTGCTGTTGAGCGGTGGATTCGAGACCTTGTGAATATTGGGATTGATGCCCGGCGGTAAAGGTTCCCAACGATCATCTAACGTTACTCGAAGGAGCTCACGGTGACCTCTTTCAAATTCATGGAAGCCATCGATCGCCATCTCTAACTCTGGTGAGGTAACCTATTTGTAAGTTCTGCCATCTCTAGAAGAATTAAGAGCTAGAAGCTCAGGGGAGGTATTTGATTGGGACTCTTCAATGATCACTGCCTTCTCTAGTATGAACCGAATCAGGTAAACTTCCGCATATGTGTAGAATTTAGAAAATCTCTGCATTAGATTGATATTGGGGCTACGAATGAGCACCCTAGCAGACACTAGATTCGATCGTTTTGTAGTCTTGAGTCTATTGATACTACCGTCCCAAAATCCGACACAATTTCTTGAATTGCCTCCTTCCTCCAGCAATGGAGGGGAATGTTATGGATCCAAATCCAATAAGAATCACCTTGTGGTAGATCAGCACCAAAATTAGTGGACCATTCTATTAATTATGCAGTGAACTGGCCGAAATCCACAACATCCATAGTTAGCACTTCCGCTAGTTTTTCCAGTGAGGGGAAGGAAATTAAGAATTGAAGATGGCATATGTTTTTAACCACCCACTTTCGATGACCCCTTATTGGCCATCGAGCGTTCAAGACATCCAAAAAATGATTTTCAGAGGGTTTACCATACTTGATTCGAGCAAATCCACACCATTTATGGAGCCACTGTGCTTCTTGTTTGATGATATAAAGACTATTGATCAACTTAACATGTGTCGGGTTATCTGGTGATCTCCCCTTAAAACTTCTCTATTCTTGTCTTTGGGATTGGAAGAAACGTTAGAACAGACATAGGACATTTGTCCCCACTTTAAACACTTCAAACATCGAACCTCCTTAGTGCACTCAGCACGAATATGGCCTAGGTTGCCACAGTTAAAGCATGGAACTGTTTTCTTTTCCCCTTTTCGGTAGTCTTTCATGATCCCATCAGAGTTCACTCTCATCTTATTGTCCCTTCTTGTTGATTTGCTTTCCACTCTCACCCACCTTTTCCCTGTTGGATTGGCTTCCTGCAATGACTCAATATTATAGTGGAGACCATCGGTTGTCGGTAGGAGCCCTAGCAGCCACCGGTGGACCCTCTAAAAGAGGGCCATCTAGCAAAATAAAGATAGCAAGAGGCTCATATTTGTTGATTCCTAGTTTGGTGTGCACAAAACGTGCTTACAAATACTAATAAGTCTTTATTGAGATTTTCAGATTTTCAGGAATAAATAAATGAATAAGAAAGTCAAAGAGATTCAAAAAGAAGCAAAAAAAGGAAAGCAATAAAGAAGGATTACAAAATCAAGAAAAAGAAGAAATTATTCAAAAAGTGCACATGTTGATTAAAGCCCAAGAAAGCCAGCAAGATCAATTTTTGTAATTCCAAACATGTGAGATTTTATATGTAATTGATTGATTATTGATTGATTAGTATATGGTAAGAATATAAAGTGATTTCGTCAAAATCAGCACGATTGCGGTCGAACATACCAAATTGTCAGTCAACCGCACCACAGTCGACTGCCTAGCATAGTTAATATGATGAAGCAGTCGACCATTCATCTTTCGACTTTTCGATTAAAAGATGAACAATTAACTGTCACCTTTTGCTGTCGACCGTACCTCGTGCTGATTTCTTTTTTTTTTTTGGAATGTATCGTTTCTATTTTTAAGAGATACACTTCCTAGTCTATATATTTCGACGAACCCACTGTGTATTCTTCACCTATTGCTCTGAAAAAAATCTTCTGAACTACTCAATTCAACAATCAATCCGAGTGTGTATGATACTTATTTGTTTTCTTCAGTCAGGATCATTAAAGATCTTGAGTTTTTCTTTTCTTCCACTTCGGTGAGATTGATGGTGCTTGTCTTAGAAGTCCCATGGGTGTAATAGGTCTCTCGGACTGAATCTGAGAATCAGTATACAAGGGTTTGATTATAGTTAAATGCTTGTGGCGGAGAATTGCTACAAATAGGTGGTATGGACGTAGACCTGGGGGTCGAACCACATTATATCGCTGCGTCACTTGTGCTTGCTGTGTTTGCTTTCTCTATCTCTTCTCATTTAATTTACAACTTAATTTTTAATTTTCAATTTCCGCACAATCACCCTATTCACCCCTTAGGGTGATTCACAGTGGTATCAGAGCGAGTGCTTACTAAGAGCTTAAAAGCTTAAGCAAAAGGTCCAATGGCCGAAATCCCTCCTCCCGAAAACTAATTATCATCGGAGCCATTCATCTCCAATGGGACAAGTCTAACACGCTCACCATATTTTAATGGAAAATGCAATGATGTTTGGAAAGTTCGTATGTCTCATTTCTTACAAATGCATGGAGAAGAACTATGGAATGTGTGCATATACAAAACAGATATTCCAGTCAGCGATGGAAACACGGCTTTCTCAAAAGTAGAGCTAGCACTAAAAATAGCAAACTCCAAAGCTATGACGGCTCTTTATGCAGGATTGAACAATGAAGAATTAATGCGATGCGGGCAAAATTGCAAGACGGCATACGAAATTCGGACCAACATGCTGAAACGGCATGAGGGAACCGCTTCTGAGGTAAAAGCTAAAGTTTTATGTTTTTATAAGTTTGATGTTTTTCATATGTTGCCAGGAGAGAATGTAGATCAAATGCTTTCTTGTTTCAATATTATTGCACACAAGCTTGAGAGCTTAGGTAAGGGGTTGGATGATGATTGAAAGATCGAAAAACTCATCAGTTGTCTCACACCGGAATGGGATGTAAAAGCTGCCGCAATGAGGGAGACCCTTGAGGAAAAAAGATTCGATTACTACACCTTCCAATGAAAACTAAAGAAATATGAGATGGAGATGACCGAAATCAAAAGATACAGGAAGAACATCGGGATTGAACCAAAAACCAAAGAGAGCACCATCGCCTTGAAAGCAGAAAAATCTCGACCATCAAAAGCAGAGTCAGATCGTGAGGAGTCAGACGAAACTAAACAATTTAGTAAGTATCTTAAACATAAAAAATATGGCAGGTACCAAGGAGAAAGAGAAAAGGACAAAGACGACATATGCTACAAATGCAATAAGCCTGGACAAATTCGAGCAAATTGTCCCGTCTCACAAGACATGAATAGGGACTAGCAGATAATGAAATGAATTTATTGTTATACAATAATATTTTGAATTAGTTGATTTGTCAAAATTGGTTAAAACTATAGTAAGTGATAGTTTGTAGAAGAAACTTACTTTTATTGTTCAGTAGTAATTTTAATGCACTTTTAGTAGCTAAAGGATTGACAGAGATAAATGGGGTAGATTTGTTTGATGTCTACTCACATGCCTGTCATATTTGTACAATAAGTATTCTTCTTGCCTTTACATCTATTGATAATTTTGTTATTCATAAATTTTGTTAATATGTAATTTCATTCAATTTTGATGATACTATATATTCACATAATTTACATAGAATCATCTCATAAAGCGTGCAAACTTATCGATGTGTTTCCGATGTTTAGAATTGTTATTATATCTTTTCAATTTCGATGATATATCTCTTTTATGGATTCATGCATCATTCCATATTTTTATGATTATGAATTTAATCATAGTTGATTTGACTATTCTATCATTCCAATATGAAACATAGTATAGTTTTTGTGTAGAAACTATAATAGTTCTTGTTCTTTATTTGTTAAAGAAACTCGATTGTGATGCTTGCGTTACATTTTTGCTAAGCTAATTTTGAATCGTAGTAAGTTCTTTTGTCGAACTAGATACTTTATTAAATTCGCTAGAATTCTTATACATGTGTCTTATGATATTCTTGTTTGTATAATTTCAAACTAGATACATACATATATATATATATATATTCCAATGAGAAACCCTATTATATAGGGAGAGAGTGTATATATATATATATATATATATATATATATATATATATATATACACTCTCTCTCTCTCTCTCTCTCTCTCTCTCTCTCTCTCTATATATATATATATATATATATATATATATATATATATATAGAATTCTTATATATGTGTCCCATGATATTCTTGTTTGTATAATTTCAAACTAGATACATACATATATATATTCCAATGAGAAACCCTTTTATATAGGGAGAGAGAGTATATATATATATATATATATATATATATATATATATATATATATATATATATATATATATAGGGTAAAAGGGATATGAGCAAGTTGCTCATTTAGTAAATGAGCAACTTGATTATGTGGCATGCATGTGATACATTGGACAACTAACCCTTTTAAGGATTTTCCAATCACATGCATGCCACATCATCAATTGCTTATTTACTAAATGAGCAAGTTGCTTATACCCCTTTTTCCCATATATATATATATATATATATATATATATATATATATATATAGGGTTAGTCTATTATGAGATGGTGAGATGGGCTCCTTATCGTGAGCGGGAGATCTCAGCCGTTGGATCGCGATCCGATGGTTGAGATCTTTTCCGCTCAAATGAAGAGATCTGTCTAAGTTATCATGGGCATTTTGGGGAGTTCACTTCTCACCATCTCATTTCTTTCCCCCTTCTTCTCTAACACTGTCCCGATCTCTCTTTCCCCCCAAAATGAAACCCTAGCTCATTCCTCCAAAAATCCCTAACTTCGATCCCCTACCCCGACTCTTCTCCCCGCCGCTTCAAATCCCCTGCCCTGACTCTTCTCCGTGCCGCTGTAAACCCACACCGACGCTCCTCCTCGATGCTCGATGCCATCCTACTCCCCCAAATTGCTGGAGTTTGGCTGACGCTCAGTTCTTGAAGGCCACGTCCACCCCCACTCACTTCTAAACCCTACCCCAAATCGAAATCCCCCCAAATTCTCAGGTATTGAATCCTAACCCTAGTTTTATTGGAATCATGAATTTGTGTACTTTGTCTTATTTTTGTATTGTTTAGAATAAAAAGTAGGAGACAAATATTTATGAGAATATTGTTACTACTGACTTATGAACAATTTGCAAAGGATGGTGATTTTCGTGTTTGGTTTGGAAGCAAGCCTTGTTACATAGCTTAGATTGAGTTATGGAGAAAAAGAAAAACAATCTTGTTCACTGAATTTTTAAATAATTTGTGGAGAGATTCCTGTACGAAATTGAAGATTACATGTCCAATAAGTTATTTTATATAAATATATTTGTAGTTATGAAGCTTAGATTGAATATTTTACCAATAAACATAGACTAACTAGAGTAGATGCTAGATTAATTAGCCAGCTGCTTGTCATCATCTCGACCTCTTTTTTACTGACTTAAAAAATAACTAAGTTTCTTTAGTTTCTAAGTTATAGCGTATATACAAGAACATAGTTATAAATGAATTCATGATTCTATTAAGAAGATAATGTATTACTTGTAAATTTAGGTGCTATATGAAAGTACAGATAGTAATAGAATGCAGTTCATATACTACACATGTTAAGAAATTTTGTTCTTTCTGATACAGAGTTAATCTTCTATTAGATTGATCCACCGGGCAAGCCGATAAAGACTGTCATGTTTCTTGTTTTACACTTTTACTTATTGATCAATTCTGTGTTTCCTTTTCCAGAATGAGCGTTCTAGAGAAGAAAGATTTGAAGGGAGTTGTAGATTTTGTTACGAATGCCAAACAATTACATCTTTATTGTTATTTGTTTAATGAATCTTATGCTCAGGAGGTGGATTGCTCCACTGGAGACAGTGAGGATGATACTTCCGATAATATGAATTGAGGGAAGTATTTGGTTTATTTGGTTTTGTCTAATTTTTTTGAGTTTTGCGGTCCTTTTGAAAGAGGTGGGAGTTCATTATGATTTTATGTCTAAAATTTTTGTCCGAATCTGGAAAAAGGATGAAGTTCTTTTAATGCTCATGCTTTGTTTGAACTAAATATTTTGGTTATGGCTGAAGATGGACTTCTTTTAATGCTCTTTACTCAATATTTTGGTTATGGCTGTGATGATATTCACACTATTATGCTTTGAACTCAATATTAAGATATTCACACTATTATTGATGTGATGATATTTAGACTCAATCTGGTAAAGATGAAGTGATTGAAGATTTTCTGAATCTGGGCAATGATGAACTTAATTTGGCTATCTTTTAATTTGCACTTGGTTTTGACATCTACAAATATACTTCTGCTGCTTCTTTGGTTATGGCATTGGTTTTGACATTGCTTCTCTGAATATGAGATTGGTTTTGGACATGGTATATTACACTGTTGGTGATGCATTCATTATGCTTCCTCATAGATTTTTTTGAAGTTCATGAAATCTGTTCAAAAAATTCTGAGCCTAGATAGTGAAGAAATTAGTGTGATACTGAGCCCTGGTCATATCATAGTTTGAACAAGATTCCATGTCGCCTTTTATCCATATTTCTTAGATAACAAATTTACAAAAGAAATAGTTCTAATTCTCTCAGTAAGATATTATCTTTTACATTAATTTATTTCCCGATGAAAAATATAAATTTCCGTTTTATTTGGGTGCAGGTGGAACACGTCTCTAGCTCTAGCTTCCGTCATTCCAAAAATCGGCCGGGATGCTTAGCTGATTTGACTGCTTTCTTATTTTCTCCACGATGGTTTCAGCTTGGCAAGTGTTTGGGTTCTCAAGATATGAAAACTGTACAGTTTATGTATAATATCATGGTTTCAGCTTGGCATTTCATTTAGTGTCAACCACTGTTTATGCATTTTGTGATTATTATAACTGTTCAGACGTCATGTTCAGTTTCATGATGAGTTTCTGTTTCAAACGCAGGTTGTGATTATTTGTCAGGAATGATTATACAGGTGTTTAACACAGTTATGAAATTGCAGTATCTAATATGTATAATTTCTGAGTTTTGCAAATTGCAGATTTTGTTTGAGAATATGGGTTCTGTTGTATTTTGATTCAAAATAGTGTGGTGTATTAACGGAAAAATTGTGCAATTTCTGAAAAGGAGTTCAGAAACAATGCCCTTGGACATTAGGTGCACACATGTGCATCAGGTGCATCCATGGGAGATTAGGTGCATCCAGGTGCTCCCATGACGTTAGGTGCATCCATGGGATATCTATTAACATGTGTTGGTTTGTATTCTATGATGATATACATCAGGTACACACATATTTGGTTTCTCTGTACAGGTATGGGATACAATGCCCTTGGATATGAATGCTTCTCTAGTTTATCTGGCAATTCTAAGTATGCTGTTCGATTTCTCTCATATCAGGGATCTCCCATGAGTGAAGATGGTGATGCGTATGAGAAAGACTTCCTAATCTTTCTAATAGCATGAAAATAATTATACATATTTTTTCAAATAGCAAGGGCATAACAATCAAAACTTCAAGAAGGTTTCTTCATGTTTCACAACATCGAACAGCAATGCAGGAAACACAAAGGTTACATACCAAATCGACATTATTTAGTTAGAAAATAAACTAAACAGAACACAATAATCTTTTACAGGAGTTGCCAATGATTTTCCTTAATTATTATAAATGATACATATCATTTGAATTATCAATTGTTTAACTAGAACTGATTTTGCAACAGATTACAACAAACCAAATGTTTTTACTTCTATGGTTTTTATATGAAAGGATTACTGTTAGTAAACTAATTGGTTCCACTATTGAATACTTTTGATGAAGTACTTCTATTGTTGAACAGGAGCAAGCCAAAGCCGAATCTTACAACAAGAATTACAAATGATTTAAAACACTTCTCCAACTGTTACAGTTAATCATCAGATACGTCCATGCTTTTGGATCCATCATAGGCCGAAAGGAAGAAATCGAACAACATACTTCTCATCTTTAGACCATTCATCTTAACAAAAGGGCTTCATCTTTAGATAGGATTAAGCTTTTCTGCTGCTCTTTTTATTGCAACTGCAGGTGCTTGTGCTTCTGCTCCTTCTAATTATGTTGCAGGTGCTTGAGCTGAATCATGAATTGAATAGTCATGAACTAAAGACAAATACAACATAGTACTAGCTCAACAAAATCATGAATCGAATTAGTCGTAGGCTCAGAACACACTTGTATACACTTGTATACAGGGTTTCCTCAAATCGAGCATCAGGTTATCGTGAGCTAGAAAGAAAATCAGTTAAGATGTAGGAATAAAAACTGAAACAAAATCGGTTTCTAAACCAAACACAAAATTCACCATCCTTTGCAAATTGTTCATAAGTCAATAGTAATAATTATCGTGAGCTGAAGATCTCAGCCGTTGGATCGCGATCCGATGGCTGAGATCTTTTCCGCTCAAATGAAGAGATCTGTCTAAGTTATCATGGGCATTTTGGGGAGTTCACTTCTCACCATCTCATTTCTTTCCCCCTTCTTCTCTAACACTCAGTCCTGATCTCTCTTTGGCCCCAAAATGAAACCTTAGCTCATTTTGTTGAGTTATTAATGCATATTGCATTACTTAGACAGATCTCTTCATTTGGGCGGAAGAGAATGTTGTCACTACTAACTGAAGACTAATACAAATGCTTTACTAACTCAACAGATCCGTGATTTGAAATTAGTTGTAGGCTCAGAACACGCTTGTATATAAGGATTGTTCAAATCAAGCATCCATGTGTAGCTAGGGCTGCATAATTATGCCATGCCAACTAGTTCCAAATTTGCCCCCCCCCCCCCCCCCCCTCATCATAAATTCAACAAGCATGTTAAGAAGTGCTCTTTATCTAGAAACAAAATCAGTTAAGCGCCAGTAATAACAATTGAAACAGAATTAGTTAACAACTACTTATCCCAAAAAAGGTAATGATTACCACTGCATTTGTTAAAAAAAACTCCAATATAGGATTACCACAAACCTATAAACTCCATCAGGTAACTACTAGCAGTTCGAAAAAAAAATGTCCTCCAACACTTAGACAGATCTCTCTATGTAGGGGGGAGACAAATTGAAAATATTGCTTGTAAAATAATGCTTGTCATCACTGCCTAGACCAACACACACAACAAAGGGCAAGAGCTAAAAATTTAAAAGCATTCCTAACTCACCATAAATTCAACAAGCATGTTAAGAGATGGTAAGAAGTCCTCTTTATCATGAGCTAGAAACAAAATCAGTTAAGAGGCAGCAATAATAACTGAAACAAAATCAGTTAACCACTACTTCTCCCCAAAAAAGGCAAGGATTACCACTGCATTTGGAAAAAAAATCCAATATAGGATTACCACAAATCTATAAACTCCATCAGGTAACCACTGCAGTTTGAAAATTTTTTTTCCTCCAATACTTAGACAGATCTCTCTATGTAAGGAGGGAGACAAATTCAAAATATTGCTTATAAAATAGTGTTTGTCATCACTGCCTAGACCAACACTAACAACAAAAGGCAAGAGCTAGAAATTTAGAAGCATTCATACAGAGAATGAAACACTTCCTGTATGGGTGAATCAACTTCACTTTTCTATCCATCATAGCGAACAAATGTGATTCTATCAGTTTGCCTGCAAACATCAATATTAGGGTAACTCATCAGAACTTATATATAACGATAATTTAAATAAATGAGATATGAGGCATTATACAACAATAATTAAAGATATGGGGAGAAACGAATTCATCTAAAACACGCTTACCTATAAATCCACTCAAAATATGACGAAAAAAATAACACACACATACCTAATGAGCTAATAAACATAAGGAAAAAATAAATAAAGAAAAGATATGGGTTCGATTGTGCTTTGTAATTTGTGATGGTGGTTTTGTTTTGTTTGGTATTGGTATTTTGTCAGTGGTGTTGAGATAATTTTAGTTTGTGTTCTGTAAGATGATGATGGAGAATTGGGTTAGTTTTGAATTAGATTGGACTGATTTGTGATTAGAGTTTAATTATTGAAAAAGAGTTCAAAGCATTAGGTGAAAGAAAAGTGAAAATGTTATAAAGCATAAGAAGAAGCATTTTAGTACGCTTGATAAGCTTTAGGTAATATAATTTCCTACCGTGACTTGATATAGTTTAGTTATACACGCTTGTCACTTCTTTGATGTGCAATTGCATGTATCAGTTACCTTGTGTGCTGTATGTGTACCATTAATTTGTGTCGATAGGATCACTTCAATAGTTTTCATTTGCATATCATGCCTTACTATGTATTTATGTTTGCATACAATACTGATGGTATTGAAATAAATGAGACTGAATACCCTGCTTGGATTTTTATTGCCTTATCTGGATAACTTTTGAGTTGTGACTTTCTTTCTAGGATGAATTTAATTTATACACTGTGATCAGTATTAGCCACTGCTTCAATTGTTTTCTCACATTATCATACTCATGCCGCAAAATTTGCTGCGGAGCAAGCCATGTCAGAAGATGTAATAAGGAAAGCATACTTGGCCACAGAAAAGGTCGAGATGATGACAAGCAGCTGGCTAATTAATCTAGCATCTACTCTAGTTAGTCTATGTTTATTGGTAAAATATTCAATCTAAGCTTCATAACAACAAATATATTTATATAAAATAACTTATTGGACATGTAATCTTCAATTTCGTACAGGAATCTCTCCATAAATTATTTAAAAATTCAGTGAACAAGATTGTTTTTCTTTTTCTCCATAACTCAATCTAAGCTATGTAACAAGGTTTGCTTCCAAACCAAACACGAAAATCACCATCCTTTGCAAATTGTTCATAAGTTAGTAGTAACAATATTCTCATAAATATTTGTCTCCTACTTTTTATTCTAAACAATACAAAAATAAGACAAAGTGCACAAATTCATGATTCCAATAAAACTAGGGTTAGGATTCAATACCTGAGAATTTAGGGGGATTTTGATTTGGGGTAGGGTTTAGAAGTGTGTGGGGGTGGACGTGGCCGTCAAGAACTGAGCATCAGCCAAACTACAGCGATTTGGGGGAGTAGGATGGAGTCGAGCATCGGGGAGGAGCGTCGGTGTGGGTTTACAGCGGCGGGGAGAAGAGTCAGGGCAGGGGATTTGAAGCGGCGGGGAGGAGAGGGCAGCCAATCGAAGTTGGAGATTTTTGGAGGAATGAGCTAGGGTTTCATCTTGGGGGGAAAGAGAGATCGGGACTGAGTGTTAGAGAATAAGGGGGAAAGAAATGAGATGGTGAGAAGTGAACTCCCCAAAATGCCCAGGATAACTTAGATAGATCTCTTCATTTGAGCGGAAAAGATCTCAGCCATCGATCGGATCGCGATCCAATGGCTGAGATCTCCCGCTCACGATAAGGAGCCCATCTCACCATCTCATAATAGACTAACCCTATATATATATATATATATATATATATATATATATATATATATATATATAGAGAGAGAGAGAGAGAGAGAGAGAGAGAGAGAGAGAGAGAGAGAGAGAGAGAGAGAGAGCTCTTGGGCCGACCCAAACCAAGCCCAACCCAAATAGGAGGGTTGAGTTGGCCGGCCAAGAATTATGGAGAGGATTAAGGAGAATTGATTTGGATTTGTTGGTGGAAAAATAAATCAAATTGTTAAGGAAATCAATATTAGATCATATAAACTAGGAGGGACCAAAATGAAAATTTCTCAAACTCTTACCATATTCAATCACGACCTATATAATAGTCGTAGGGTTATTCTTTTTGTTGTTTTCTTTTGTTGGTTTTTCTTGGAGGCTTTTGCTTAGGAGGAGGCTAATTGAGGATTCATTATAGATTCATTCTACCATTCTATTCAAAACTTTTGTTGTTTTGCTTCTAAATTTTTGTATGACTTGTTATAGATGTGAACAATATCGATGCATGGTGGTGTGATGTATTGTGGAGTTTTGTATACAGATATGAAAAACGAAATGTGTCATGATGCCCATGAATATGCATATGTTAATTGAAAGCACTTTTGATTTTAAATACCATGCTGGATGTTGGTGGACCTGATTATTATTTATTGAATGTTAACTAGAGAATATTGCAACCGTAAAACCCTTTTTTTCATGGATAAATTCTCAGATTTTATAGAGTATAGTTGTTGTTTTTATTCTTTGAAACTTGATTAAAAATCAGGGCTTTATTTGGGGTGCCCCAAATTTTTTTCCTTATCATGTTTGATCCAGACCCGTTTGTAATGACTACAGGTCTGTGTGACCAATGTCGGGTTTGGATGGCTAGGGTGTGGGTCAGGGTCAAGAGATGGTTTCGAGTCTGGAGTTGGATTGCATGTGGGTTTGGAATAATGGGTTGATTCGAGTCAACTTGCTTTCCAGGAGCAAGGTTGACAATGGAAGAGGCTTGCAAGCGTGGTTGCTGCATGTGGCATTAATGTTTGGAGGTCGTGGGCTCGAGTCTCAGGGGAAGGCTCGAGTTATTTGATTTTTTTTTTTTAATTAAGGTTTGATTTTGTAAAAATTTTGCTTAAATGTGAGTTAGGGTAAGCAGAACTAAAACTAAGTACATGGAGTGTCATTTTAGTGATATTCAGGACACAAATGAAGAAGAGGTGAAGTTTGTGGTCAAGAGATACATAAGAGATACCATTTCCGATATTTATGTAACGCCCCGAGTTCCCAACACCGGAAACTCGAGACACAAGCCAGAATTTTTCCTTCAAATGAGTCCAAACACAGTAAAATCACAGAAATTTTAAACTTTTATTGCCACAAAATGTTATTACAAGTACAAATTTGTTCAACAGAGGAATACATCATGAATTCACATAAATTACATCCTAAAAATTCACTGTACAACATTACAATCTCACAATATACAATAGACATAAGAATCTGCAATATACTAGAAAACAACTTCCATTGATCGCTCCCCGCAGCTCAAGTATCCTGCTGCAAGATTAGCCATCCTTCAACTAAATCGACTGTGGGATGTCATTTGAATGCAACTGACGCAATGCTTGATTAAACCAGCGACTTCCCAAACTCAACAATCAAGATTGATGCAAAAGAAAAAAGTGTAGTCAAATCACAAGTGTTAGTGTATGTCATGCCCTAAAGTCTAATGCACAATTCAAAACGCACATGAAGCACTTACTCTAATGCAATTTATTTGGAAACGTATGCATCACATATTGCATACTTTCTCAAAATCAACTTCAATGGAAACGTATGCATCTCATACTACATACTTCCTAAGGAGTTCGATCCCTCGGGATGCATCCTACTCTTGTAATCATTTTCTTCCCAGACATTCACCTAGTGACTGATGAGGTTGCAGTGGGTCGGTCTAATTCTGCCACTGCAGTCAGTAGTGGCGTCTTTGTTTTTCACTATGCCTGGTTCCACCCACTGCGTTGGACCTCACTCATAGTTGCTACGAACATAAAGGTAGCTCGCAAGCTTACTAGGATGCCTCGAGTCTTACTCACAGTTTTGAGTCTTATCCTAGTTCCTTGTCCATTTTAAACAACATAGAACCTGACAGAGTATTAGGGTCATCCCTAAACTTCCGACGGGAGAATCAAAGTACACACATCCTATTTTTATCACTAGATACTAGAAGTTAACAGACGATATCACGTTGCCCGTCCCCCTTACCATGAGAGACGACGTCGCACCTGTCCCCTTGACAGGAGAGTACAACCAACCGACTAGTGCATATCCTATCAATACATCAGACTGATCAAAGGACATTACTAATAGGCAACGACCCTAACATAGAACCGAGAAGCAACTACTGATCTTAATTACAAAGATTACTATTACCAGTCGATCATTTCCTAGTAAAAACCCAGCCTCAACCAAAAATCACAAGCCCTGGGGAAAAACCAACTCGGCCCCCAGACCATGCTCAAGAGTTAGCCCAACTTGGCTCAAACTTGACCCATCGACATTTGACCTCCGTTGATTACCTAACACCCTCTTGCTTGGATCTTGACCCCATCTCTGCCCCCCAATCAATTCTGCATTGGTATGTGATTCACTGGCGCCCGAAGACTGTCTTCACCTATAACACTCGAGGTAAGAAAAATTATTAATTATCAAGGGTCAAATGGATAGATAGTCCAATGGTGATAACCATTACCCTACAACATCAACAAGCTAAATACATAGCCAAATACATATCAACCAGTGGACATTCACAAGTCCAGTTCAACCACATTCAATTCATGATTCACGAGCTAATTAAAAACATTTTAACTTTTATCAAGTAGAAAGATTGAATAATGAATCAAGTGCACCAATGCAAAGATAAGGCACGAGTTAATTCAAATCTTAAAATGCAATGGATGTACACAAGCACAACTCCAACAAGATCAAATATGACTCAAAAGTCACTCAAACAACATTCTATGTCTTAATCTAAAGCCCAGTAAGATGAAAACACACATTCAACCAAAACAGTGAGCTAATGATTTAACGTGCAGCTGGTGTTGTTTTGAAAATTCACCATAAATCACAAACTTAATGAAATTTCAAGTTTTTGGATTCTTTAAAAAGATCATCAAGTCTACTTTATCTTCCTAGTTGGAATCTTCCTAAAAAAATTTCATTTAGATAAAAAAAAATAGCCAAAACTGAGTGGTATGTAAAACTTCCAGATCTGATGAAACCATCGACCTGTCACACAATAAAACTCCTTCAAAAATAACAAATGATCTCAAAACATTATAAAATTTTGCAAAATTGATCTAGACACATAGGAGCAATACATATTCAAAATTGGGCTAGAAAATCCAAGCTTAAAAAAAGTTATGATAGTTTGAATGGGATGCAAAATTTTCAAACAGCAGCCATGCTGTTCTCAACAACAGTATAGAGATGTATTTTTTTGAGATAACAATTCTTGCTAAAAAAATTACGAAACTTAGGAAAGTTGATATAGAAACATACAAGGACTTGGAGTAAATTTTCAACTTGATACTCCACATATCCAGAGAGTTATGAATTCTTGAACTTGGTATGAATAATCAAAATAAAGCACAGAATTCCGAATCAGCGATGGTTTCAGATTTTATTAAGATATCAATTTTTATCCAAATATTATGGAGTTTGGCAGAAGTATTAAAGACATGAATGTAATACTGCTATATAAGTTTCAGGTCCAAATTCCATTGTGGCACAAAGTTATGACTTTTATAAGTCAAGAATGAACATTCAACCAAACCGGAAAAATGGTTTAATGTCAACAACAATATATTGGATTTTAACGGGATAGCAAACAATGTCCAAGAATTACAAAATTTAGTGGAATTATTTTGAACATGTATAAGAAACTCCATTAAAAATCTCAGCTCTAGACTCATAGTGATCATGGAGATACAAATTTTATCAGCCGACATGCTAAATTCAACAAACAACAGCTTTTCTTTCCAAGGCAATAACATGATAGATTTTATAAAAATATCAAACCACCACCAAAAATTGTGAAATTTGGTGAAGATACTTTAGATACATATAAGAACCTCACATAAAATTTTCATCTCAATAATCCAAGTATAGAGAGAGTTATACTAATTTGAATAGGATGCAGATTCTCAAATAGCAGCCGCACTGCTTCTTAACCACATCGAAAGTTTTACCTACCACACAAAAAATAAGTACATATACACAAAAAATATAGGAGTAAAAAAAAGTACATATACACAAGGATCTATTTGGTTCAGCTTACAACCTCTGTCGATCCCTTGATTACCAGATGAAGCATAGTAGATTAGTTATTCTAAATTAAAGTTCATTACAGTACTTAAAAATAACTTCCAAAAGAAACAAAATGCGCTAGTACAGGTGGGAGCTTAACTCGAGCAGTTATCTTCTCCACTATCCGCCTGATCAATCTTGATGAGAGCCTGTTTGAGGAGGACGTCTTGAGCACCAGCCATCTTCACCTCACGTATAAGTTTCTCCTTCTTCTTGCTGCTCTCGAATCCATCTAAAAACCAAAAGATTGCATTAGAAATAATTTTCCTTGGTTAGAAAATCTTAGAAGAAAAAATGCGCTCATTTCTAGACAGCCAGATACTCGAACAGATTGAGAATGTGAGTAGGTGACAGGTGTGTCTGTGTACTTGTGCCCCGAAGCACCATGAAGTAAAACATTCATGTAAGTCAGCAGACATGGAGTGTATGTAGAAGAGTGTAGTGAAGTAGGTCCAAGTCTTAATAGCAATAGGACATGCAAAGAAGATATGATAGGTCATCTCAACATCTCCGAACCAGCCTTTGGAGCGAAGGAAATCCTTCGAGTTGAGTATATCCCAACTCAGTTGCCAAATGAAAATCTTGCATTTCACGGGAGCTGAGGAAGTCCGTGTTGCAGCAAAATAAGAGGATCGGAGGCCAGAGATGATAAAGAGGTTGTATGCTGACTTGACAGTGAAGGTTGCTGAGGGTGTGAGCCTCCATGAAGGGTGGTCCCCTGAGTTTGAAGGTTGATAGTCTGCAATCAGATATAGCAGTCTCTATTTCTCCTCACGAATTGTGGGGTTAGAGACACAGTGAAGCCTTGGTTGCCAGTGCGCAGCAGCAAGTGTAGGACACAAGGAGGTTATGTTGTTGCCATTGATCCATCTTGACGTCCAGAATTTGATTTGGTTTCCATTCCATAGCTTCCAGTTAACATTCCACAAGAATTGCTCCTTGAGATGGAAGATCCCTTTCCAAAAAGTTTGAAGCATTTGAGGGGCATGTCAAACTGTTAGAATTGCTTTTATAATATAAGCTCTATAACATTTGGCTAGCGAGCGTGTCTGAAGAGACAATCTTCCACCACCATTTCATGAGTAGGTCTTCATTAAAAACTTTCAGGTCAAGAATTACAAGCCCTCCCTGTTGCTTGGGTTGGCAAATATTCTTCCACCGCAAACATGCCACTCCTCTCACATCAGTGTCGGAGCCACTCTAAAAAAATCTACTGCGAATCTGATCAATTCTTTTGATTACCCAACGGGGTAGTCGGAAGAAGGAAGTGAAGTAGACTGGCAAAGCACTGAGTATAGAGTTGATAAGTACTAACCTCCCACCCCTAGATAACATCTTGCCCTTCCACACTGAGAGCCGTCTTTCAATCTTGAGGATGAGTGGTTGCCAATTTCTTTTGCTAAGTTTCCCTCTAGAGAAGGGCATGCCAAGGTAGTTAATTGGTAGGCATTCTTTCTTACAGCCCAGAATAGTCGAAAAAACCTGGATCTTCGCTCTTGATTTTCCAAAGTAAATCATCGAGGACTTGTTGAAATTTATGGCCAGACTAGAGACGTTTGCAAATATCTGCAGTTCTACCAGAGACGTTTGTTAAGAATTTCCTATTCATCTCCTTTGCAAAAGATCAGAGTGTCATCTGCGAATTGCAGCACCGGCAGATTTGCGAGTGAGCCCCTAATAGAGAGAGGAGAGAACGCATCATTTCTTCGGCCACTAAAAAGCATCTGAGCAAGCACATCAACAGCTAAAATGAAGAGCATGGGCGATAGAGGATCTCCTTGCTTGAGTCCTCTCTTGGAGTTGATTTGTCTTCCCCCCTCTCCATTTATGAGAACTGACGATTTGGCCGTTCTAAGGATCATATGGATCCACCTGCACCATGCTGGTCCGAAGCCTCTAGCTATTAAAAGTTGATCTAGAAATTCCCAACTCACAGTGTCGAACGCTTTAGTGAAGTCAATCTTGAACAAGATCGCATCAGAGTTGCTTCTACTGCAAAGGTTGATGGCTTCATGGGCCACAGGAAAGCAGTCAACAATTAATTTACCTTTCAGGAAAGCACTTTGAGACGACGACACAAGAGAATGGAGGGTTGGGCTTAGCCTGTTGGCGAGAATTCGGATAAAGATCTTGAAGGAGCAGTTGAGCAAGCCGGTAGGTCTAAAATCAGAGACGATATTTGCACCCTCACACTTGGGGATTAGCATAATGTTGGATTAATTTAATCTATCAAGATTAGTATCCCCCTTCTGTACTGATTGTATCATGGCAAATAAGTCATCTTTGATAGTGTCCCAAAAGGAATGATAAAAACTCATCGAGAATCCATTAGGTCCCGGTGCTTTGTCACTACTCATACGAAAGACTGTTGTTCTAAACTCCTCCAGAGTGAACGGGGCGTCTAAGTGCCTTAATTTGATGTCATTTGATGGATAGTGGGAGTGCCAGTCAATCCTAAAATCCGACTGAGGAGCTGTACCACAAATCTCCTGAAAGTGCTTTTCAAAAGCAGTTCTGATAAGAATGGGAGATATTGTAAGGGTTTCATCAATTATGATACTGTGGATGGAGTTCTGCCTCCTTCTCCCATTAGCTATGGAATGAAAGAATTTTGAATTTGCATCTCCCTCCTTGATCCTTTGCACTCTTGACCTTTGCCTCCAATACACTGCTTCGGTCTTGATAAGGCTCTGGAGTTCAAGTTTGGTTGCCTTGAGGGAGTCAACAGCTGAGAGCAGTTGCTCAGCCCCAATTTCCAGTCTGAGGAGTTTTTCCTGGAGTTGCTTTGTCCGAGTGGGGATGTGGCCAAAAGTATCACTTCTCCATCTTCTTATCCTTCTCCTAAGAAGTTTAAGCTTGTTTGCAAAAAAATTTGCTGGTTTACCAGGGCAAGAGAAGAGCTTCCACCAGTCTTTTACCGCAGGTTTGAAGGAGGAGTGTTGCAGCCAGGTAAGCATAGAGTTTTAGAAGACTCCCACTATGAAAGCTTTTGATTTCTTCTCCTTGCTTTTTTTTGCCTTCTTCTCCTAGCTCCTTGCTCTTATACTCCTAGCCTCCTTCTCCTTGTATGCTTACTTCTCCAATTCTTAAACCAAGCTTGAAAAAGAAAAGAAGTGTTGGAATGCTAGAAAATGGAAACGAAGAGATTTAGAAGTTGAAGGATTTTTTTTGGGGTTAGGAAATGGAAATTGAGATGAGAGTTGGATTTTGGGGTTTTAAATAAAGGGATTGGGGGGGGGGTGGAGGCCGGCCAAAACAAGTGGGGGGTGAGATAAGGGTGAATGGAGGGGGGGGGTGACCATACCCAATACAAGCCCATAGTTTTGGGAGGGTGGTTTAGGGTTTTAATTAATGGATTAGGGTTTGTTTGCATAATAGTACAAAAATACATACATATATACATACTTGTATACATACACTTGTATACTCACATCTACATTCATGACAAATGCATACACATTCGCAAAAAGAAAATATTTGTATGTATATATAAAAATAATTTTGTTACTGTAGAAAAATACTATACGTCCCATCTCGATTATAGTTGAGACAAATGTACAATATAATTGAGAGTTTATCCCAACCCTGGTTCAACAATTGTACCATTGTAGGGCTCAAAACATATTAAATAATATGTTCCAACACTCACTCTATTAAAACAATTGAGAAAAATCCATTATTACGTGCAATTCTTAGTTGTGCACGGACTAATATACAAATTAGTTATACACTTTTTTGTGGGACCTTACATTACTCCCTCCTTAGAATAGTTCCGTCCTCGGAACTACATTAGTGGAGATGAAGACAATACATTCCTCAATAGTCTTCAGATTCCCAAGTGATTCCCTTGACAAGCTGTTTCCTCCAGATACTCTTACCAGTTAGCATGCCTCCTAGTGCTCAGTGTGACTCCTTTTGTTGCCTCATCCGTCTCGGCGTGAAAAGCTGTGCTGAAGTTGGCTCCCATTTCCAAGGTTTCTCGTAGATTTCCCAGAGGCGCGAAGTATACCGTGCCTTTGTTGAAGACTATTGATGCTAAGCCTCCTTAAAGCTCCATAATTCCTCTTTGGATATTTACACTAGCTCCTTGAGATCCTTGGTGACCTTTTGTTTCCATTCTAACAATAGTCATAACGGTCATCTAGTTTCTAGTTTTAATTTTCTGGCACCTGCAATACATATCTACAAGTTAGTATTGTCATGCTGTCCTGCTTTCTACATGCCCACCAGTGATGCGGCTTCATGCTCCGATACATCTTCTGAGGGTCGGTGGCCACTCCCTCCTTACAAAAAGAACGAAGCTCAGAATATGTTGCTTCAATCTTGTTGCAGCTTTTTCGATGCTCTTGCTAGATGCTTGGTGTGATCTCGTGATGCGGACCTGGTGTTTGCCTGACTGCAAGTTGACCTTAGAGAACACTACTGCTCCTTGAAGTCGATCGATGAAGTAACCAATGGATACTTGCCTCAAGCCGTAACCTAGTTCACTCATGTTGCTTAATGCGTATCCCACTGATTCAATCTCCATTCCCTACAAGCAAAAAATACAGTGCTGCTCAAGGCGAAGCATTAAGCCTAATGAATCTCCATGGGTAGTAGCTCCTTAATCCATTCGATGCTTGAAAGACTCGATCGTCAGAACAAGATCTCGAACATTGCTTCCCGAATCTCCGTCGGCGGCTTCAGCTTGTGGTATCGGATCTTGTTGATATCTGATCCTGTTGGTATCCACGAATGCTCCCTTCATCTTGGTACATCATGGAGAATTCTCGTTTCTATATTGAGGTCACCATCGTCGGCTCCATTGCCTTCTTCCTTGACTCCTGTGTTGCGTGTTTGCCTCCATCTACGTTCGGTTGTTCCATGACCATGGGATGCTAAGCATATGATATATCAACATAATTTAACGTTCGAAAATCTATATAATAAAACACAAAGAAAGCTAGCAAGTGTCTCTAATTCAATCCCCCTCAAAGACCCAGATCTAACGTCACAAAACACATTTCCCCCCCCCCCCACCCCTCCCCCAAAGAAAAAAAAAGTTTTCCCCAAAAACTCAAATTCAAATCCCCACCCAAAACAACTCATTTATTTATTTAATTACCACACTCTCTCTCTCACTGTATCTCCTATTCAAAAAATTAAGAAAATAAAAATTTTAAAAATTTTTAAAAAGTAAAAAATTTAAAAATTTAAAAACTTTAAATTAAAACTTTAAAAATAAATCAAAAAAATGTTAAAAAAATTAATTTAAAAATTTTATATTTTAAAAAAAATTTAAATTAATATTTTTTTTTAAATTTAAAATATTTTTAAAAAATTTAAAAAGTTAAAAAAACATTTAAAAAATTTAAAACTTTAAAAACTTTTAAATAATTCAAAAAAGTCAAAAACTTATAAAAAAATAATAATCTTTTTTTTTAAAATTAATTAAAAATTTGAAAAAAAATATTTTAAAAAAACTTAATTTTAAAAAAAAATTTAAAAAAAAATTGGAAAATTTTAAAAATTTTAAAAATTTTGAAAATAAAAAAATTTGAAAACTTTTAAAAAATTTAAAATTTTTAAAATAAGAAAAATTATAATTTAAAATTTTGAAAATTTGAAACTTTGAAAATCTCAAAGCAAATCCAAATTCAAATCCAATGTCGAACCCCCAATCAAGAGGTTGTCGCCAATATCTGATCCGCTGCTAATTCCGTATCAATGACTCCCCTCCACCAAATCGACCGCAAATATCAAGCGACTCTGTATCGGCGACTCCCCTCCACCGAATCGAGAGCCTCTATATGCGATGTGATGACTCTAATTTTATCTCATTAACCGAATTCTCATTCTAATTTTTAATTTTGTGTGTGCAGGGGATTACTCAACTTTTTGCTGACTCGAATTTTGTGTGGGTATGAGATCTAAGTTCAGAGAGGTATGATTGTTTTATTTTTGGGTTTAAAAAATTTTAATTTGGTGATTTATTTGATGAGTTTTTTATTGGTTTTGATTTAAGGTGTACGTAAGTGAGAGATGAATTATTTGGTGGCCTCAATTTGGGCTTCCAAACCATAGCAGGATAGGTAAGCTGACCAGCAACCTAAAATAACTTGGCAAATATGCAACATTAATTTCTTTACTATAAGAGAAAATACTATCGTGAAATGTTCTCTTCACTGGTTATTAGAAACCATGGATAACATAACATATAAAAACTTTTAGTATATGTTCAGATATATAGGATTGGGATGACTGAATTTTACCAGTGAAGGGTGCAAACTCTCCACTCAATAAATATAGCTAAAGTAAATTTGTTATTTATCCATTTTGATTTTTTTTATGAAGGTGCAATGGGGGGGCCAAGTGGAGATAAAATAAATAATTAGCTTGGTTTAGAGTTTTGAGAACTTCATGTATTTCATTTTGGTTGAAATAACAATAAGAGGTATTTCAATTGCAAACTGAGTCTCAAACAAACAAATGTTTAGATTGTTGATATTGTAGATACCTTCACACCTGCACTTGCGTTACCATTGTATTTAGACATGTTTCTAACAAACTATATGCATTCCAGTTAAGTTCAAGCTAATGATCAAGAAGGCAATGGTTGAGCTTAAAGGTAGATATACTGCTTCCTCATATAATATGTTTGCTACTTCAATTAATTTGCTGGACCTCCAAAACTATTTTATATAATCAAACCAGGTGCACCATTCCGAAGACGTGTCGTAGGCATCTGTCAACGGTGCAAACCTAGTAAATAAATAATATAACATACTAATTTCAAAATATAACATCATACTTAATCAAATATTCATTATCCAAGTACATACGAAAAATTACATCCTTCCGCTCACCACCAAAATATAACATAGCCACATCCCATTAAGGGACACACAATACTAACACCTTATCACTACTGACAGAACTAACATCATATTAATTCATGTGGCATCACTCTTACCGTTCAGCAGCCTCCCTCGTTGTTGACCTTCTGGACCATCCATTTTCGTTCTTTTGTCGTTGTGGGCAATTCGGCTTGATATGCCCAGTTTTCCTGCAGTTGAAGCAAGTGATACCTTGAGCCTTCCTCTTTGGGCATTGATTTTTGTAATGACCTTGCTTTCCGCACTTAAAGCATTTCACTGGCTTGACGACTCTCTCTGGGCATTTGCTTTTGAAGTGTCCTTGCTCTCCACAGTAGCCGCACTCCGTTGGTCCGGTTGCCCTTCAGTCGCTTCTGGCTTGGTAGTCTTCTGAAGTTGCCCCCAATGCTTGTGCATGCGTATCATATGAGATTGAAGTTGCTCTTGTTCCACCACTAGGCGTGCTACTTCTGCTCGGTAGATGCTTGCTAGCTGCCTAATTTGGCGAACCACCCTTTCCTTGTACTTCTTCAGCTTCCTAACTTCCAGACGTAAGCTGACCACCGCTCGCTGCTCCAGAGTTAGTTCTGGTGGTGGTGGAGGTGAGTTCGCCCCTCGCTTGGCATGTGGTGGCTTCATTTCCTCGTGCACGGTCATCGGTTCCTCTGTAGATAATGGCTCACCTTTCTTTACTGAAACATCTTCGCCCAGGATATCCTCAAATGCCATCCTGAAAAGAAAGAAAAATATAGATAGGGTTAGTTCAGACATAGGAAAAATCATAAACATAAGTTGCAAAATGCATCAGTATGATTTACAATCATCCTACTGTCCAACTAAACCCTACTCTAACTAGGGCATCCAATTCTAATTTTCCTACGTGTTAGACCACAATTTGACGTCGGCTCTGATACCACTTTGTAATGCCCCGAGTTCCCAACACAGGAAACTCGAGACACAAGCCAGAATCTTTCCTTCAAATGAGTCCAAACACAGTAAAATCACAGAATTATTAAACTTTAATTGCCACAAAATGTTATTAAAAGTACAAATTTGTTCAACAGAGGAATAAATCATGAATTCCATAAATTACATCTCAAAAATTCACTGTACAACATTAAAATATCACAATGTACAATAGTCAGAAAACTCTGCAATATACTAGACAACAACTTCCACTGATCGCTCCCCGCAGCTCGAGTCTCTTGCACCAAGATTAGCCATCCTACAACTAAACAGACTGTGGTTACGTCAGTTGAATGCAACTTCTTGATGAAACCAGTGACTTCCAAAACTCAACAATCAAGATTGATGCAAAAGGAAAATGTAATGTCAAATCACAAGTGTTAGTGTATGTCATGCCTTAGAGTTTAATGCACAATTCAAAATGCACAGGATGCACTTACTCTTATGCAATTTATTTGGAAACGTATGCATTCCATACTACATACTTTCCAAGGAGTTCGCTTCCTTCTGATTGTAGGGTTCGATCCCTTGTGATGCATCCTAGTCTGGTACTCATTCCCGTTCCTGACATTCACCTAGTGACTGATGAGATTGCAGTTGGACAGTCTAATTTCGCCACTGCAGTCAGTAGTGGTGTCCCTATTTTCTACTATGCCCGGTTTTTGCCCATTGCACCGGACCTCACTCAAAGTTTCTACGAACATAAAGGTAGCCTGTAAGCTCACCAGGATGCCTCGGGTCTTACTCGCGATTTTGAGTCTTACCCTAGCAACCTTTCCGTATTAAACAACATATAACCTGACGGAGTCTTTGGGTCCATCCCAAAGCTTCCAACGGGAGATAGTACGCACATCTCGTTCTTATCACTAGATCTCAAAAATTAACAGACGAGATCACGCTTTCTGTCCCCATTACCAGGCGAGACGACGCCGCACGTGTCCCCTTGATAGGCAAGTACAATCACCCGACTAGTGTGTATCCTATCAACACATCAGACTGATCAAAGGACACTTGTAATAGGCAACAACCCAACATAGAACCGAAAAGCAACTACTGATCTTAATTACAGAGATTACTATCACTAATCGATCATTTGCTAGTAAAAATACAGCCTTAACCAAAATCACAAGCCCTGGGGAAAAACCAACATGACCCCCAGACCAGGCTCAAGAGTTGTCCCAACTTGGCCCAAATTGGACCCGGCGACATTTGACCTCCGTCGATTGCCCAACACCCTCTTTCTTGGATCTCGACCCCGTTTCCGGCCGGCGATCAATTCTTCATTGGTTAGTGATCCGGTGGCATCCGTAGACTGTCTTCATCCATAGCACTCGAGATAAGAAAATTTATTAATTATCAAGGGTCAATTGGATAGATAGTCCTAGGGTGATAACCATTACCCTTGACCATCAACAAGCTAAATACATAGCCAAATACATATCAACCTGTGGACATTCACAAGAACGGTTCAACCACATTCAATTCATAATTCACAAGCTAATTAACAACATTTTAACTCTTAGCAAGCAAAAAGATTGAATAATAAATCAAGTGCACCAATGCAAAGATAAGGCACGAGTTAATTCAAATCTTAAAATGCAAGGGATGTACATAAGCAAAACTCCAACAAGATCAAACATGACTCAAAAGTAACACAAACAATATTCTAAGTCTTAATCTAAAGCCTAGTAAGATGAAAACACACATTCAACCAAAAAAGTGAGCTAATGATTTAACATGCAGCTGGTGCAATTTTGAAAATTCACCATAAATCACAAATTCAATGACAAGTTTTTGGATTCTTTGAAAAGATCATCAAGTCTACTTTAACTTCTGTCACACCCCGCTTCCTAAAAAGAGAATATGGAATACGGATACGTGACTAAATCCAGTGATTGGTTTTCATAATCCATAGGCTGTCAGGATCTTTACAATATTTTACAGAATAATCAGAGTAGGAAGCAAGAGAAGTCAACCACGCATGCATATATGAATAAACATACTAACAGAATTTTCTTGAAACAAAATTTAATAAATCTCAAATAAATCAGATCTGAACATGTCAATAATTCTGGGTCACATTGCCCAATACAAAATAATCCAAGTTGCAGATACATTTATTCAAAGGGAGAATGATCAATTGGCACCCAAAGTTACTCATAATACCCTATACACACCTGAAGTTATGTTAATACCCCAACGACACCCAAAGTTATCAAAATTGGACCTATAGGCACCCGCCGTTCAAATATCCATTAAGTTAGTAGAATATTCGTGGTATATACCTTCTTAACGGGTTCATACACATTAAGAAGAATGTGAAAAGACGAAAATGCCCCCCGCTTTCTTCATCTCTTCTTCCTGGTTATTTCTTTCTCCCCTTTGTAAACCCTAGTCACCCAATCTTAAAATTTTGAAATCCCAATTCGAAACCCTAAGTACTGTATATCTGTTATCTCTAATCTTGGATGCCTCGTACATCCTCAATCTGTGCCTCTTTTTTGTGAGCATCGATGTCGATTACCCACCTGCATCCTATGTCGAAATCCCATCTGAATTTGAGGGTTGGAGTTAGGTTTTTGAAGTAGCGTTTGCATTTGACATTACGGTATGAGAGGGACGTGTTTGATTCTGAGTTGCAATTTTCTCATACAATATTGTTTAATTAGTTGCAAATTATTTTGGATTCTTAGAAGGAAATGATGAGTCACACAAAATAGTCTTGTTTTTTTATTTTGCTGATACTTAGTTCCTTGTTCTTGATTGTGGATTGTAATCATACAATATTGATGATCCATAATATGGGTTGGGAATTTTAGAGGATTCTTTGTAGGCATGGGTGAACTAATCATATACTTCATCTTAGGCTTTTGCCTCAACTGCTTTTCATATTTGCTGCTGCTCTTAGTTGCATTTGATTTTGTTGTTGTTGCTTGTGATTGTTGTTGTTGCTGATGAACTACTTGGTAAAAGCGTTAGGATAAAATGGTTGGAAATTAATACTTGTTGGGAATTCCAATCTTGGATTCTTTGATATTCTTGGATGAATTGATGCTTTTGTTTAATCTGAGGGTTTTGGTGCTGCTTCTTCTGATATTAGCTGCTACTCTTGGTTACTTTTGAACCGATATATTGTTGCTTATAATATTTGGTGTTAATGCTGAACTATTGAAAATCTCTTTGCTTAACTAGTTGGCATGGCATTAGAATGCAGCCGTATTGAAACATTTTTTGTTTGTGGATGGAAATCATACAATGTTGAGTTGGGAATTAATATCGTTGCTACTCATCTTGCTGTCTTTGTAGGCACGGGTGAACTGATGCCCCACTTTTTTTTGATTTAGCTGTTGTTGTTGCTGATTCTGATATTTGATACTTTTCTTGGTTGCTTTTGTACTGATCTGTTGTTGCTTCTGATTATTGGTGTTACTATTGAACTAGTTGGCATGGCAATAGAATGCAGCCCTAGTGAAACCATTTTTTTATTCATCTACTTTCTTGCCCGATGTTGATTATGGATGGAAATCATACAATGTTTAGTTGGAAAATAATTGCTGCTTTTGATTTTGTTGTTGTTGTTTCTGATTTTTTGCTGTTGTTGCTTCTGATTTTTGGTGTTGCTGAACGAGTTGGCATAGCATTAGAATGCAGCCCTACTGAAACCATTTTTATATGTTTGATGAATTGATACTACTTTGATACACATATTTGATCTGTCCGTACTGAAAATTGTGTTCTGAGCCTGCTAGTAATTGTTTAATTTACTGTTCAGCATCATGCACATACAGATAGATGAATGTAGTTGCTGAAATCCTTTTTTTTTTGTGGTTGGCAGGAGACGAAGAAAGGTTGGGTTTATTTTTTGCTGTGGTTGGCAGAAGACGATGAAAAAGAGGAAGCAGTAGTACGAGCTGAAGAGTACTGAAATTGAAGAAGTAGATGAATCTGAAGAAGTAGAATAAGGAAAACTAATGTGTAATGTAATTTGAATTTTTTTTCATTTAATTTTGGTTTATGAACAGAGAAAATGGAAGTTGTTCATAATGTAATTGTTCTTTACAATTCAATAAAAAAAGAAGTTTTGGAATTGTATCAAGTATTGTTGTCTTTTTGGTCGAATCATTTTGTTTTCCGAAATTGTTCATACAGCAATTAAGTATATCTAGCAAAGCAAAAACTATTATAGAATTTTTCATACATAATGAAAAAAATTTCTCAACTTATAAAACATACATAGTTCAGGTCATAATACATAGACAGTTCAACTAATGATAGACATACACTAGTACATTTCTTCTGATCATACACATAAATGTGCATGTAATTTAAATAGGACTAGGGGTTGAGTCACTCACCTCCCAAGCCCAAGATCATTGGGTCGATCCCAGGCTCTCACAAAATTTTCAATTTTTTCCAAAGTGGCTGTTCAGTGACCATAAAAAAAATGACATCAGTGACACCAGGCTGGTCCATCAGGCAGGGCAGCAGTGGCACCGGGCTGGTTGGCGCTTAGGACACTTAAGGACCGTCCAATCTCCTAACGATTCGTGCCTGCCAACCTCAGCCTTTTGATATGCTTTAAAGTCAGCCCCTTGTCAAAACAAAAATAACAAAACAGATGACATCATGCTGATGTCATCATCTTCTATGGGACAAGTCTCAAACGTCAGATCTTTCCAAAATGTGCCTCAGGTATGATTTATTATTGAAAAAATCATTTTAATAATTATTAAATCGAATAAGTTAATTAAAGATTTTGAAAAATAATTAAGAATTCTAAAAAAATAATTATGAATTTAAAAAATTAATTAAAAAACCAAACGTTAATTAGAAAATTTGGAAAGTTGATTAGGAAGTCCCAAAAAATAATAAAAATTGGAAAATATTTAGAAAAATCCAGCAAAAATTTGGAAAATCCAAAAAAAATCCAAGAACACCATTAGTGGCCCTAGAAGATCCTAACAAAGTTCTTAGCACCTCCAATCGTCCTGTGAATTTTGTAGGCTTACCAAACCATGTAGAATAGGGCAAACTGCTTAGGGTTGGCATTTGGGTCGACCAGGCCGAGTCGGGTCGACCCGCCCGGGTTGAAGCCATACTTGGGCGGGTTCAGGGTCGGGTCAGAGCTTTAATCGTGCTAGTCAGGGCCGAGTTCTTTATTTGAAACCTTGACCCTGGTCAACCCGTGAACCCATTAGGGTCGAACCCATTTTAGGTCGGGTCGGGTCGCGGGTTGGCCCGTTTGATTTTTTTTTCAACTTCACTATAATTTACAAAAAGTATAACTGTATAAGAGTGAAAAAATGCATATATTATTGATTATTTATTTCAACTACTATGAATTTTTTACAAGTTTTTAACATTCAAATACATGTTTTATTTCCCCCCCTCTTTTAACCTAAAAAAATAAATAAATAAAAATTGTACAACCGGTTTAACAGATTTAGAATTAAACAAAATTGTATATATATTATTCATTACAACTTCTATAAAATTTTTACAACTTTTTTTCAAACAAATACTGTTAAAAAGATATACAAATTCCTTCAATTACATGTTTCAGAGGACAAGCTAGAGTTCGAGATAGCCTAGAGTTAGATTGAAGAGATGGCATTGGACTACTGTCGTGCGCCTCTACTTAACCTAAACCTAGGATCTCATCGCCCTAAATTTCCTAATCTTGTTGTTGGACTTCAGGGGAGTTGCTTCCACTTGTTGATATAGATGTTGCTTAACCTTGAGTCTTGTCTTCAGCATTCATCCAATCTTCAGTGCACACGAGCATCTCCAACGAATCCGACTTCAAGTGATTCTTGTAATCTGTTAGAAGTCTGCCACTTGTAGAAAAAACTCTTTCAGAAGCAACTGTGAAGACAAAAGGAGTTAGTAGATCTCTAGCCATATATGAAAGAATAGGAAAAAGATTTTCATGTTTTTTCTACTATTGTTGCTAGGGATGCTCTCGGATAAGGATATATCCGATTCGATCTGTATCCGAATCCGAAATTTTTGCAGATACGGATATAAAAAATCCGTATCCGGGCGGATACGAATACGGATACGGATATTCAAATCCAAAAAATTTCGGATACGGATACGAATAAAGATATCACTAAAAAAGCTGATTCGGATACGGATATCCGCTTAATTTAAAATATATTTATTTAATAACTATATATAGTTATATACTTAAAAAAATACCCCCACACCTAAATCTTCTAATTCTGTATGTTTCCTAAGGAACAAACCAAACCCTTTTCTCCCAATTCTCCGAAGTCCGTCAAAGGTCGATCTCCTCGCCGTCGATAACTTCGACCAATCCAGCGGCCGGCGCTGGGCCCGATCACGCCGATTCACGATCTCAACCTGCCGTACGAGGAGTACGAGACTCCGACGGCCGAGATGCTCTTTCCTCCCGTGAGTGCCCTAGATTTGGATTTGTCTGCTTCGAATTTGAAATGGGTGAGAAACTAGGGTTTTTTTGTTGTTGATGATTTTGTTGTGTTTAGACACCAATGCAGACACCGATGGAAACGCCGTTACGGGGAACGGTGGATTACAATATTCGGATGGGGACATCCGATTTTAGTGGGGGGAATTAGGTTGATGTGAAAGCTGGAAGGCCTAGTCCATACATGGTACTGTTTTTTGATTGATTTTGAATATGTGTGGTTTAGTTTGTAGATTTTGGAGAATAGAGTTGATGGTTTTTGTTATTACAAATGCAGCAACCGCCGTCACCTTGGATGACTCAGAGGCCTCTTGGTGTGGATGTTAATGTGGGTAAGTATCCTTGAGTTTATCGAAGTATTAACTAAGGATAGATTCGTAAGAGAACAGAACATTTAAGAAAAGATTGTGGATGGTGAATAGTAACTGGGCTATTGGTGATCTTACTTTGTATTCAATGTGTTGGAGGAATATTGCTAGTCATACTTTTGGTGTTTTATGTTTTTTCCCCTCACGTATATGAAGGATGATGAGATGTTGTGGTGTTTTGATTTTGTACAGCATATGAGGAAGGTAGAGAGGAGTTGGATAGAGGAGCTACTCAGACTCCAACTCAGGTGAATGAATTTCTCTCGCTAGCAGTCCATTTTGTTGCTTTATGTTTATTATTATATATTATGTGTGAATTGTGAAACAATATGGATGCATGTTCACATTTGTTTTATTAATGCTTATCTACACACCGCTAATAAGTCAAAAAATTGGGAGTTAAACAAGTTCTTCTCCATCATGTTTCACTATCCTTGTAATTTCTACTCACTCTTACCTTTGTCAAATTATGATCGACCCATATCCCCTCGATAATAATATGTCAAAGATATATTTTTTATTTTCTATTTCTTTTGTCTTTCCCTCAAGGTAAAACTCATTCATAGACACATGCAGCTAAAAAAATAATAATATTAGAAGCCTGGAAGTACAGAAAAGTTCAAGTTGCAGCAATGTTTTTTTCCTTGCAAGAACAATTGCGATGTAGCAACTCATAAGTAATTGCAATCCAAGCTGTCACCTCCTTATTCTTCTACTTGCAGTTACTCTTTGCACTCAAACTCAAGTAAATCTTGCAATGTGGGTTGTGGTTGCAACTTGGAAACTATAATTGGAAGGAAATAGACATTTATTATACGAGAGAACATAAACATGTTAAAAGCTAAAAAAATGCTAGCAGAAGCTACAAGTAAAAGGAACCACATATTTACATGTGTGTTTGTTGGTATAGTTACAAGCACATGCATTATATTTAGGCACTGAATTACTTGTTTCAACTCTACTCTGCAGGATTTGCTGTCAGTTCTTGTGGTTTACATTTTCGCTGCAATTATACCTGCATTCGTGGTTGCTGGCCTCTATTTCTTTGATCATTCGTGTTGCTTCACAGATGGCACAGCAAAAGGAATTCAATCTTATGAACTCTTTTGCTTATCATTATGACATCTTCGTCCTTGGGTTTGTGATACATAGCTTATCCCGTTTGGATTCTTGTTGGCATAGTTGCAGGTACAATTTCAGAATACAAACACTCACCATTGGTATTCTGACTTATGATTTCAGGTTTTGAGCTGTGGATTTCTTGGAATCCCGCCATCAAATGGGGTTCTCCCGCAGTCACCTATGCACACAAAATGCCTCACTGTTCTCAAAGGCCAGGTGTGTCGGTGTGCATGTGCATGTTTCCAAGGTTATGAACGATATGCTGATATACCACTCAAAGTGTTTACTAGTAGAATTTATATATTTTGTTTACTTAATTTTTTCAGTTAATCCATAAGATACTAGAGACCGGTTCAGAGTGTTGAAGAAAGCATAAAAAGGAAAGCCAGCAATTCAGAAATGTCACTTCCTGTATTGATGAGGACTGAACATGTTAATTCTTGTATCTCCAAGAAACTGAAAATTTTAAAAGAAAAAAAGGCAAAGATAAAGAAATAGAAATAATGGTAAGTTGTTTATTATAATAATTTCTTGGAACAATTGAGCCATTGGGCCAAATTTTTATACAAGTACAAATTCTGCTATTTTTTTAAGATTGAAGAAAGAATTTATACATTGTCATTGTTAACTTTTTTCCATTTCTGCAGTTCTTCCCAAGTGATGTCTTTTTCAATGACGCCACATCGTCCTGGTAAAAAAAGTTAAGAGTCAAGTTCAAACCAATTCAAAATAGACATGTAAGTGCGTATTGTATTCATTTTTTTATAAGAGTTGTATATATTTGAAATAAATTTTCATTCACCTCTTTTGTTCTGTTGATTTCCATTTTGTAATTAGATATGAAAATCGATATCCACAATTCAGTGATATACATGTCTAAAACTAGTTAAGAAAAACAAATAGCAAAAACTTTATATTTGATATCCGAATTCGTATCCGTTATCCAGTAGACCTGTATCCGATTTGCATTCGTATCCGAAAATTGCAGATACGGATATGATTTTTATTTTCCGAGTCATATCCGTATCCGTATCCGAATCCGTCTTTGTTTTGCGGATACGGATGTCGGTATAGGCAAATATCCGATCCGTATCTGATCCGAAAGCATCCCTAATTGTAGCACTTCAATCTTAGTACTAGAACTCTCACTATCTTGTTATACCAATTTAATTCATTAGGTGCATTAGTCCTAGGTTTTTTTAATTGAATACGAGCAAGTAAATTAGCAGTGGTATCTTCTAATGTACTCTTACCCTTACCTCTAGAAGTAGTAGAAAAAGAAGTAACTATACTAGTTGTACTACTATATGCAAAAGTTCTATCATAATAATTATACAAGTTATTCAATGTCGATTCGAAACTAATTAAAAATTCAATTCAATCATATTCAGAATCATATCCAAGTACAGTAAAAATATTTCAATCAAACTTTTCGTACCCGCTAATTTGATACGAAGATCCATAATAGTAGCAATACAATACAACATAAGAGGAGGATTAAAATACTTTTAAAAAAATTATAAGCGGGAACAACAATATGGCTAATGTATTCATCCGGAATCATTTCTTGAAAAGTTTGCATGATTTTAATGATTGAAATAAAAATACTATTAGAAGTAGAATCATAAGATGTAGAAAACTTCAAAATTGCGGTTTTAAAAGGTTCCAAAAATCATAATAAAGATTCGGCAAAATAACATGATTGGGGAGTTATTTGAAAATTTTCCATGTTTTTTGCAAGAAAAAATTGTTTATAATATCTTTGTATTGAGTAACAACATTTAGTGTCACCTGCTTCCCAAAATACGAAAATAGGAGCACGTAACGAAGGCCCAGCGAATGATTATACATTATCCATAAGCTGTAACAGATTAACTCAGCAATATACAAGAGAATACAATCACGCAAGAGAAATATAACCACATAAACAATGAATAAACTCCAAAATAATCATGAAATAAATTCATCAAATAATAATCCAATATCTGGGATAAAACAAACTTCGGATCATTACATCCCGGAATACAAAGTATGATAAAGGCAATACTATAAGCAAATAACAAGAGATAGCTATAGAAGTTTAATGGTCCAGCTCCGATCTTCAGAGAGTTTGCGCACCAATTTCTTCTGGTATTGCTCCTTCGGTACCTTGTAAATTTTTGATCAAAAAAGAGAGAAAAGACAGTCCTTAGAGCAAGTCGTGGATAGCAAGTAAAGAAAAAAAGAGGATAAAGGAAGCATGAATATCAAAGAGAAGGGACAGGATCAAAGTCAAAGAACAAAGCAAAGGCATGCAATAATATCAAAGGTCTACAGTAATCACACATGTAATGAGTGATGTCAAGTCAAGTTCTATGCAGGATCAAGCATGCAGGTTATTACACATTTTATTAGCCTATCTAATGTACGTACTACTGCGTCCCATTCCACAGGTTCGTCGCAAACACACAATGAATGTTTTCGACTGATGGTGAATTCACGGTTCGTGTACTCGGCCCAGTAATCAGTGTTTAATGTTCAG
>CM030363.1:69672269-69775040 GCA_017893485.1 Hemerocallis citrina
AAAAACTAATTTAAAAAATCTAAAAATAATTATTAATTCAGAAAAATAATTTTAAGAATTCTGAAAAAAATAATTATTTAATTAGAATAATTAATTAAAATTTTCGATAATTAATTATTTAAATTCGGAATTTGAATAATTAATTAAAAAAATTCAAAAAATTCGAAAAAATCTGCAAAAGTCACAAAAAATCCAGAAAATTCTTAGAATAATTTTGGGTATTTTACAAGCTCAGAAAATCACCGTTACACCTCGAGCAATATCCAAACTCGCTCGAGAACTCCGATAAATTCTATTAGCCATTAAAAATGGGCGAACTACTCAAAGACTGTAAAACTCAGTCTCCAGGAGTGGGGGGCTTCTGATATGGCTAAAAGTAGAACCAAATCGGGTCCGTTCAAATTAGGCATGAATCTTAAAGCTCTCACGGGTAAAACTGTAATTTCACCTACAAACGGGTCTAAAATGGGAACTGACCCGTTTGTAGTAACCCAATAACTCATAAATGGATTTGTCTTATTAGGTATGGGTAGCAACCCACAACAAACCAATTTAGATATTTAAAGAGTAATTCAAATTCATGGTTATCTTTATGAAACGATTTAAACTCTACATCTTATCCAAAAACACCGGGACATATGGATAAATGATTATCTCTAAAGTTTCTCTAAAGGCGACTATAAATACCCCTATCCTCCCACCATAACAAGGTAATCAATCTTTTTCCACATAAAGCTCTTTCATAATCTTCCCATCCCAGTGTATCGAACTTTTTGCAGGTTCGCGCAGCAGCGGCGAGAAACCAGTCAAACGCCGGTGAAAGTTAACAGGTTTTCTTATCCGTTTCCTTCAAGAATCCACAAATTTATATGTTTGCTCCCACACAAAAATCAGCAGTAACAATGCATCATCACACGAATACCCCATGAGCGTTGCCTCGATCCCACACCGCACATAATTTCGAAGACTATTTCACTCAAACCTCCATAATTTCGGGGACTATCTCTCACCGCAGATCATACTGAGGTCCATAACTCATGTTTGCACCCATTTTATCATATCACCATCTAGTGTCTGTCCTTACTTTATTAAGTTTAATTAATTAATCACAATTCTCCTAGAGTTGGTATACCCTACCGAACTTTACTCAACTAATCAACAACCAGGCCCTAACTGGCCAAATCACAAAACTCAACTGCCGGTATACTAAGGTCCCACTCAACCTCTAGAGACTCTCAACTCGAATTTAACAATACAATCCTTTCATTAGAAATCATTTCATTTCATTGTTGACTTGTTCAGAGTGAGAAATTTCTTCAATCAATGCAATTTCAAAACACATCTGTAATCATTCAACGTCTACATATTTTGCTAAGAAAATCTTCAAACAGTATAGAGAACTTGAAGGGATATACTCAATGTGTAATGCCCCGATTTTTCATTTTAATGAAAAATTATTTTATTTTGCATGTAATGTGCACGTGCAATATTTTTGGTAATTATTTTCATTATGATGAGTATAGATTTTCAAATATGTGCTTGTAATTATTTTTATAAAGCCTTCTTTCAATTAGATAAAAAGCCTTTTCTTTTTTTTTTTTTTAAAAAGCCCAAAGTTAATTTAATTTATTATTTTTATAATAAGTATTTTGGCCCATAAACTAAAGCCCATGGATTAATTTATTTTTAAATACAACTTGTAATGTTGGATACAACTTAAAGATTATTTTTATACAAAATTTAATGTACAATTTTTGGACCTAGTTGCATGCACGTGCACTACACGTACACATGCAAATGCACTTCCCAAAGCATGGCCGGATTGCTTCTTTTGGGAGGGAAACCAAAAATTTGAGTGGAGATCATGCTTGGTGGTTACTTGGTGGTGGGTAGTTAATGCAACTCCTACTCTCATCTTAGCCCTCCATCTTATAACCAATTACTTGATCCTAGCCCTCCATTCCATCAAGATTTTAGTATAAATACCCCCTCCATGGCTAGTTATTCTTGTGCTTATTACTTTCTACAAATGTATAGTCTAAAATACCTTATCTAGTAGTGATTGTGTGAGTTAAAAGATTGAGAGTGTGTGGGATTGTGCTTGCAACATCAAGGAGAAGAGGGGCCGACTTTGGAGTGCTCGGTTGGCTTGTGGAGGTGCTCGATTTTGGTGTTCTTGGAGGCTCGAGTGCGCGCTTCTAGGAGGCGGACCGTTCGTATGCAAGGACTTTTGTTTAGGAAGTTGCTAATTGTGTTTGTCTCTCCATTTGAGGTGGGTAGATTTTTCCTATTTCTAAATAGGAATGCATGCTAGATTTAATTAGAAAAATGATGCAGGAAAATGATTAATAAGAATGCACATTTAAATTGAAAAGATGATCTCTAATTGATTGAATTGTTGATATGCCAATTGTATGTATTTCTATTGTTAAAATTCAAGTTGTGTGCGATATAAATATGACTATGAATTGTGTAAATAAACCTTCGTTAGTAGCATGAAAAATTATGTGCAAAGTTTAGTATATTGAATATGTTGCTTTATGTGCTAAATTGGAAACTTTGTTATGGCGTTATAACGAATAAATTAAGATGCAATTTTTATGTTTGGAAAATGAATAAGAGTAGAAAATTGGTATAGAGATTAATGAAATGATAATGTCGAAAAATAATGTATTAGTGGTAGTATATCAAATTAGCCAAATTTTTATGGTAGAAATGTGTTAATTATTGGGAAAAATATGTTTAATTATTTAAGAAAATTATTTTCATATACTGGATTGTAATTCAGGATAGAAATGATTAATCTGGAATTTTTACAGTGTGTTAGTAAGAACAATGTGAAATGAAATTTTGATGAACGTCGAAATGTTCTAAATAACAGAGAGTATTGGTTAAATAAAATTTGAATTGCGTTAGTGACAACTTGAGCGCGTAGCTCATGTGGTCGGGATGGCTCTGATCGCTACGGTGGCTTTCGGTCTAAGGTTGTTGGTTCGAATCCCTGTAGCATCATACTTTTGTTTCTTTTCTTTTTAAATGTATAAGAACAGCGGCCGAGAGTATTTAATACTCTCAGCGCCTATCTATACTGTCGGCGCAAGCGGCCTAGTGGCCTGTGCCTTCGGCTGTCTTCTCTATAGTTCTGGGTTCGAATCTTGGTCTCGGCAGTTATGAAAAAAATATTTTTTTTGGATGTTTTGGTGATCAAAAAATTATGGAAAAAATATGACTATTCTTCTAAAAATACATGGGACTTATTAAAAATAATTTGGGAATTATTTACATAAAATAAAGTATAATTTGTGACTAAATGTGGAAATAGAACTATGGTTCTACATTGATATTCCTTGTGAAATTATATCTTGTAAAAATGACTTGAAATGAAGGATTAGAAAATTAATGTGGCAAGAAGAAATTATATTGTGTGATGTGATGCAAATTATTCTCATTTGAGAATAGTGTGGAAATTATGAAGTGTAAATGTTCACATTTGATTGAATAATTAGTGATGTGGGTTTTCATGTGAAAATAACATTTCATGAGTTACATGATGAATAGTTGAATTTAATGTATAACTATGGACTATTGAACAATTTAGAAATCATGATTGGAAAAGAGAAATGCTATTTGAGTATGATAACTCAACATATGAACTTATGAGTGGAAATGCTCAATGTTGGAAATTTGAATTGAAATTGAAACAAAGGAGTAGCTAAGTCTCCCCCGGCATTTGGAAAGAAATGAAATGAAAATTGAAAGGAAAGACTAAGGTTGGTCATGTTTGAATGAATGAATAAGTCCGATTTAGTGGAGAGGCTAACTCTAGAGCTTTGATTTTGTTCATGATTCTGATAAAAACTAAGGATTAGTACATAGTGGAGACGTGATGAAAGTAGGAGAAAAACATGAGTATGAGGGTCATTGGATTGGCGGCGTGAGAGTATTCATAGGCTGTCTTCACGATGCGTCGTGACATGACGTGGATACTGCTCCAGGGTACCGTCCCGGTGGCGATGCTTATGGGATGTTTGGTGACTGCAAGAGGATCGTGTGCCATGAAGGAGACTGAATTACCACAGGCTGTCTTCACGATGCGTCGTGACATGACGTGGGATTCCCCTCCAGGTTTTCTGTACACGTGCTTGTACTCATAGATCTTCTAAGATACCTACCGAATTACAATAGTAGATTAAGTCATGGCGAGGGATTGAACCCTACAAAGATGAAGAATGATTAAGAGGCTTGCCCTCGGACCTATGTAGTATGGGATGCATAGAATCCGAACAAGCGCGCATTAGTGTCATGTAATATAAATAACTACATTAAGGACTAAGTGTACAATCACAATACAACATCAATAGGGTAGTCCCTGTAGTTTAATATGTGACAAGTTTGTGTTTGCTAAATATGAAAAATTAGTTATACTATTTCCGGCATAGAGAGGATGGCCGTGTATAATGTTCGTCGGTTGAATAAACTGACGTACCCACAGTCTTATATGCAGGTAAATGACATAATAAAGATTAAAGAGGAACAGATGCTTAAAGATTATTCAATGCTGTTGTACATTCATGTAAATGTTGTAATTTTACTTCTGTTGTGCAGTGTAAATTGTAATGAATTTATGTAAACTCTGATGTAAAATGAAAAGTTTAAATTTCCTTATAAAATTGTACTAAAGGAAGTGGAAAGATCCTGTAGAACTCTCGAATTCAGTTGTATTTGGGATTCGGGGCGTTACACAATGTCTACACATTCTAGTTAAGAAATCTGGACCCATGCAATATCAAATTTTGGAAGATATATATCAGTGAATCCATAGAGAAAAATTTACTACATATAAGTTATATGCAGGTTAACCCATCTCAGCTCAAATACCAAACAAGTCCATTCGAAAACTTCATCAAAACCTCAAATCTCAAGGTTTCGGCCTGCATGTGCAGACTCGAAAATTTAAAATCCCAACCTGTACATATAATAGGTTATCCTTCTCTCAAAATCCACTCTCATGTGATTATCAAATTCAAACACAAGTTATTTTATCATCTTTGTTTCTGTATTTGACCAAAAACCAATCGAAACATGTACAAAATCAAAAAAGTCAATTTCAACCTGTGCATACAGACCCGAAATTAAAAATTCCAATCTTTACTTATACTTTTTGATTTCTCCTATCAGAATCCTTATCTTATGTCTATTATACACACACTAGTCTATTGTCTAATATTTATATTCTGTTTGATGTTTAAATCCTACAAAAAAATCAAGTTTTTATTCAAGGAAACTCAAATCAACACTTACATGCATGAACATTGCCAAAAAAGCATATACATCTCGATAACAGGATCAGTTTTATTTGACAGAAACTACTTCTTGAAACATGTAAATTGCCGATCATAAGTATGTATAAGCATCAGGCACAAGTTATTTTATCATCCCAGTTCTTACATTTTCCAAAAACCAATCAGAAAACATGCACAAAATCTCAGAAAAAAATCATTTTCAACCTGTACATGGACCTAAGATCAAAATCCAACTTTTACTTATATTTTTGATTCCTCTTATCAAAATCCACATCTTTTGATTGTTATACACATACCAGTCTATTGTCAATTCTTGCATCTCGTTTATGTGTTCCTGCCCCATCTACTGATCGAATTTTATCAAGAAAGATATTAAACAGAGCATACATAGGCATGAGCAATAGCAGATGATTCAAAATGTGCATAGAATGAGTTCCTAAACCATGTTATTCGAACAGGGATTTGAACAAGGATTTAAACTAGAGTAAATTCTTTTAGAAAAAGAAAGAAAGGCAATAGATCTATAATGGACAAACACATTTTAGCGCCTCTAAGGAATTTAATCCAAGTGAGATACTTCCTATATAATATAACTACAATAACTCACATTTGCCTCCGAACATGCATTATATACTAGTTCAAAGCCTTCCATAAACTGGAATCGGTATAGGATAGAAACACGTTAAACTCAAACTGTAGTCAACAATCAAAATGTTAGGACTCATTCCCGAATATGAATTTCAATTTTTCTTTGCTTCTTTCCTACACGGGTGGTCTAACAAATAATATTAGATTTAAGGCCAAATCTACTTCATCCTATCCATAATCAGCTTATGTTAGATTCGTGCATCTACACTGTGCACATGCACAAATGGGTGTCTAAAATTCTTCTTCATGGTAAAAACAGTGTATATATATTAGATCAATAATATAATGGACATATCTTATCCAGTTTGTTCTAGTTCATACTTCAACCAATCCAATCTTACAAAGATTTCACTCGAAAACTCAGTTTCACAAAAGAACTCAACCTGCACATGAAAACTTGAAGAGTCTTACTTCAATGTTTGATCTAAAATTCACACTACATGATTCATTATGCACAAACACAATTGTTACTAAATCAGATTTTCTTTTACTTATTAATTTATGGCCTCGACAGATGATCAATTCTCAAAAGGGACAATAAATCCAACAATGCAACAACAAGTATAAATTCATCAGTTAGGCATATGCATACGTGATCATACAAGTGCAGTATGGTGGAAATAAAACTTCCAGAGTGCTACTAAAATCTCTAAAGGGTTCTCGAACCATCTATGCATAGAAACTACTCATCGACTACTGTTCTTATACATGAAAGATATCATTTGACTACTCATTCATCTAGATTATTTACTTCATCAACAAATGATCTCATAGCATGCATCCTACTAAACAAATCTTCTCATTCAACAGATATAGAACGAACAAGGGATAAGAACATCACTCACCTTTAAAGGAGTTTAATTTGAAGAAACACAAGTCAATATAAAAGCATTCTCCTCCTCCTTTGCAAAACTTGAAGATCCAACTCCAAAGAAATATAATGGGAAATAAAATCTGGGTTCTCAATGGTGGAAAAAAGCTGCTGCATTGCCTATATATGCCAAGTATTAATTTTAGGGTTTTTTAGAAGATTTGCATATATCTTTTGAGAAAATCTTTACATATATAAATCTATTATATTAGGTAGTTAGAAATCCAAATAAGGTGAGATTTAAAACTCCCAAATCCCCCTAAATCTGGCCGGTCTCATGCAGCCCAGAAAAATTAAACTCTATTGGAAAAAAAACTGCCTCCAAGTGGCATTTTGCAACAAGACCCTCCCTTTTAGCATTATTTGTAAAATTACCCAAAATTAATTTATAATTCCAGAAAATTGAAATTATTAATCGCTAATGAATATCATATCCTCCAAATAAATTACTTGACTTTGTGTTCCCTCAAAAAACATATTTGCATTTGTTTTGTACGTGCAAAAAGGTAAAATTCAGAAAATGTTTATTAAATCACCAAAATTACTTTAATTCATTTATTAATCTCAAAAACATTATTTAAAATTCTAGGGTGTTACAACTACAACCACATATAGCAGAAAAAATAAAGACATTTCCAAATATTTTAAAAGAAAAAAGAGAAGTACAAGCTATAATCGGATTATTAAATCGAACAAGCGGAGCTACAACGAAAACTGAAAAAGTTTAAAAAATGGGAATGGACCTCAGAAAATAAAGAAAAACTTAGAATATTAAAACAACAAACTTCAGAATTAAGTAAGTTACAATTACATGTTAATGAATGCACCTGGATAATAGAGACAGATGCATATGAAGATAATTGGGGAGCAATGTTAAAATTTGTTGAAATAAATAAAAAAAAGTAAAGACTAGTCAGATACACTAGCAGATCATTCACACAAACCCAATAAAACTACCACATAAATGAAAAAGAATTATTACCGATTTTAAAAGCGATGAAAAAGTTTGAATTATTCATAATACATACAAAATTCATAGTAATGACAGATAATACCTAAGCCAAATCATGGATAAACAAAATAATAGACCCAATCATAGCCAGTAAGAAACCAATAAGATAGCAAATGGAACTAGCACATTATGATTTTACAATAGAAAACATAAATGGAAAAGATAACATTTTAGCTGATTTTCTATCAAGGAATTAACTATTTTATTTATTGCAGAATGGAAACTAGAATCCAGCAAACAGAACAGGATATAGTTTTCCTCAAGAAAACCATGGAGCAAATAAAATGAGTATTTAATTAATTACAGTTACAAATATGCAGACTCTAAAGTCTGTTCCACTAGCATGTAAGTCAACATTTAACTACAAAAAATATGGTGAACAATGCTAGTGAAAAAATGAGTGAGATGAGTGAACCTACTAATTTCTTAAAAGAAGGTGCAATTACATCCTCAAATAAGCCAACATACAAGGAGACACTTCACTGAGAAATCTCCTACCAAAGTATCAAAGAAAATATTTTTTTTATGATATATTGAAAAATTATGTCATGTAACCGAGGTGAACCAGTTCATCAAAATCATATCACAGCAACATATGAACAATACCATCATTTTATAGGAGCCAATCCAAGAACAACTAGGGCACTATTCAAAAGATGACTTATTCATTGCATCAATCCATCTAGAGAATGTGAAGAGCTTATCCACTTGCCAAGACAAATTTATAAAGCAGCCAAGAGTTATTTTGACCTTACAAAGACCTCAGAAATATGTATAAGAATGTATTCAGCAATTCCTAAGTATCTTAAAGAAAATGAAGAACTTCAAGCAGAACATGTTATAAAAATAGGGATGACTACCCAAGTGATTTATGAAGCATCTAACATTATAGTATACAAAGCTGAGGAATTTGAGAAGCTAATCCCAAAAAGACAGGCAAGGGGGATCAGAAACATGAATTGTGAATTAAAAGACATAAAGTCAAGAGATAGCAACATATAGATCTATGAGAGTCCAGACCTTGAGAAAATAGTAATGTATAGTATAGCAAAAATAAAACAACCACCAGATAAACATTCATTGTTTGATAGCTGGTACCACATACTATCTACAGGAGCAATCACAATAACAGATCAACCAGCTGGATACTACTGTAGCTTGATGAAGACGGAGCATCAACATAAATGTGGAGCATGTAAAGATGTCGGCCAGGAGGAATCTCTGTTTCTAGAGTAGTCCACAATGTAATCATAGCAATTATTGAAGATTAACGTAAGCAATGACGTATTTGTAGCAAGTGTTGGACATTTGATGTAAGTAGTGACGAATATAAACTTGTTGTAAGCTCATCCTTTGATCTATAAAAGGATAAGCTGAGTTGAGAAGAAGGTAGAAAATCCTGGAGGAAAAAAATTCATATAATTTTGTAAGGAGAGTTATGTCTGTAAGAAGTGTAATACCCTGATTTTTCAATTAATGAATAATTATTTATTTTGCACGTAGTGTGCACGTGCAATATTTTGTTTGGATTATTTTATTATGATGTGTATAAATATTTAAATATATTCCCTCAAATTATTTTTGTACAAAAAGCCTTTCTTTAAACAAATAGAAAGCCTTATTTTAATTTAATTAAAAAGGCCTTTTTTCTTAAAAGCCCAAATGTATTTTATTTTATTTATTTTAATAAACTATTTTGGCCAAAAAATAAAGCCCATGAATGAATCTATTTTTAATTAAACTTGTCATGTAGAAGACTAATTTATCATTATTTTATTTTTGTACAAATTAAAATGTACAAATTTGGCCTAGTTGCATGCACGTGCACTACACGTACACGTGCAATGCACACTCTTGAATAGGGCCGGTTTGCATCTTTTTGGGAGGGAATTTTGAATTTAGTCATGGTGTTCATGGAGGTAGTTTTGTGGATGTGGGTAGTTTTTATAACTCCTACTCTAATCTTGGCCCTTCATTCTACAACCACCTAATCAATCTTGGCCCTCCATTTCACTTGATTTCAAGTATAAATACCCCCCTCTCATGGCTATTTTCATATGCAATTACATACTTCCAAATTATAGTCTTAATTAGCAATAGTGTGAGTTATAAAAGATAGAGAGATTGTGTGGGATTGCTTGATTGTTCCAAGGAGGAATGGCCGGCTACTACAAGAGGAAGCATTCGGTTTTGCTTGGTGGCTTGGAGCTTGTGCTCGCATTCGGCTAGGAGGAGGTGCATTGTGTTGCAAGGACTTGGTTGCTTTGTGTGTTTCTTTTTCTCTCCATTTAAGGTGGGTAAACATTTCATATTTCTAATATAGGAGTATATGCTAGATCTCATTAGCAAATGGCATGAAAAATGATTAATAAGAATGCGCCTTTAATTGAATAAATGATCTCTAGTTGATTGAATTAGTGATATGCAAATTATGTGTGATTGTATGCCATAAGAATGTGATTACAAAGTGAGTTGATTATCCTTGTTCCTAATTAAAAATGATTCATGGAAAATGTTAGTAAAATACATTTTTATGGAAAGTTAGTTTACAAATTGATTAGTATGTTAATGAACAAATTTGCATGTGATTATTATTGTTAATTAAGTTGTAGATAAAATTCTCCATGCTCATTAGAATAAATGAATGATGCTAGTATTGATGTTTGAGAACACTAATGAGGATGTTAGTTCAATTGAACAATTGAAGCATACAAATTGATTTAGAAAGAGCACGCTTTTTGAAGGAGCAACTTTCTTGTATGTTTGATGTGTGAACCTAATAATTGATAAGTGACTATATATTTTCGTGATGCACATGATTGAACTAGAAGTATATGTTGATTTAAAGAAAACACATTTTTGCCATCACTAATTGCATGAAAAAGAAAATCTATTGTCACGCCCCGCTTCCCAAAAATACGGAATACGAGCGCGTAACAAAAGTCCAGCGAATGAATATAATCATCCTTAAGCTGTTCAGGAATTCTTTACAACATATCACAGTAAAATCAGAGTCGGAAGCCAGAAAAAGATCAACCACATGCACTTATGAACCAAATACCAACAAGAATACTTGAAATAAAACACATTAATCTCAAATATTCATGATCTGAAATAACACAATAATCCTAGGTCACATCGCCCAAATACAAGAAATAAATACAAGTCTCAAAATACAATATTGTCCAAAATAAGTAACAGGAATAGCATTAGAAAAATTCAGCCTCTAGCCTCGCATCTTGCCAATACCTTTAGGAACCTGTCCTCCAAAATCTGCAATACAACGAATGCAGGAAAAAGGAAAAGAGAAAACACAAGTACCCGTCAATGGCAAGTCCGGGTCACAAATAGAATAGGATACAAGCACTTGGGAAAAACTAAACAGATCTAACTAACATCAGAAACAGACCTAATATGGTATGGTAAACTCAACTAACATAGTATTCTAGCAGATGTCCCAGATATTAAGTGTCAAGTGTCATATAACAGAAATGTCAGGTAAACAGATATTCAGATATGTCAGGTAAATCAGATAACAGGTTTCATATAATAGGTATTCAGATTCAGATTCAGATTTCCATATATCAGATTCAGATTCAGACTTCAGAAATATAATCAGATCTCAGATTTCAGATTAATGTAAGTCTTGTGTGATTACTATCTAGGTAGCACGACATGTGCCCCAAATTATATTACATGGTTGCTACATTCAAAACAATTTCGCTTTAGATTTCGTAGGGGACCATGCAGGGCAGTATACTCAGTATTCACAGAATCACAGAACTTGGTCGGTAAACTTGATCGGTAAACTTGATCGGTAACAGAATATTAACTTGATCGGTAACATGTCATACAGGAAACACAAGTCTCCTCCTGAGTACACGTTTCTGCACTATCCACTACTAGATCTGTCCCATATACCCCGGCTTAATTACCTTTAGTATTTATATTATCCACAGGCATGAGAGTGTGCTAAATAATGTCAAAACTAACAGGTCATAATCAGGTTTAGACTCAGGGAATTAGATCAGTAAGTATTGGTACCAAACATTCACAGATACGAGCAAAATGGTATAGGTTTATAAACAGGACAGCAAGACCAGTCTGTACATAAACAGTGATCCAAAGATCTACAGGCATGCAAATCATGATCCGTTGAATGATCTGGAATTTAGACATCCACACGCTTCTAACGGTTATAATAAAGATATACACTAGTTCACAGCATCATGGCTTAAAACACATTCCAACACAGTTTTCAAGTACAGCCAGAAAACAGGGGAATAACTTAAACCACATGAAAACAGCATACAAAGTCATTAATTAAATCCACGAAAATTCTGGGGTAATCCCCTATATGTATAGTCTCAAAATATAGATTTTCATATTTTTCCAGAAAGTATAGATATGTTTTCAAAAATAGAAATTAACGCATAACACAGCTTTGATGGATCTGGAATTCTTCAACACCGCTGTACAAAATGGAACACATCTTGCAAATAGCGCATCAGAATCCACTTCCGCCAAAACAGGGTGAAAGTATACACAATTACCCAACTTTATATCTCACGTAAAATATTCATACAGTAATTAGAAATAAGGTAAACACGGCATTCAACATACAATCACACGCAGTTTACAGCAAAAGCGATCTATAGAAAAGGATGTACGGCATCACTCAAAACTCATCTTTTAATTACCACAAAAATCAGAGAACTACCTAACATCATAGTGAAACACTGGACAAAATCTTGTGGCATGAAATTATGTCTAACTTGGATCTTGAAAATAAATTGGTGATAAAATCTACCCCGAAATAAATCTGGGAACTACCGATATACAGTTACTAAAATAATCATAACTAATTCATACGAACTCCAAATGGGGTAAAATCAGTGGGATTAGAAATTAGATTCGATTCTCTACAAATTACTTAGAAATATCCATGTTGAGATTCGGACTCTAATTCAGGTAAAAACAACAATCAATCCAGTTCAATCCAAATTTCCAGATTTCTCAACTAAACTTCAAAACGTCATAACTTCCTCAAAATCATCAAAACTCTTCCAAATTCAAAACATTGTCTACCCATTGTCCAAATGTCATAATGGAGGATATCTAACATGTCAAAATCTAGTATTTCTCATATGGGTGTTCAAACATACATCGGATATACAATATGTCGCATACGCGATAGAAATCGCATTAGGGTGAATCCTAAGGCACAATCCTATCAAACTTCATGTCCTAAGTCGTCTATGGCCTGTTTTGAACAATAGAGACGAAACCCACAATTAAAAACATGATCTTTGTCCGTCTCTAGTCTCAACCTATCCTATGTGTGAACTTTCTACTTGTATCAACCTAAGAAATTTAAGTACAAGTTACTTGCCTTTATGTGATGACGAACGCGACGAATCCAAGCCTTCAAAGAAAACCCACGAACAAAAGTCCTTCCACGCGCGATTTCAAACGAACCCACGAACCGAATCTTGCCTACGATCGTCTTCTTGAAGCACGAACTAGAACGGATGATAACCTCTTCACCAAATCAGCGAAGAGATGAAGGAGGGGCTGTTTTGAAGTAGTGGGTGCTATTTTGGTTGGTTTCGGCCACAAGGAAAAGAGGAGGGACGAGGTAATATGAAGCGGGATTGTATATTGGAGGATGTAGGAGGTGATATGTGGTCGGCTAGGGCTTGGGGGCTGTGAGGGTGTGTCGGCCTGGGGTAGGAGAGATGCAGGCCGGGAAGGACAAGGTGGAGGCCGGATAGGAATAGGAGAGGGAGAGAGAAAGAAATTAGGGTTAGGGATTAATTAGATGAGGGGGTATTTATAGGGGATCAAATGTGGGTTAATGGGTAGTGGATACCAATAGGATTAAATGGGTATACAATTGGGTAATGGATATTGGGTTTATTTCAAATGGGGATACAAAATGCAATGAATCCTATGGCTCCTAAAAATCTCCTTAAGGGTCAAAAATCTCAAATTGATCAAAACACTTCTAAAAATTCATCATGACCCAAAAATAAATAACAAATATGAATGAGACCAAGAAAATGCGAAAAAGAATTCAAAATGGCGAAAAACGGATGATCGACGCATAAACAGCACACGGTGGTCAAAAATGTAAGAAAAATAATATAAAATGAAAATAATCCAATAAGAAAATTTATACAACAATTTATAAATATGATTTATGAGATAATCTAATTTTAACAATAAAAATAATTTGCAAAAATTTTAAATACAAAAAATATCGAAAAATACCTTTCTGGGAAAACAGGGGTTACATCTATACCTTGTTAGTGCTAAATTGTGAAGAGACCTCCTTAATTATGGTGGGGTTGGACAAATTCAAAGGAAGTGGATTTATGTGTTAGATGAAAGATTAATATCAGCAAATTTGTATAAGGAATTTTGGATAGAAGAGATTTGAAGATTAAGTGTTAACCAATGTCGAAAATTAAAAATATATTAGTTTAGTGAACAATTCTTTGACTAGAGTGAAAAATATAATTTATTAGTACAAAAATTATTTTTATCTTACTGGTATGAAACTCATATGAATGAGAACTGATCTGGAGATTTTCAGTGATTTTTACAAAAGCAATAAGAAACAAGGGTTGGTTGAACATCGAAATAATTTTATAACAGTGGGTATTAATCTAAAAAGAATTTAACGCACACTGTAACAACCCGAGCATGTAGCTCGAGTGGTCACAGCGTCACATTGGGTCTCTGCTGTGACCGGTTCGAATCCCAGGATCAAACATTATTTTGTTTAATTCTTTCAAAAGAATTAAACAGCAGACTGAGAGCATTTAAAGCTCTCAGTTGCCTTTTAAACTGTGGCGGCAACCGGCCTAGTGGCCTGTGCTCTAGGCTGTGTCGGTGGTGTGCTTGGGTTCGAATCTTGCTATCGGCAAGATGAAAAAATTATTTTTTTGGGAGTTTTATGTATCGAAAAATTATGAAAAAAATATGTATATTCTCCTAAAATGTAAGGGACTTTCTAAAAATAGTTTGGGAATTATTTGAATGAATTTAACTATGGTTTGTAGTTAAAATGCATAAATAGACATATGGTTCTATATAGATTATTGATATGAATTTATAACTTGAAAGAATAAGTGAATTGACACATTAAGAGTTGATTTGGCAAAAAGAAATGTGGTTATGTGACATGATGCAATTATTTTCTCACTTGTGGAACAATATATGAAGTGTGCATATTGTTTAGTAATGTGGAATTATTGTGATGTGATAATTGATAAGTATATGCAATTTATGTACAATGATGGACTTGTGAACAAAAGTAAAATCATGAATTGAAAAGAGAATATACATGTGAGTATGAGAACTCAACATGAAAATTTTATAAGTTGAAGATTGTGAAATAAAATTTGAAATAGAGTAGCTAAGTCTCCCCGGCATTGAGAATTGAGTTGAAATGAAATTAGACCAAGGTTGGTCATGAGGAAATGAATGAATAAGTCCGGTTGATGGAGAGGCTAACTCTAGAGAATAATTTTGTTCATGATTTTTAATAAAACTAAGAAGTAGTGCATAGTGAAGATGTGATGAAAGTAAGAGAAAAACATTGAGTATGAGGGCCCTGAGTAGCGGCGAGAGCGTATCCCAGGAATTCTCATGACGATTCTGGGTGAGGATACTGCTCCAGACTACCGTCCCAGTGGTGACGCTCGTGGGATGTTTGAAGACTACGGGTGGTATCATGTTTATGGTGAGAGCGTATCCCAGGAATTCCCATGATGAGTCTGGGTGAGGATACTACTCCAGAGTGCCTAGACATGAGTTCGTAGGTCAGATAACATCTAGAATACTTACCGTAATTACAGTAGTAGATTAAATCATAACGGGGGATTGAACTCTATAAAGATGAAGAACGAATAAGGGCTTGCCCTCGGACCTATGTAGTATGGGATGCATAGAATCGGAACAAGTGCGCATTAGTGTCATGTAACATAAATAAATGCATTAAGGATTAAGTGCACAATCACAACACGACATCTATAGGGTAGTCCCTTTAGTTTGAATGTGACAAGTTTGTGTTTGTTAAATATGGAAAGTTAAGTTATACTATTTCCGGCATAGAGAGGATGGCCGTGTATAATGTTCGTCGGTTGAATAAACTGACGTACCCACAGTCTTATATGCAGGTAAATGTCATGTTACAGATTAAAGAGGAATGGATGCTTAAAGATTGTACCATGTTGTTGTACTTTTTATTCAATTGTTGTATTTTACTTCCGCTGTGTAAAAGAAAAGTGTAATATTAATGTAATCTCTGATGTATGATGAAAAGTTTTAATTTTCCTGTAAAATTGTACTAAAGAAAGTGAAAAGATCCTGTAGAACATCTCGAATTCAGTGTATTTGGGATTCGGGGCGTTACAAGAAGTTTGAAGGAAATAAAAGAAAAAAAATATCTGTCTATTAGTTCTAGCATATATCGGTTCTAGTAGAATATAATGTATGAATAACTGAATCTCTTTTCCTTAGGGAGAGTTTTGAATGGCTCTGCCTGAAGGATGCAAAAGACCAATTTGTAACATTCTATAGTTAGGTTGTACACTCTAGTAGCAAGAAACGAGCTAGGTTGTGGTTGTCTGTACCGAAGTCTATTAGTTGTTCCAGACGTATCTCTTGGAGGAAGCTCTCTTGAAGAGCATAGCAGTCCTGAGATGGGAGGAACAGAAAAGGAGCATTGAAATCGGGGTGCATACTAGAGGTATTTTATTCACTGGTAGTAACTGGTACAGAGCAGCTCAAAGAAGCTTAACTAGGTCGGAAGCATTATGTGCCATTTTGTTCTAATTTTTATGGTATCCTTAGAAATCTGTCCCTACGCATGATTTCATACTTTTTGGTTCAAAATCAATAAAATGAAGAATGTACAATAATAGTTTCAGTCTTGCCTTAGAAATTTATGAATTAATGACTAACTATCAAGGAAGTGATAGAATGTGGGTATTTGATGTTTATTATCCTCAAAGAGTAACAAGCATGTATGATTTTTATGAGTTTAAACTATTTTTCTTTAGGGTACAACGAGTAATAATTATTACAATAAATAAAATTAATCCTGGAGAAACTAGTAATATATGTGTTCAAATAATTGATGTTTTAACTTTTACGAAAGATCTTTATTATTCTATGAAATGGAGAATTTAGAAGCTATACTTGCAGTCCTACAACAGCATATAGACAATTTTTAGAAGAAAATGAAAATATAGAGGAAGAAAATGAACATATTGAGCAAGAAAATGAACATATAGAATAACCCAAAGAACCCCCATATGATAGTGAAGTATCATAAACAGAATCAGAAGCCACGAGAGGTCTTGAAGTTATGCTTGATTTCTTTAATATTTTTTAGATAATGCACATTATTTTCATGAATATTATTTAACTAAAGAATATCCTCTTTGAAGTTTTTTTATATTCATTTTATTATTCTTTGCAGGTACAACTATTTCACACACAACTATTTCACGCACAACTATTTCACTCATTTTGTTACTTTATTTCTACAATTTTTCTAGATTAAACACTAATGTATAACCTGTAGAATAAGAAACTAAAGATTTAATCTGAAAAGTAGAAATTATTCTAAAACCCAAAAACTTTGGAATCTAATAAAATGTCACACATCCTATAGAAAATATTATAGGAAATGTAACGTAAAATTTAAAAGCAGACTGGGTCATAAGTGGAACTATTTTCAAAACGTGGTCGTTTTGACAAATATTTTCAAAAAGTGGGTCAGGCTTATAATTAGCTCGAGAAAAGGGTAACTAATTAACATAATTGCTTAATGCCTTATTCCATCAATGAGAATATATCAAAGGCATTAATGCCACATCAAAATCATCTTACTTTAAGAAAGAGGTAACACAAGAAAGAAAAAATAATAATAACCTTACATAATAAATAAAACTAAACAGTAATGGTACCGGAAAACTTAGGCATCAATGCAACTCCAAGATGCTAACTCATGGTATCTAAATTCCTCAAAAATAAGTTGCTTACTTTAGAAAGGGAGGTTAAATGATTTTGCTTAAGCCACTGCGAACTTAACTTTATAGAGACAGTGCCTCTAAAACTTCACACTAAACTAATTAATATCCTGAAAAGTAAACAGATAAATGTGAGAATGTCATAATAACAATACATTCATCCTTTACATATGAGAAGGTCATAAAACTTCACAGTAAGCTAATTCATATAGCATTCATCCTTTACATATATTTTACATAATACAATTATATATTAAGAAGTAAGAATATAGAGAAAGTAATCCATGAGAATGTTAATCTGATAGAAAACATCATACAATTTTAAGCATAATCAAATATCTTCTATTGACAAAAAAAAGTTTCATCTTGTTACCATTTGATTAAGTTTTTTCTTATGCTTTCCAATGGAGTATCATTGCCCCTTAATGACCCGACTGAAGTGTGCTTGATGAAGAGGTTGCTCCAGAGACTAGGGTTTCGACGGTGGAGGCTAGGGTTTCGACGATGCAGGCTAGGGTTAGGCAGTGGAGGAAAGTGTTAGATTTGGGGGATTTGGGTGTGGAGGAAGACCTCGATGTTGGCGGAGCTAGTGGAGCTAGGATTTCGGATTTGGGGGATTTATGGGTGGAGGAAGAAATTGATGTTGATGGAGCTAGTGGAAGAAGGTGGGAGTTAGGGTTTCGGATTTGGCGGATTTGTGGATGGAGGAAGACCCCGATGTTGGCGGAGTTGGTGGAGGAAGGTGGAGCTAGGGTTTCCGATTTGGGGGATTTGGGGGTGGAGGAAGAGCCTGATAATGGTAAGGAGGGTGGAGGTAGGTGGAGCTACGGTGGAGAAGGAGCTGGATTTGGGGATTTGGTTTCGATCGCATTTGGAGTAGGAATGAGAGAGAGGAATGAGAAATGATAGAAAATTATAAAAATGTCCTTTAATATATATGATATATAAATAAATTTATATATTAAAATTGTGGACATTCGTCTCCGAATCAGCTTTTTTAAGAGTTATCTGTATCCGTATCGGTATCCACATACGAAATTTTTTTGATTTAGATATCTGAATCTGTATCCGTATCCGTCCGGATACGGATTTTCATATTCATATCTGCAAAAATTTTGAATTTGGATACGGATTAAATTAAATATATCTTTATCCGAGAGCATTCTTAGGCGTTGGCCTACTCTGGACTTTTGAAAAAAAACTAAATTCTAGGCATACGATTGGTAAAATATTAAAACGCCCCGCCCTAATTTACAATCAATACATAAAACCCTTCAATGCATACTCTCAGAAGCATCCAAAACATAAATACATAATCCAAGCAATTAAAGTCTTTTTTTTTTCAAAGACCCCCTTGATATTATTATTTTTCAGAATTATATAATGAACTCAAACCACTTCTCCTAATTCTTAGAATATGGTTTTCTTTTATTCTATGTGAATCTACTTATCTGTCTCTGCCTCATCTTTCTCCTCCATGACTCGTGCTCCAAACCCTCTCCCACTCACTCGTTTTGTTGACGATGCCCTCTCACACCTTCTTGGATTCTCCGTGACAGATTCTCTCCTCTCCTTCAAGTCATGATTGCAAGTAATATCATCTCTTTTTTATGCGCTGTTTGGGTATACAAGTAGGATACCTTTAGATAATTTCCAGAGAATTTCTAATATTATAATGGGAGAGTTGGAGTTGTCGTTTGTAGACAATTTGTAATTTGTAGATAACCAACCATCTAATCTCAACCATTTATTTTTAAATTGGAGTTATATTAACCATTCATTTACTCAACCGTTCTTAGTTACCTAATAGCATCAAAGTTTATATTTATTTACAACATATTTATTTATAAAAATGTCACTCATATAAAATAAAAGTTTGTGCCACTAAGTATAATTTGCAAAGAGTGTGTAATGAGTAAATAGAGGTCTCATGTTCGAGGCCAGATTACGGCTTAGTATTTACTTAAATTAAAAAAAATTAGAACATACATCGCGCGTGCAGATTACTAGTGTAGATGATTGCAATCTATAGGTTGCAAATCAGTATCTCCAGATTTTGGGTTAAAAATAAATTTAATTGGATTGGAGTTTAAATACATATGGGTATACAACTTTGAGGTGAGAAAAACATAAATAACGTAATTCTAAAATCGGATCTAAACAGCCCAATGTTTAGATAACTGCATGATCACTAGCCTCTACTGACCTCCAGATTGCCTTAAGACACGCCGTCTGACAAAGCTCCCTCAATTTAAATCTTGCTGGAATTCGATATTGGAGCAGCGCCCTCTCACTTTACTTTTTACACAGTGAATAAATTTATTTCGAGCAAAATAAAGCTTTTTCATTGCTATTCTCTGCCAGTTAAATAGAGAGAGCTTTAATAGAGACCCCTTCTGACAAAGCTCCATGCCCGGATGGTCTTAATGGTGTTTTTTATAAATTTTCGTGGGATGTGGTCCCGACTAATTTTTTGAGGTTGTGGAGAAGTTCTGCTATTTTTTTTTTTATATAATAAAGATGGCTATAGTCATCGTTTTATTAATGGGAGTTTAATGAAACAAAGTAGGATCAGTTACATCGCCCGAACAAAGTACATCAAAACCTTATGGAAGACTACATATTCTTGACACCTACCAACACAATGGAAGACTAAATATCACTCTTATCGCGAATGTCCGTAATATCTCTAGAGCTGTTGAATTCCACCCAATTAGTCTCTGCAATATTTGTTACAAGGTAATTGCTAAAATCCTTGTGAATCGGCTGAATCCGTTATAAGCAGATGTCATTAGTGAGGAGCAGAGTGCATTTGTCCCACGAAGGCATATTTCAAATAATGTACTTGTTGTGCGAGAGCTATTTCATCCGATGAATAAGCGTGGAAGGGCTCGATACATGGTTGAAATCAAGTTAGATATGGAAAAAGAATACGATAGAATGCGGTGGGTTGTTCTCCAAGAAATGCTTCTACATTTCGGTTTTGATCCTTTCTTGCTGATCCGAGTATTGCAATTTTGATCAATGGATCTCCAACAGAATGTTTTGGTTCTTCAATATATGTTCGGCAACGTGACCCTATTTCTCTTTATTTATTTATTTTTGGAGTCGAATATCTAATTAGAAAAACTTACAATAGCACAGTTAAACGGAACAGTCTCTGGTTTTAATGTTGGGACAGTCAATCTCTGCCAACGCTTTTATGCGGAAGATTGTTTGTGTTGGAAATATTTTTGGCATATTTTCCGGGCCGAATTCCGGTGGGTTCCAACCATCGGCGGCGCCGGAAAGTGATTCGTCGAGTACTATTCCGTAACATACTCATTTGCTAAAAACGGATTCCGTATGAATGAGAAATGTTGGTCCAAAGTTGGGTATTCGAAATGTACTAACTTGGAAATTTGGAGAAAATGGATAGTCCTACATCAGAAGTTGGGAAAGATTTCACTAGTATATAAGCTAAAGAAATGGACTAAAGGGTGTACCCTGGGGTTACCATTAACGTGTAGTGGAGAGAGGACCTAGCCAAAGTTACAAACACGCGCCTGCGCCCGACCCCGGCCCCGGCCCCAACTCGGCTCGGAATTTATTCCTGTAATTGTAGTTCTTCACAAACATTGTTAGGAATTTTCTATTTTATGATATTCGAGATCTAACAATCTTAAAGAAAAAATTTTCCTCTATTCTAACAGTTTTTGTGAAAATTATTTACAGGTACTGTTATCATTTCGAAAAAAATAAAAAATAACTAACAGTTGAATTTTAACTGTTTCAGAGAAAAATGGAAAACACACAAAATGAGAATGTCAGTGGACTGCTCAATGCACAAACACCAGTGACCCAAAATGTAACTGCACAATCGGTTGCGGCACAAACGGTCATTCTGCCTACACATATAACTGTGGGAGAAAAACCAGAAAAGTTCAATGGAACTGAATTCAAGAAGTGGCAAGGGAAGATGCAGTTCTACCTGGCCACCTTGAAGCTGGAGAGGTTTTTGATTAAAACTGCCTCTATGCTGGCACCAATGGATGCACACTCTGTTGCTGCGGTTGATGCATGGACTCAGGGTGATTATCTATGCAGAAATTACATCCTGAACGGTTTGGTAGACCCACTCTACAAATGTGTATTGTGTCTTAAAGACATCCAAACTTCTGTGGGGGTCTTTGGAAAAGAAGTACAAAACCGAAGATGCTGGCTCCAAGAAGTTTGTAGTTGGCAAATTTCTGGACTACAAGATGGTTGACTCCAAGACTGTTGTGAGTCAAATACAGGAACTGCAATTGATCATACACGAAATCGTAGTAGAGAACATGACGTTGTACGAACCATTTGAGGTTACAGCATTCATTGAGAAGCCTCCACCTAAATGGAAGGATTTCAAGAACTACCTCAAGCACAAGCAAAAGAAAATGTCTCTTAAGGACCTGATTGTCAGGTTGCGGATTGAAGAGGACAATTACAAGGGTGACAAGTCCTATGGAAATCAGTCCATAGAAAAAGCCAACATGGTGGAGCACGAATAGAAGGACAAAAAAGGAAATTCTTTCCACAGGGCTTGAACAAGAAACCTGCTGCAAAAAGATTTGCTGGAAAATGCCACTAGTGTGATGAGCTGGGGCACATGATATCTAAATGTCGCAGCAAGGATAACATCCGTGCTGGAAATGGAAAGGCAAAAGGGAATGAGAAATCTCATGCGCACATAGCTGAGAACCTGTCCACTGGTCTCTCTGACTTGGACCTCTGTACTGTTGTATCGGAGGTCAATCTAGTGGGGAGCAATCCTTGTGAGGTCAATCATATGGACTTGCACACTCTGTTGAAATTTTTGATTTTTCCTGGGTGACCGGTGCCCCTCCATCATGGTGAACCGTTGGTGCTGATCAGCTTGGAGGCTTCTTCGCTGTCGACTGCGAGGAGACCCCCTTCGCCCACTTGGGGAGGCAGGCCTTCTGGATCTCGGCCTTTAGGGAAAACATCTCCTCTAACTTCTCTGGTGTTCTGGATGAGGGACCTTATCACGGGCTTTTCTCTCATTCAAGTGGGTTCAGAGTTAAATCCCTGGGTTTGGAGGTCAATCCCTTGTTGGCGGTTGACAACGATTTGACGGAGGTCTCTTAACCCCGGAGAACCTTGCGAGGCCATCTAGTCGGTGGAAGGGTCGTGGACCGAGACATGGTCATGGAGGGGATGCTGTTTTTGATAGCTTCAACGGGATGCGGAGAATGCGTTAATATGTTGTTGCTAATTTTGGTGTGGGAGCAAACAAATGTTTGTAAATTCTTTTAGAACCAATAAAAGCTAATATTTTTACTACTTGCTAATGTTGACCGTTTCCAATGATGCTGCAGACCTACAAAAAGTTTGAAATGCCAGGATTGATCCCGTCGATGAACCCTCCAACGCTCAAGTCAGTAATATGAAAGATTATGAAAGAGCTTTTTTGGAGAAAAATACTGATTACCATTTTATGGTGGGGGTGGAGGGGTATTTATAGTCACCTTTGGAACCAGTTTTGAGATAATCATTTATCTTTACTTTCCACTGTTTTTTGGGTAAGAAATAGAGTTTAAATTCCTTCATGATAAGAGATTTGGTTTAAACTATCTCCTAGGGATAATCTTGAATTTAAATAACTCTTTAAATGATCTGGGTTTATTCATAATGGGTTGTTATCTTGACCCAATAAGGCAGACCCGTTTTTTGGGTTACCGGGCTTGAAAAAGACCCGGTTTCCATTTTCAGAGCCATTTGCAGTGGAAATTACCATTTTACCCCTGAGAGCTTTGAGATTTGCGTCCGATTTGAATGGTCTTATTTCTAGCCATATCACATGACTAACCAGGATTACACGAAAAATTCTTAAAATGAGTTCGTTAGTATACATATAGTTACATACAAGTTATTCTTCAACAACACCATTAGTCTTAGGCTGCTCAAAATGAAAAATCGTGATTTAGACTTCTTGTATAAATTACAAACTCCAAAGAGAACTTGTGCGTGTAATACAGAAACGATTTTGAGATGCGACTGAACTGGTTTAAGATATGCATTCGAAATTTAATTTTAATCTAATAACCGATGCGCTTTATTATCTTCCTCTTCTCTGCTTGTCTCCCTTCGGCCATGGAAGCAAACCAGATGGAACTCAAGAAGTTGAAGCCTAAACCCTAACCGACTTACCCGAACCCATTATCGACGACATCCTCTGCTTAATGCCCATCAAAGATGTCATGTGCACCTCCATCCTCTCCCGCTTATGGCACCGCCATTGGCGACACATCCCTACCTCGACCACTCCACCATCGCAAAACCCAACGCATCCCAAACCCTCATCCTCCATTCCATCCCTATTAGCCTCTTCAAAGTCCGTAACGACAACGACGACCTTATTGATAATCAAACATGTTTGAAATTTTGTTTGGTTAACATTGGTGTGAAAAATATGAATCATATTTAGAGGGTATAAGTAGAATGTTTTAAGCCATAAGGTGTACTCAAATGTGATGGCTGCCTAATACTATAGTATTATGTCTGTTATTAGAAGATTGGCTACATATAAGAGCTAGTATAAATAGATATACAGATCAGAGAGTTATAAGTGTGGAAGAGAGAAGTGAAAGTTTAATAAGAGTGTTGTAACACCAATAAGAAATAGAGAGAGTGGCTGAGTGTTTGTAAGAAACCAACTGAGTAGTCTATTCTTATTATTGTGATATTTTATAAGAAACTTTAATACAAGCCTTCTATCTCCAACTTTTTTGCCATTTAAGTCACCAAATATCTATACTTTTCCAATGAACTTGTATCAGAGCCCTGTTCGATCTATTTGAGTTCACTGATGAGCTCGTCGACAACATGACACACATGATCCAGCCGCAGATTTCCAAGTTGATGAAGACCAATTATGACTATTGGAGAATCCATATGAGAGTCTTGTTGGCCTTGCAGGACTTGTGGGAGCTTGTTGAACTGGCTACACCGAATCGTAGTAGCACATTGCTGAAGCAACACTTCCGGCCATTTAGAAGACCGAGTTAAAGAAGACTTGGAAAAGGGATAAAAAAAGCTTTGTTCCTAATCTTTCAAAGAGTTGTAGAGTCGGCATTCAAGAAGATCTCATACACGAGTACATCGAAAAAGACATGGGAGATTTTAAAGAATTCATATCAAGGAGACGAAAGAACAAAGAAGGTACGACTCCAAGCCTTGCAGGTTAACTTTCAAATTTTAAAAAAGAAAGTTGGTGAGAATATTTCATATTATTTCAACAGAGTGCAACCAATTACTAAATAAATGAAAAGAAATGCAAAAATAGTTAATGCTATTAGAGTACTTGAAAAAAATAATTAAGATGATTATTTCCAAAATTTGATCACGTAGTTGTTGCTATTGAAGAGTCAAAAGATCTCTCAAAAGTTTCCATTGATGAGTTGCAAGATTCACTTCAAGCCTATGAACAATGGATGAATTAGAATCATGGCAAAATTTTGGAGCAAGCCCTTCAAAAAAATCAACCAACAATTTCAGATGATCAACAAAGAAGCAAAGGACGAAGCAACAGAGAAAAAGGTGGTTACAGAAACAACTCAAATTTTCAAAGAGGTAATGATAGTCAATATAATTAGAGAATTTATGACCAAGGTCATTATGCTGACCGTGAACGATTAACCATTCAAGCACGACGGTGAGGAGCACAAATAAGCAGAAGTGGGAGATACAACCAAGAAGAAATATCCTAGTCACAGTGCTTCAACTACAGGAGGTATGGCCATTTCAGTTATGATTGCACAGAAAAAATTGGAAGAGTGGCAGAGAAGATGAATTTCATAGCAGAAGATCGAGGTGACAACTCCGTAGGCCTGCTAGCCTACAAAGACCATGAGAATAAGAGACAAAATTTTTGGTACTTGGACTCAGGTTCTAGCAATCATATCTGTGGAGTTTGAGAATCCATCACCAAGTTGAACGAATTAGTTAGAGGCGAAGTTACCTTTGGTAACAAATCCAAGATCCCTGCAAAAGGGAAAGACGATATTATGATCCAAACAAAATCTAGTGATTATGGTACATTGCTAATGTTTATCATGTAAATACATTACGTAATAGTATGTTGAGTTTAGGACAACTTCTTGAAAGTGGTAATGACATCCACTAGAAGGATTTCACTCTCACAATGAAAAAGCAAAGGAGAAACAATTACAAAAGTTGACAAGTGTAGAAATACAATATTTACTATAAATATTGATGAAGATTCTGTAAAAATGCCGACAATATATCATCAAAGACGAGTCCTGATTTTGGCATACTTGATTTGAGCATTTAGCATTTGGTGGCCTCAATCTTCTATGGAAGGAGAAAATGGTGAGAGGCTTACCATAAATCAAATATCTAGACCAATTATGTAAAGGATGCATGAATGGGAAGCAACAATGACGAAGTTTCGAGGTCAAAAAATCTAGAAGAATAGCAAATTTATTTCAGTTGGTACACATTGACATAGCAGGACCATTGGAAGTGCACTTGGAGGTAATATTTTTTCTTACGTTTATTGCTGATTACAGCAGAAAGACTTGGATTTATTTCTTGAAGAAGAAATAAGAAGCTCTAGAGAAGTTCAAAGAGTTCAAGGAGATGGTCCAGAAGCAAAGCAGCCACTACATCAAAGTACTCTGTTCTGATCATGGAGGAGAATACAACTCGAAGGAGTTCTGAGATTTCCTCAAGGGCAGGGATAATTCACCAACTTACTACAGCCTACACTCTACAACAGAATGGTAGAGAAGAGATGAAGAACGCACAATCCTCAATGAAGAACGCACAATCCTCAACATGGCAGGAGGCATGTTGACTAGCAAGTTCCTGCCCAAGACGTATTAGGCTCAAGCTGTAAACTACATTGTCTACCTCCTCAACAGATGTCCAATGAAGGCTGTCAAGTTCATGACTCCACTATAGATGTGGAGTAGTCCCAAGCCAAGCGTCAACTACCTGAAGCTGTCATGATGTAATGTGTAGCGCCTCGGATCCCACTACCGGAAATCCGTGACACAAACCAGAATCTTTTCCTTTAAATGCATCTTAATACAGTAATAACACGGAAATTTAAAAAAAATTTATTGCCAAATAAAATTATTACATCATCAATTACAATCATTATCTTGTTCTTGAACAAGAAATATAAATTACACTAAAGTATTACAAATACTACTCAAACATTCACTGCCGTTCAGATTGGTAGTCAACTGATCTTCCACTAGAACTCCACTGAGTGGTCAATCTGCTTCCCTGAGATGCGCTTTGTAGCTCGAATGTTTTGTTGCGCTACTCTGATATTCCTGCACCTGCTCTAATGGTAGATAGGTATATTGGTACTCCACTTGGATGCCCTGCTTGTCTTGAGTCCTCCTGAACTCGTGACCCGGTATACAACACCTAATTGAGTGGGCATGTCAGTACATATACTGACGCAATGCTGATAAGAAAACAGTGATCTCCAACTAGCAATCACAACCAACCTTTGATGAGAACTGGAAAAGTGCATCCTAATTTCCTAGTGTCAGTGTATGCCATAACCTGAAGTCTAATGCATAGTACACAATACACAGAAAATAGATGCACTTAGTCTAATGTCAGCAAGACTTTGGACATGCATGCATCCCATACTACATATGCTCCAAATCAAGTCATCTTCTCCAGTCCAGGGTTTCGAACCTTCGCCATGCAATGCATTCTACTATTGTACTTAACCTGTTCCTGATAGATACAACTTGGCTGGTGAATCCTACAGTTATTACTGCTAAATACAATGGTGTTCCCGTTTGCCGCTAGTGCCCCGATCCGGTCTGGATCACACCAAATACCGTGATGATCTTACAGATACACAACCGCATATCTATAGCACCGAAGATCCTTGGGACCCAGCCCCATGGTCCGTTCGTGTCCACTTAACATAAGAACATGGCGGTCTCGAGTGTCTAATCCCCCTATCTGATAGGAACTCTACCGTTCTTACCACGACACTTAGGAATTAACAGAGCGAGATACGGCTCCTGTATCCTGTTGATAGGAAGACACAACCCTAGTTATCACCGCCTAGTACTGGCCCTTGAAACAAGTCAAATCATAGGAAATCACCTCTAACACCAACTCGATCCTCAAGCGGAAAGGGAAAAAAATTAATTAACAGTGTTACCGAAATTATGCTGTATATTCTAAATATGCACAATGTTTTAAAATAATGATTGAGCCTAACTGGTCTATCAAAATAGTAATTAATCACGGTGAATCAACATTCAACGATTGCTTATACCTTCGTACGTCTTAGACCATATCCCTGGCCCGTGACCCTCAGCGAGCAGTACATCGGTACATAAAAGTCCGTGAATGAAGGTAAACACACACTAACACCAACACCCGACCATTGACAAACTCAGGGTATCAAGATACCAATCACAATTATTTTCAGTAATACCTAGGTCAGTAATGAATCTGGCCTGATAGAGTCAACCAAACACCGGCGACCCGATCTCCATCGGTCACCACCACCTCCGTCTCAGGTCTCATACAGTACCCCGGCCCGTTGTCAACCTTCTCTCGGTGAACGATCAGATGGCGCACAGGAAGATCACTTACGATACTTGCCGACTGGGTTGATAGTCCTAGGGTATCAACAACCTTAGACTAGCTCCAAGCTATACTTGCTACGAGCTCCACTTACAACAAATCGACCATGTAGCTATTCTCCTAACTTACTCGTGTGTCCATCATGGGTACTAAGCACCAAGAATCTTATCTAAGTTCCAAATGAAGTGCTAAATAGGAATAATTATTCGACATCTTGACACTCAAATCAATTCACAGTCATAATCCTGTAGCATGTAGAAAATTCCATATCAATTCATCTACTAACCCAAATTCGATGATTCCTGATCCTATAGCAAGGTATAATTCTCTACTTCACTTCTCTAGTTGACAACTATCCCAAATTATGCCAACTAAAGTGAGAAACCCCTTAGCAATCTACTAATTATAAGTAGTTTAAAGAAATGCAGTTGCCGCACCTTGAAAAATTCATAACTTTCAAAATATAAATTGGAATTGCATGATCTTACTCATTCTAGAAAGCTAAGACTCTATACTATAAGTCTCTAGTTAACCATTTCTTCAGATTCAGCCATCTAGATGCTATGAAATCTCTATATTTTATCAGTTGTACACTTCTTCAATGCAATTTGCTGCATCTTGCTAATAACATAAAAACTCGCTCACTTACCGGAATTATGCGATTTTAGATTCTATAGAAAGCTGGGAGTGTCTGCTACAACTTTCTAGTTGATCACATCCTCAAATTTATCCATTAAAATACTGGAAAACTCCTATTTCTCATCAGGTGTAGACGGGAAATGAGTTACTCTACAAAACAAGGTCTTTTTTATTAGGACTGGTTCTGTCCCAAACCTAGAAAAATTATATCTTCTGCTATACAAACTGGAATTTCATGAATCAAGATGTTATGGAAAACTAAGACTCTCTAATACATGTCTCTAGTTGGTCAGTTCTTCAAATTCTCAACACACAAATCCAGAACTCCACAAATTCATCGACTAGTTAAAATCCGATCAGAACTGAACTGTTGTATTCAAAAATTAATATCAATGCAACCGTACCTCCAATTATTATGAAACTTAAGATTCACGAACTACACATATACAAGTTCAATATTCCCAAAAACCTCATCAAGATTCAAAATACTCAAAGAGTTATACCCTTTGAAATTAGTAGAAAATCAGTTCTATTTTCCAGGTAGTGTGCAAACACTCTCTTCCAATACAATTTTTAAAGAGCATCAGGGAATGTCTAACAATTCTGAAACTTTAGAAAAATAATCCAGAAACATAGATGATGCTATAGAAAAATCCGCATTGTCAAATTCTATATCCAAAATAATTAAAATTGTTTGAACTTCAACCTGAAACCTGGACAGAGCCAGTTTGCCATCTTAACCAGTCAACCAAATGAGTTTTTGTAGAAATATCAAATAAATTATAAAAAATATGATATTTGAAAATAAGGTTTTTAACACATTTAAGAATCTCTTCAAAAAGTTTGAGCTCAAGATACTACACCAATTCCACGATACGAATTTTCAAACATCATTCTAAAAACAGGATATAGCCAGTTTTGTTTGTGTTGCTTACAGTTTCGAAAAGAAACACTTTGTTGAGCTACTAAATGAACCCAGAAAAATATGAAATTTTTTGAGGATGCACTAAACTTATCATAGAACATGCCACAAAAATTTTGTGTCCGGATTCGTAGCCAATTGCAAGTTAGAAATTTCTAAGCTATAACACAACATATGTGTTCTTAACATGGATTCATGGTAAAAGTTGTACTATCACACAAGCTCAAATTGCACAACCTATCAAACACTCATACATGGTATTCATGCTCCTTTCTACACACCAAATCACATTTTTTAAAAAAAATCAATTCTAGAGTTAGAGAACACCCACCAAGTTGTGTTGGAAGATGAAATCCTTTTTGTAAAGCTAGCTTTTCCTCCTCTTTCTCAACTTCTACTCTAGCTCCTAGAACCCACAAGAAAAATCAAAAACCCTATTTCTTTCTTTCTTTTCTCAGCCCATGAAAAAAATAGTAGAAGAAGATGGAGAGTATAAGAAGTAGAAGAAGATGGAGGTGAAGGTTTCGGGTGAAAATGAGATGCAGATGGGTGGAGGAGGATTTCGGCTGCCATGAAAAACCGGGGAGAGAGAGAAGTCGGTGGAATTTGGGAAGAAATGAGTGAGGTGGAGGGGTTTTTAATGTATTAAAAATTAATCATAGCCTTAGATTTCTATTTGATCAGCATGATCAAGAAGAGAGGCTCTAGATTAATTCATATGCATACATTGATATATATATATATATATATATATATATATATATATATATACTAGGTTTGCCCGTTGACACGTGCCTACGACACGTCTTCAGAACGGTGCATCTGGTTTGATTATATAAAATAGTTTTGGAGATCCACCAAATTAATTGAAGTAGCAAACATATTATATGAGAAAGCAGTATATCTACATTTAAGCTTAACCATCGCCTTCTTGATCATTAACTTGAACTTACCTGGAATGCATATAGTTTGTTAGAATCACTGCATAGAGTTTTTTTTTAACTTTAGCATCACTTTTAGATGCTTGTAATAGTTAAGCAAGGACATTATCATATTGGTTTTATATAGCTTACTCTAATCCTATAACCACTATGAGTATGTCTAAATACAATGGTAACGCAAATGCACGTGTGAAGGTATCTACAATATCAATAATCTAAATATTTGTTTGTCTGAAACTCAGTTTGCAATTGAAATACCTCTTATTATTATTTCAACCAAATGAAATACACGAAGTTCTCAAAACTCTAATCCAGGCTAATCATTTTTTTATCTCCACTTTTTCTCCCCATTGCACCTTTATAAAAAAAAATCAAAATAAATAAATCACAAATTTACTTTAGCTGTCTTTCTTGAGTGGAGAATTTGCACCCTTCAGTGGTAAACTCCAGTCATCCCAATCCTATATATCCAAACATACACTAAAAGTTCTTATATGTTATGTTATCTATGGTTTCTAATAATCAGTGAAGGGAACACTTCACGATAGTATTTTCTCTTATAGTAAAGAAATTAATGTTGCATATTTGCAAGTTATTTTAGGTTGCTAGTCAGCTTACCTATCCTGCTATGGTTTGGAAGCCCAAATTGAAGCCACCAAATAATCCATCTCTCACTTGCGTACACCTTAAATCTAAACCAATAAAAAACTCATCAAATAAATCACCAAATTAAAAAATTTTAAACCCAAAAATAAAACAATCATACCTCTCTGAACTTAAATCTCATGCACACACAAAATTCGAGTTAGCAAAAAACTGAGTAATCCCCTGCACAAAAAAAAAATTAAAAATTAGAATGAGAGATGAAATTAGAGTCGTCACAACGCATATAGGGGCTCTCGATTCGGTGGAGGGGAGTCGCCGATACAGAGTCGCTTGATATTCGCGCTCGATTTGGTGGAGGGGAGTCACCGATACTGAATCAGCGGCGGATCAGATATCGGCAACGACCTCTTGATTGGGGTTCGACATTGGATTTGGATTTGAATTTGCTTTGAGATTTTCAAATTTTCAAATTTCAAAAAATTTCAAAATTTCAAAATTTAAAATTTTTAAAATTTTTTAATTTTTTGAAATTTTTTAAAAAATTTTCAAATTTATAAAATTTCAAAATTTTTAAAAAAGTTAAATATTTTATTTTATTTTTTTAATTTTTAAATAATTTTTTTAAAAAAAATTTTAACTTTTTATAAGTTTTTGCTTTTTAAAAATTTTTTATGAAATATTTTTAAAGTTTTTAAATTTAATTTTTTTTTAATTTTTATATCTTTTAATTTTTAAAAAAACTTCAATTTTTTTTCTTAATTTTTTGAATAGAAGAGAGAGAGAGAGAGAGAGAGAGAGAGAGAGAGAGAGAGAAATAATTAAATAAATAAATGAGTTGTTTTGAGTGGGGGATTTGAATTTGAGTTTTGGGGGGAAACATTTGGTAGGGAAAATGTGTTTTGTGAGGTTAGATCTGGGCCTTTGATTTTAGGGGGATTGAAGGAGAGCCACTTGATAGCTTTCTTTGTGTTTTATTATATATATATATATATATATACACACACACACACACATACTAGGTTTGCCCGTTGATACGTGCCTCTGGCACATCTTCGGAACAGTACGCCTGGTTTGATTATATAATACCGTTTTGGAGGTCCAGCAAATTAATTGAAGTAGCAAACATATTATATGAGAAAGCTGTATATCTACCTTTAAGCTTAACCATCGCCTTCTTGATCATTAGCTTGAACTTACCTGGAATGCATATAGTTTGTTAGAAACACTGCATAAAGTTTTTTTTAACTTCGGCATCACATTTAAATGCTTGTAATAGTTATGCAAGGACATTATCATATAGGTTTGATAGAGCTTACTCTAATCCCAAAACCACTATGAGCATATCTAAATACAATGGTACCGCAAGTGCAGGTGTAAAGGTATTTACAATACCAATAATCTAAACATTAGTTTCTCTGAGACTCAGCTTGCAATTGAAATACCTCTTATTATTATTTCAACCAAAATAAATACATGAAATTCTCAAAACTCTGAACCAAACTAATCATTTCTTTTATCTCCACTTTGTCTCCCCATTGCACCTTTATATAAAAAAAATCAAAATGGATAAATAACAAATTTACTTTAGCTGCCTTCCTTGAGTGGAGAGTTTGCACACTTCACTAGTAAACTCCAGTCATCCCAATCCTATATATCCAAACATACACTAAAAGTTCTTATATGTTATGTTATCTATGGATTCTAATAACCAATGAACGGAACACTTCACAATAGTATTTTCTCTTGTAGTAAAGAAATTAATGTTGCATATTTGCCAAATTATTTTAGGTTGCTGGTCAACTTACCCATCCTGCTTTGGTTTGGAAGCCCAAATTAAGGCCCCCAAATAATACATCTCTCACTTGCGTACACCTTAAATCAAAACCAATAAAAAATTCATCAAATAAATCACAAAATTAAAATTTTTTAAACCCAAAAATAAAACGATCATACCTCTCTGAACTTAGATCTCATGCACACACAAAATTCGAGTCAGCAAAAAACTGAGTAATCCCCTGCACACTCAAAATTAAAAATTAGAATGAGAATTCGGTTAATGAGATGAAATTAGTGTCGTTACATCGCATGTAGAGGCTTTCGATTCGGTGGAGGGGAGTCGCCGATATGGAGTCGTTTGATATTCACACTCGATTTGGTGGAGGGGAGTCACCGATACAGAATCAGCAGCCGACATTTGATTTGGATTTGGATTTGCTTTGAGATTTTTAAATTTTTAAATTTTCAAATTTTTCAAATTTCAAATTTTAATTTTAAAATTGTTAATTTTTTTGAAATTTTAAAATATTGAAAATTAAAATTTTTAATTTTTAATTTTTTAATTTTTTTAAAAATTTGAAAAAATTTGAAAATTTCAATTTATTTTTTAAAAAAATTTTATAATTTTTTTAGTTTGTAAGTTTTAAAGTTTTTAGTTTTCTAAATTTTAAAATTTTTTTAAATTTTTAAATTTTATTTTCTTAATTTTTTGAATAGGGGAGAGAGGGAGAGAAATAATTAAATAAATAAAGGAGTTATTTTGGGTGGCGGGATTTGAATTTGAGTTTTTGGGGGGGGGGGGGGGGGGGCCCCCCATGTGTTTTTTTAGGTTAGATCAAGGCCTTTAATTTTTGGAGAATTGAAGGAGAGCTACTTCATAGCTTTCTTTGTATTTTATTATATAGATACACTACAAGAAATTTGCCATATACCAACGGACACCTATAGTGACGGATCACTAAAACCGTGGGTATAGACATTGTATACCTACAGACGTATAATAAGCTGTGGGTATAGGTATCCTATAGCTTTAGAGTTTTTAATCCGTAGGTATAGATTTAGGCTTTAGGTTTTTAATCCGTAGATGGAGAGATCTCCATCCATCTCTTTCCTATCTCATAACTACAGATCAAAACCCCCTCAAATCTCTTCGAATCCCTAAATCCCCAAAATAAAAATTCTCTCCCCAAAATCTAGACCCGTCTCTCCCCAAAATCGAAACCCTAAATCCCCGACAGATTGAAACCCTAAATCCCCAACAGATCGAAACCCATCTCTCCCCAAAATCGATCGACGTCCTCGACGCTGTCTCTCTCGCCGACGTCGACCTCATCCTCGACGGTCGACGACCTGATCCTCGACATCGTTGTCTCTCCTCGACGTCTGCCTCGAAATAAAACCTCGACTTCACTTACGTCACAGTCGCGCGTGTTCGTCACAGTCGCGCGTCTCTCCTCGACGTCACAGTCGCGCATGTTCGTCGATCTTCACTTCTTCAGTTCTCACAGTCGCTCGTCAAATTCCTCCAAGGTTCGATCTTCACTTCTTCAGTTCTTCTCCTCTCTCTACAAAATACAGATTAGTTGAAAAAAATTAGATTGAGAAATATGAAATTAGATTGAGAAATATGCAAATAAAGATTAGTTCTTCAGTCACTGTTAATGTTAATGTTAGTTTTTGTTAGTTTTTGACATATTTCTTCTGTCAATGTTAATGTTAATGTTAATGACATATTTCCAAAGATTAGTTCCTCTCTCTACAAAATACAGATCCCTTCTTTAGTCACTTCTACAAAATACAGATCACTACAAGATTAGTTCTTTGAAGCTCCCACCAATGAAAAGTAAAAAATGTCGTTCTTCTAGTAAAATGTGTTGATTTAGGAATTTTTAGGACTTTCAATTTCTAGTTTACAATCATTTTTCTAGTTGTTATAATTTTTTTGAATTTTATATTTATTAACATAATGTATAATAAATTTATTATTTGTTATTCAACGTACCATTAACGTACCCGTATCCTAAATTTTTGAGATATCACGTATCCGCGTACCCGAGTCGTGTCGTACCCGTATCCCGTACCCGTGTCCGTGCTACATAGCTAATAATTCTATAACCATAAGGAACATCATTTACTAACTACCTTATTTACTTAATCATGAGAAACAAAGAGTTCAACATAGCTTAGAAGAAAGAAAATCAAAGGGCCAAAATGAATAAAGAGTATCATGATGCACAATGTTCCTAAAACAAGAAGCATACTCAATTGACAAGTGTATCTGTATAATAAGGTTTCAGTTGACAGAAGTCTCTTTCGAATGCATCCTGATCTTCCACCTTGACACTTAAAACAACTGCATGCTCATATATACCTCCTGAAAATTTTCCAAGAAAGAACTACATTAAGTAATTGATTTGACAAAGAATTTGTTTTGCTTGTCAATTTAATGAATGAGAGAGAACAATTACTACAACTTGCGTTCAAATAGTTACATTCATGATATTATAAGACCTATGAAAGATTAAATTAAAAGGACCTACAATTATACTATAATGATTACCTAATACACACATGACAATGGTTTAAACCTTACGTGCTATACTTAGCTCCTGAATTTTGTTAGGTGTTTCCTGAAAGGATGGTGGCAGGCTAGGAACCTTTGTCAAGAGGACCTGCACACAAGACATCAAGATCAAAGGAGTATCCAATGAGACATGTGAAATGGAATATGTGTAGAAAATTTCAAGTGATGTAAATCTACCTCTCTTTTGTCGATTGAAGCAGGAGAAGGTACACAGATTTGAGGATTTTGTCGATCGGCGCCTCAAGCCTGATCTTGTCAATGCCATCGCCCAGCGGTATTCTTCATCTTTAATTTTCTTTCTTTGTCTCCACCTCTCTCTTGGTACTTAGATTATTTCTATGTTTGATGACAGAGATAAGGTGTTTGAGCAGCAGAAGATTTTGTATCCTTTTTCAGTGATTCACAATCGAACATGAGGGATGATTATTTTTAGCTGTTTTGATTTGCGTTGTTTTGGATGTTTTGATTTCTTCACGTATAATATTCAGCTCAGATTTGAAGAGGAACATTGAGAATTTGCAAAAGAATTGGGCAACTTCTCTGCGTACGATGGTAAATCTCGGGTCTGAAATTTATGCGCAAGCAGATGTGTAAGCCTATTAATATGTTGAATGCTGCTCTTATTCTCTGTGCCACATGTCAATCTGTTGTACCAAAAGCTTTGTTACAATTGAGATGATGGAGGGGACTCAAACATATGATCATCTTTTTAATATCCTTCCTTTTCCGTAATTTGCATTTTGCAGGCCTAATACACGGCACATCTTTGTAGACATAGGAATGGGATTCCATGTTGAATTTACTTGGTCAGAGGCACTGGAGTTCATTTCTGTGAGGGAAGCGAGGTTGGACAGGTATTTCTTAACCTTTTCCTTCACATCTTCTTCGGTGCTATTTATAAAGTAAACTTCAATATAGTTGGATCTTATGAAGGATTTCTCTTGCACTTCCCATCGCTATAAACCTTTGCTTATTGTTTTTATGTTATAGAACCAAGTTCAAGCCTTCAAGGAAGGATTAAGAAGAACAAAGTAAAATTTTGATTGCAGTTCTGAAAGTAAGCTAGTCATTTCAAAATATAAAGGTGGATATACTCTTTTCAAAAACTTGCTCTGGGCCTTGTTGATATGTATAGAATTTGTTTTTGATATATTTGTTGCGCGTTGTATCTTCAATAAATTTCCATGTTATACAAAGGGTTCTGATAATGATTACCCGGTGGGAACCTGTTTAGCAGCACTAGTCCATGCCTTTTATCATACTTAGCATAATTTGACACTTCTACTTATTTATACAATGAATGAAGCCCAGACAAGTAACTTTAGTTATTGTAATGGAAGTTAGTGAATGTATTGAATTATGTAGTGGATGGCAAATTTCTTGTATTTAATTAGAGATGACATGACATTGTTTGCAGTCAAATATTTAAATTTTTGTATTTAATTATCAATTATTGATTCCAATTTCTGACTCATTCTTGGTTTCAAGATTGAAGGAAGCCAATGACTATTCAATGTAGGTCACTGCATTCTACAGTTCTATGATACTCAAGGTCGTTAGTTAAAATAATTTCCTTGTTCCTCCTTAATTGACACTACCTTACTAGTCTAGGTAGTGTCAATTTATTGTCATCATTTTTTGAAGTGTTTCCCTCAAAGAAGTAAATTTTGAAGTTTAAACTATGAGAACAATATGCTAACTACTGATAAATACTTGATTCTGTATACAAAGTTTGCCAGTCAGCATTTTATATATAAAGGATGAGATTTCCGAGCAAATACAATATATTTAGTTCCTTTATGTGGTTTGTTTCTTCAGATTACTCAGAGTGCATGGATGTGCAAATATTGTCAAGGATTTTAGAGGCGAGGTTGACCGTCTGCCAACCGTCTGCCAATGCTTGTCTGGTGCATACGCAAATGTTAGTTTTATTTATGAGCACTACTTTGTTCATAATGATAATTTAAAATACTAACAATTCGTTAGATGGTCTTGCCGGCATCCTGAAAGAAACATTATAATTCCGAGCTTGAAATGAGTCTACTTGAGTAAATACTCATGCATCTTTCTATTTGCTGTTATGCAGTTTTCTTGTTATTCTCATAGTTTTGTGACCTTTGGAACAGTTGGTCATTTTGAAAAGGAAGAGTCAGTTTTAGTTTTCATAGTCCATCATTTAGTTCTTTTTATAATTGTCCGTCTTTTACAATTATACAAAGGGCTTTCATGTAAAAAGGATGAAATTTCCGAGCAAATACAATATATTTAGTTCCTTTATGTGGTTTGTTTCTTCAGATTACTCAGAGTGCATGGATGTGCAAATATTATCAAGGATTTTAGAGGCGAGGTTGACCGTCTGCCAATGCTTGTCTGGTGCATACGCAAATGTTAGTTTTATTTATGAGCACTACTTTGTTCATAATGATAATTTAAAATACTAACAATTCGTTAGATGGTCTTGCCGGCATCCTGAAAGAAACATTATAATTTCGAGCTTGAAATGAGTCTACTTGAGTAAATACTCATGCATCTTTCTATTTGCTGTTATGCAGTTTTCTTGTTATTCTCGTAGTTTTGTGACCTTTGGAACAGTTGGTCATTTTGAAAAGGAAGAGTCAGTTTTAGTTTTCATAGTCCATCATTTAGTTCTTTTTATAATTGTCCGTCTTTTTACAATTTAACAGAACTAAGCTGGTATTTTTTTTAAAAAAATCTTTTTGTTTACCATCTCTTGAAGTTCATAGAAATACCATTAGGATATACTTGATTCTGTATACAAACTATGAGAACAATATGCTAATAACTATTCCTTTAAATTTTTGATGGTACAGGAACTTGCTGAGATGATTTTCCAGTCAGCATTGTAGATCGGAGTTATTTATTGGCGAGTTGTAGATGTACACTATTTATTGGCAATGGAAGCTAATTTTCTGTTGATGGAGCAAACCTCGAAATTAAGTGGATGAGATTGTTATAAGACTTTATATGCTTATTATATGCAGTATGGTACTCTTAGGTTGACATTTTAACTATTTTGTAATTTGAATTTGACATGCTTGTAATACTTCATTAATTTTTAATATGATTGAAGTTTAATTTTATTTAATTTTGTTTCATAAACACATGTATTTATTTCATTGTGTATTTGGTTTATAATTGAATTAATATTATAAAAGAAAATATTAAATTATCATAAGCGTAATTAATAAGAAAAAATTGTGTATAGAGCGATGGGTGTATATTCAAATAATTAGATGCGAAAACCATCGCTAAAACCTATAGCAATGGAGCTTCAACCGTGGGTATAGAAAAGCAAAATGTGTCTTTAAAACCTATACCAACGGATACGAAACCGTGGGTATAACCCCAAGGTTTTATCCAACGGGTGAAAAACCGTCGCTATAGGCTATAGTGACGGCATTTTGCCATGGGTATAGCTAATTAAAAATGACGGAAAAAAATGTCCGTTGGTATAGGTTTTATGGGCTATACCTACGGTTTTTCGCCTTTTACCCACGAATTTTTGCTGTCACTATATGTCAAATTCCTTGTAGTGATACATACATACATCCAACCTACAAGTATAAAATTCAATCCATTACAATTTTATTAAATATGTAAACATACAATTATATATAAATACATAGATATACATATACATATAAAAATACATACGAGTATTCATGTACATACATCATATATAATCCAATCCAAATATACATACATTCATATATATATGTATATACTCATAACAAATAAAATATTTATTTGTAAAATATAAATATTGTATAAAAATATTTATTTTTCCAAAGATTGTCTCGCTAAAACAATCGGGACAAAACACACAATTTAATTGAGAAGATATCCCGAATACATCTTATCGAGTCCAGAAAAACTAATATATCTGAAATTTCTCAATTAAAACTAATAATTATTTGTAATCGCGTGCAATTCTCAACTATGCACAGATTACCATGCAAAATAGCTATATGCTATTTTGTAGGGGGTGTTACACAATGCATATGCACATATTCCTGAGCAGTGAAGAAAGAAGCTCGATGATCATGCAGAGAAATGCATATTCATCAACTACGATCAAAGGAACAAGGTGTTCAAACTGTACAACCCCATTTCGAAGAATAATTATTTCAAGAGATGTAAGTTCCATTGGAGTTGGTGTGATGGAGAAAGAAAAGAAAAAGACAATGATATAGAAGAAGAACCAGAAGGTCTGCAACAAAGTCCTTGTAATAGTCAAGCTCCATCAACATCATCACTGCCACCGGCATCAAGTTCCATCTCAAGTGAAGGCAATACATCCGGGGGAGAACCAATAAGAGTTCGAAGCTTTAGTGATCTTTCTGATCATACAGAACCTATCTAGAAGATAGAGGACTACATGGTTTTGCTTGCTTGCAGAGTGTGATACAGTCACCAATGAAATGCTATGCAAGATCCTAAATGTAGAATAGCCATGGATGAAGAAATCGATGCAGTACGAAGAAATAACACGTGGGAGTTGACAACACTTCCAAAATGTCACATAGCAATTGGTGTAACGTGGGTGTACAGTAACAAAACCAACCAAGAAGGCAAAGTGGAGAAGTACAAGGCCAGACTAGCGAAAGGCTACAATTAACGAGAAGGCATTGACTACAAAGAATTCTTCGCACCAATAGCAAGGGTAGACACCATCAGACTGCTCATTTCACTAGCTGCACAAAACATATGGAAGATATACCAAAAGGATGTCAATTCTGCATTCCTTAATGGCTACCTGGAGGAGGAAGTCTACATTCAACTACCTTCAACCACCTCCCGGTTACGAGATGGAAGGCTAAAAAGCTAAAGTTTATGAACTGAAGAAGGCTTTATATGGTCTCAAGCAAGCACCCAGAGTATGGAACAAGATGATCGGTGATTACTTTGAAAAGAAAGGATTTTAGAAAAGTCCATATGAGCATTCCTTGTACACCAAGAAGAATGGTGGAGATATCATGATCGGGTGCTTATACATGGATGATATGATCTTCACTGGCAACACACCAAAAATGTTCGAAGAATTCAAGAAAGCAATGATCAAAGAGTTCGAGATGATAGACATTTGGGAAAATGTCTTACTTCCTAGGCGTGTAAGAGACACAATCTCAATAAGGAATTCTCATCACACAGAAGAAGTTTGCAGACTAGATACCAAAGAGGTTCAATATGAGTAACTGCAATCTAATCAGCACTCCAGTAGAGACTAGACTGAAGCTTCACCGTGACTCACCATGGATTTTTATAGATCCCACACAATTCAAAAGCTTGGTCGGAAGTTTGCGATATTTGATTATCACAAGGCCTGACATCGTGTATGTTGTTGGGCTAGTTAGAAAATATACGGAGGAGCTAAAGCAGGAGCACCTCATGGCGGCCAAAAGAATATTGTCGTACATCAAGGGTAGTATCAACGAATGACTACTCTACATATGCGTAGAAGATGCGTAGAATATTGGTTTAGGAACTCTGTCGCCTTCTTCTCCTGAACATCTAGGGGAAAGAAGCGATCCCTGAATTCCTCCAGAAAAGCTTCCCAAGTCATCCTTGCTACGTCATATTTTATTATTCTTGTTTATTACATGTTGTTTTAAGAATCCAAATGTAATACCCCGTATTTGCAGCGAACAGTCGACTGGTCCATTTAGCAGTCGACTGCTACTGTATAGTTGGGCCGGATTGGTTGAGAAGGATTTGAGAAGGATTTGAGAAATATAGTCCCACATGGGAAGTATACAAAAATAGTTTGAGTATAAATATAATTAGCCAATGATCAAGAGTCACCTAATTGGTTAACCACCTTTTGAGAGGCAGCCTGTGGTGGGCAGTTGTACTACATAGTATCTAATTTGTATTTCTAAAAATATTAAAAATTGTCTGAGTATTGGGGCGGGGCGTTACAAATGGTATCAGAGCCGACTTTCGACACCGGGTGTAGAAGAGGTCAGTATGATCCGCGGGGTTGAGAGTCACTTATCTCCAGGATCAGGAAGGATCTGCGGTGTTGAGAGTGATTTATCTCCGGGATCAAGGACTATACTAAAATGGCTAGAAAGGGCGGATCCTACACTAGATGTGTGCCCTGTACTCAGCGAGGACGCTGATTTCTAAGGTAGGGTGTATATAATACCCCGTATTTGCAGCGAACAGTCGACTGGTCCATTTAGCAGTCGACTGCTACTGTATAGTTGGGCCGGATTGGGCCGGATTGGTTGAGAAGGATTTGAGAAATATAGTCCCACATGGGAAGTATACAAAAATAGTTTGAGTATAAATATAATTAGCCAATGATCAAGAGTCACCTAATTGGTTAACCACCTTTTGAGAGGCAGCATGTGGTGGGCAGTTGTACTACATAATATCTAATTTGTATTTCTAAAATTATTAAAAATTGTCTGAGTATTGGGGCGGGGCATTACAGGCTTAGTTATTGATATTATAATATATCGTGTGAATATACATTGGAACTGATAGGGAGTCTAGTTTCTGGAACCCCTGACGGAACCTGATTCTCTTTCCCGTAGGAGCAGAAAAGCGGGTTTTTGTACAACAACACATTGATGTCCAGAATTATAATTTCATGTATTTAAATATAAAAATCTTTATTTCTTGCATTTAATGAATTTAACTTGCTTGTCATGTATTGCATAGACCTTGATACATTCTTTTCACTACCTTGATACCAGTTTCATTGATTGCATGGTCATAAGTAATTACTATAAAATAATAACAATCCGGGACAATAAAGGGAAAGACCTAGTAGTGGACAATATAAAATAGTGTACTCGGAAGGAGGCTCGTGTTTATCGTAATAATGACTCTTGTTTACATGTTTACATGTTTACATATTTCTTATTTACAAGTTTTATGGAACTAAGTGTCACGTCATGAAACGACGGGGGCCACCTCTAGAATCCATCACAAGATTATATGTCACATCATGAAACGACGGGGGCCACCTCTAGAATCCATCACGTGATTACATGATTTTCTATTACATGAATTTATGTTTACATGATATGATTCTTGTTAATGTCACTGCAAGACCCGTGTACATAACCCTATAGAATTCACCAATAGAGTCTAAGTGTTCACATGATTATATGCACCCAAACCTGTGGTACGAGATGCAGGATTGCATGCATTAGATAAGATTGATAAAATATTGATAGACTTAAGATTAATACTGAGCACGTTCATGTCATGTTTACAAGTTACATGATTCATATTTACAATTTTACACTTGTTACTTGTACCATACTTGATCATATGATTCCTTATTCCTGTTGCTTCACTACAACACAGAAGTTATTCGCCGGCGTTTTTTTAGACCTTCACCAGCGTTTTTTTACGTTGGTGAAATATTCACCGGCGTTTATAAAAATGCCGGTGCAAATGCCCCCGAATCGAGCGTCACAGAAAGATAGGCACATTCACCGGCGTTTATACTGGACGCCGGTATATCTTTAAAATACACCGGCGGCCAGACAAACGCCGGTATATGCCGATTTCTGGGTGCCGTTCTTTCCCCTAATATACATTCACCGGCGGTCACATACCGCCGGTATATATCTTTTCACCGGCGATTGTACAACCGCCGGGGAATGTGTAATATTTACCAGCGGTAAGAGAACTCCGGTGTATGCATGTTTCTGAGCGACCTTCTTTCCCTACTTACAAACACCGGCGTGTTGTAAAATGCCGCCATATAGATATTCACCGGCGTTTTATAAAACGCCGGTGTATCTTAGAAATGCTGCAACTTACTGGTACACTGGCGTGTGTGGAAACGCCTCTCTAACGAAATTTTCAACTAAACAATTAGATACATCGCCGTTTTATGAAACGCCGATGTATGCCCGTTTGTTTTTCCTGCTCCAGTTTTCCATTCAATTTCAATTCACAATTTCATACGCCAGTGTATGCCCGTTTGTTTTTCCTGCTTCAGTTTTCCATTCGATTTCAATTCACAATTTCATTTAAAAAAACCTGTAAACTAATTCACAACTGATTCAACCAATTTCAGGGATATTAATGCGCAAATCACAACCAAACACAAGAATTAAAGATAATAAAGTTTCACACGTGTTATATCATCGTTCAAATCCACCGCAAAATTAACACAGTGTCATAATTAACAAATACAAATACAGTAACGAACGTCCCAAATATCCCAACGAAAACTTAAAACAATAATACAAGACATAACAACAGCAAGGAGGACATAACAACAGCAAGGATAGGCCGACCACAGATTCATACCCCTCGAGTAGCTTCAGTTCTGATCATCAGAATTTCCTTCATCTTGGAAACCGCTCTATGAAAAAAAAATAATAATTTAGTTCAACAGTAGACCACAAAACAGAATATACATATTTTTAAAGCTTGCAAAAAGATCTACCCAATTCATAAATTCTAAGATCAAAGTGCCAATTGCAATTGGAATTGTTATTGATATATAGAGAGGTAAAATAATTATATTGCAGTACTAAAAAGCTAGTACTTAATTTTGTTTTTGAATATATCTAAAACAGCCAAACAAATGAAAATCAAGTATCTAACTTAAAACCTTTATATTCTCCTCTGATTGGGAATATCCAGTATCTAAAACAGTCAAACAAATAAAAATCCAGTATCTAAGCATGTCTTTCATGGATTGTTCAGACAATCCATGAAACTGTCATCGTGGAAGGAAATCAAATATAAGAAAAATAAGAAAAATAAGAAGGGGCTCATATCAAGTGTAGTTTTAAGGAACTGTCGTCGTGGAAGGAAACCAAATATAGAAGCCAGAAATGGAAACAGAAAATGATACAGAATGAGGATACACCAGGCTAACATAGCGGCATTTTCCTCATCTCTCTCTCATCCCTTCTTTCCCTTCAGCACACGCACACAAAGAGACATCAGCAACAACAGCAAGAGCGACAAGAACAATAATATTAATAAATTATTATAAACGAGATGTCTCTATATGGGTTTCAAGATCTCCACTCGAGCCCTCTCTCTCTCATCACAGCCCAATTAAGAACATAGACGACGGCCACTAAACAATCTAATCACAGCCCAATGAAAATTTCCAGTATCTAAGCATATATGTTTCTCTATTAATTCTTCACCCCAACTAAACCATTGATGTTTGTGGCTACAAAAGAAGCCTGCACAAGGTTTGTTCTCACCCAATTCTTGTACAGATTTGGAGGATTTTGGTATACATACAGTATCCTTAGTTGACAGTGAACCCATTATTTTGGTAAAAAAATCATGCTAAGATGACAATCAGATGCATGAATTCAGCTTCTTTAACAGTGAAAGAAAATGAAAATTTCCAGTATCTAAGCATATATGTTTCTCTATTAATTCTTCACCCTAACTAAACCATTGATGTTTGTGGCTACAAAAGAAGCCTGCACAAGGTTTGTTCTCACCCAATTCTTGTACAGATTTGGAGGATTTTGGTATACATACAGTATCCTTAGTTGACAGTGAACCCATTACTTTGGTAAAAAAATCATGCTAAGATGGCAATGAGATGCATGAATTCAGCTTCTTTAACAGTAAAAAAAAATGAAAATTTCCGGTATCTAAGCATATATGTTTCTCTATTAATTCTTCACCCCAACTAAACCATTGATGTTTGTGGCTACAAAAGAAGCCTGCACAAGGTTTGTTCTCACCCAATTCTTGTACATATTTGGAGGATTTTGGTATACATACAGTATCCTTAGTTGACAGTGAACCCATTACTTTGGTAAAAAAATCATGCTAAGATGACAATCAGATGCATGAATTCAGCTTCTTTAACAGTGAAAGAAAATGAAAATTTCCAGTATCGAAGCATATATGTTTCTCTATTAATTCTTCACCCTAACTAAACCATTGATGTTTGTGGCTACAAAAGAAGCCTGCACAAGGTTTGTTCTCACCCACTTCTTGTACAGATTTGGAGGATTTTGGTATACATACAGTATCCTTAGTTGACAGTGAACCCATTACTTTGGTAAAAAAATCATGCTAAGATGACAATGAGATGCATGAATTCAGCTTCTTTAACAGTAAAAGAAAATGAAAATTTCCAGTATCTAAGCATATATGTTTCTCTATTAATTCTTCACCCCAACTAAACCATTGATGTTTGTGGCTACAAAAGAAGCCTGCACAAGGTTTGTTCTCACCCAATTCTTGTACAGATTTGGAGGATTTTGGTATACATACAGTATCCTTAGTTGACAGTGAACCCATTACTTTGGTAAAAAAATCATTCTAAGATGACAATCAGATGCATGAATTCAGCTTCTTTAACAGTGAAAGAAAATGAAAATTTCCAGTATCTAAGCATATATGTTTCTCTATTAATTCTTCACCCTAACTAAACCATTGATGTTTGTGGCTACAAAAGAAGCCTGCACAAGGTTTGTTCTCACCCAATTCTTGTACATATTTGGAGGATTTTGGTATACATACGGTATCCTTAGTTGACAGTGAATCGATTATTTTGGTAAAAAATCATGCTAAGATGACAATCAGATTCATGAATTCAGCTTCTTTAACAGTGAAAGAAAATGAAAATTTCCAGTATCTAAGCATATATGTTTCTCTATTAATTCTTCACCCTAACTAAACCATTGATGTTTGTGGCTACAAAAGAAGCCTGCACAAGGTTTGTTCTCACTCAATTCTTGTACAGATTTGGAGGATTTTGGTATACATACAGTATCCATAGTTGGCAGTGAACCCATTACTTTGGTAAAAAAATCATGCTAAGATGATAATCAGATGCATGAATTCAGCTTCTTTAACAGTGAAAGAAAATGAAAATTTCCCGTATCTAAGCATATATGTTTCTCTATTAATTCTTCACCCCAACTAAACCATTGATGTTTGTGGCTACAAAAGAAGCCTGCACAAGGTTTGTTCTCACCCAATTCTTGTACAGATTTGGAGGATTTTGGTATACATACAGCATCCTTAGTTGACAGTCTACCCATTTTGGTAAAAAAATCATGTTAAGATGACAATCAGATGCATGAATTCAGCTTCTTTAACAGTGAAAGGAAATGAAAGTTTCCGGTATCTAAGCATATATGTTTCTCTATTAATTCTTCATCCCAACTAAATCATTGATGTTTGTGGCTCCAAAGAAGATTTTAGATCCAGGATGACAAATTTTGATTGGGCTTTGAATGGAGATTCTAGTCATAGATCGATTCTTTGGAGCCCGACTTTGTAAAGAAAATGCCATTTGGAAGTATGCGGGTACATGTTTGTTGGATAACCAAAACTCCCATTTTTATTGAAGAAAAATAAGAATAGGGCTCATATCAAGTGTAGTTTTAAGGAACTGTCATCGTGGAAGGAAACCAAATATAGAAGCCAGAAAGAGGAATGGTAGAGAATGAGGATACACCAGGCTAACATAGCGGCATTTTCCTCAACTCTCTCTTATCCCTGCTTTCTCTTCAGCAAACGCACATAAAGAGACATCAGCAACAACAGCAAGAGCGATACGAACTGCAATAATAATAAATTATTATGAACGAGATGTCTCTATATGGGTTTCCAGATCTCCACTCCAACTCGTATCTTTCTAATCACAGCCCAATTAAGAACACTTGTTGACAGTCACTAAACAATCCAATCACAGCCCATTCAAAATTTGTGATCCTGGATCTAAAAACTTCAGAATTCCCAAAATCTGTACAAGAATTGGTCAGAACAAACCTTGTGCAGGTTTCTTTTGTAGCCACAAACATCAATGATTTAGTTGGGATGAAGAATTAATAGAGAAACATATATGCTTAGATACCGAAAATTTTCATTTTCTTTCACTGTTAAAGAAGCTGAATTCATGCATCTCCTTGCCATCTTAGCATGATTTTTTTACCAAAGTAATGGGTTCACTGTCAACTAAGGATGTTGTATGTATACCAAAATCCTCCAAATCTGTACAAGAATTGGGTCAGAACAAACCTTGTGCAGGTTTCTTTTGTGGCCACAAACATCAATGGTTTAGTTGGGATGAAGAATTAATAGAGAAACATATATGCTTAGATACTGCAAACGTATTAGTGTTTGTGAGTATGCAGTGGGGTGCAGCTATGATCACTAGTTGGATCACCAAAACTCCCAATTTTATTGAAGAACAATAAAAATAGGGCTCATATCAAGTGTAGTTTTACGGAACTGTCATTGTGGAAGGAAACCAATTTAATATAGAAGCCATAAATGGAGCCAGAAAGAGAAAATGGTAGAGAATGAGGATACACCAGGCTAACATAGCGGCATTTTTCTCAACTCTCTCTCATCCCTTCTTTCTCTTCAACACACGCACACAAAGAGACATCAGCAACAACAGCAAGAGGGGGTTGGTCCAACAATAATAATAGATTATAATAAATGAGATGTCTCTATATGGGTTTCCAGATCTCCACTCGAGCCCTTTCTTTCTAATCACAGCCCAATTAAGAAACATAAACGACAGCCGCAATGCAGACTCACAAACACTAATACGTGTCTTTCATGCATTCAAAATTATAATCTCTTCAAAATTACCAATTGAAAGACTTACCGGTGGTGGGACTTAAGATTGCTGCCCTATTAACTGGGCCATTTGTTCTTGGAGGAGTGCCACTTGTGCCTTTAATGAAGTCATCTCCTTGTCCCGAGACCCACTTGAAGTAGATTCACTCTGCCCGAATAATCGCGAGGGGGTTGGGCCTAGCCCCATACCACGGACACGTCCATGCCTCTCCTTTCCCCTAATTGCGGTCAAGGCAAGTCACTGGCGGGTACGAAAATCTATGGATGCCGTCGTGGGGTCAGAATCTGAAGCGGAAGAGATTTCACCAAACTTTTTCCGAGCGTTAGTCTGTAAAAGGACATAACAATCAGAGTTAAAAGCAGATGAGATTTCGACAACTTATTAGCCATTTACAAAAACAGCAAGAGATCATCAAAAAGTAAACGCAACTGAAGATATATATAAACAATAACATTGCTATAGCCTATTTATAGTAGTAAATTTCTAATTACCACAATCCGTTCTGCCTCAGGACTCGCATACGTCCCATCCTTCGACTTGTGGGTGGCATCGAAAAAATCTATGTTGCCAAACTCCGTAGGACCCCCCCAAATCTTCTTCCTATATATTAGTAAGATGAAATGCTTATAAACAAATAACTGTAAGTCAAAAATGTTCAATTTGATTGCGCTTACTAATTCTTCCCGAACCAGAGCAAAGCTCTGTGTACCAGCAGTGTGCAACACTAGCTGCTTTGACCTACTGGCAACACCCACTTCCGCCCTTTTCTGTACATGCCACAGTGAAGTTAACAAAAAATTTAATTAGAGTAGCCATACAACCACAAAGTCATTAAATTTTGGTTAGTAATGTAAATACCTGACCGACCGCCGAACACCAGTAATGCACAAGAAATTGCCAATCTGATGGCTCCACATTCGGTGGCACAGCCCCTGCATTATCCATCTCTGTAAGGTCTTTGTCAAAAAACTTAGCCTTCAAGTCACTCTTGTAGTCGCTCCACTTTTTGGAGAGTGACTTTTCAACCCAAGGCATAAGGGAGTCCGAGAACGAGAAGTATTGTTGCAAAATTTATGAAGTTTAACAAATGATAACTAAATTGCATAAACCGAATACCCATCACCAAAAATACATATTTCAATAACATATTTGAGTCTACCAATTATTTATTTTAGATGGGAAATACCTTGATTGTTGTAATTGTAGTTGCCTTTGTCGTGGTTGGCACCTTCGGCCAACTCTCGTACGACAAAGAAATTATCCGTGGGTTCCTTGCTATTACCCGAATAAAGGATGAGAATTTGCTTGCATTATCACCAACCGGTTGCCCGACACCATTTTCCTCCACCACAATCCTTTCGTCATTATTAAGTTTCCATATGCCCGGCATCTTAGTTTGCCCTCGATGTTTTTTGATAGTGGGCAGCGTGCTATCCTCCCCCTCCTCTGTTTGACTGCCACTATTAGATAGTGGCTGCTCATCCCCATGGCTTTCGTTGCCATCATTTATGTTTATCTGTTTTCCACGCCTAGGCATCTTGTACCTGTCAAAGATTCAATAAATTCATTAGAGGAGCAAAATTAATCAACCCATTTTGGTAAAAAAATCATGCTTAGATGACAATCAAATGCATTAGTTTAGCATCTTTGACAGTGAAAGAAAATGAAAATTTCCAGTATATAAGCATATATGTTTCTCTATTAATTCTTCATCCCAACTAAATCATGATGTTTGTGGCTACAAAAGATGTCTGTACAAGGTTTGTTCTCACCCACTTCTTGTACAGATTTGGAGGATTTTGGTATACATACAGTATCCTTAGTTGACAGTGAACCTACTTTGGTAAAAAAAATCATGCTAAGATGGCAATGAGATGCATGAATTCAGCTTATTTAACAGTAAAAGAAAATGAAAATTTCCAGCATATAAGCATATATGTTTCTCTATTAATTCTTCATCCCAACTAAACCATTGATGTTTGTGGCTACAAAAGAAGCCTGCACAAGGTTTGTTCTCACCCAATTCTTGTACAGATTTGGAGGATTTTGGTATATAGCTAGCATCCTTAGTTGACAGTGAACCCATTTTGGTAAAAAAATCATGCTAAGATGACAATCAGATGCATGAATTCAGCTTCTTTAACAGTGAAAGAAAATGAAAATTTTCAGTATCTAAGCATATATGTTTCTCTATTAATTCTCCCCAACTAAACCATTGATGTTTGTGGCTACAAAAGAAGCCTGCACAAGGTTTGTTCTCACCCAATTCTTGTACAGATTTGGAGGATTTTGGTATACAGCTAGCATCCTTAGTTGACAGTCAACCCATTTTGGTAAAAAAATCATGTTAAGATGACAATCAGATGCATGAATTCAGCTTCTTTAACAGTGAAAGAAAATGAAAATTTCCAGTATCTAAGCATATATGTTTCTCTATTAATTCTTCACCCCAACTAAACCATTGATGTTTGTGGCTACAAAAGAAGCCTGCACAAGGTTTGTTCTCACCCAATTCTTGTACAGATTTGGAGGATTTTGGTATACATACAGCATCCTTAGTTGACAGTAAACCCATTACTTTGGTAAAAAAATCATGCTAAGATGGCAATGAGATGCATGAATTCAGCTTTTTTAACAGTAAAAGAAAATGAAAATTTCTGGTATCTAAGCATATATGTTTCTCTATTAATTCTTCACCCCAACTAAACCATTGATGTTTGTGGCTACAAAAGAAGCCTGCACAAGGTTTATTCTCACCCAATTCTTGTACAGATTTGGAGGATTTTGGTATACATACATCATCCTTAGTTGACAGTGAACCCATTACTTTGGTAAAAAAATCATGCTAAGATGGCAATGAGATGCATGAATTCAGCTTTTTTAACAGTGAAAGAAAATGAAAATTTCTGGTATCTAAGCATATATGTTTCTCTATTAATTCTTCACCCCAACTAAACCATTGATGTTTGTGGCTACAAAAGAAGCCTGCACAAGGTTTGTTCTCACCCAATTCTTGTACAGATTTGGAGAATTTTGGTATACATACAGTATCCTTAGTTGACAGTGAACCCATTTTGGTAAAAAAATCATGCTAAGATGGCAATGAGATGCATGAATTCAGCTTCTTTAACAGTAAAAGAAAATGAAAATTTTCGGTATCTCAGCATATATGTTTCTCTATTAATTCTTCATCCCAACTAAACTATTGATATTTGTGGCTACAAAAGAAGCCTGCACAAGGTTTGTTCTCACCCAATTCTTGTAGAGATTTAGAGGATTTTGGTATACAGCTAGCATCCTTAGTTGACAGTGAACCCATTTTGGTAAAAAAATCATGCTAAGATGACAATCAGATGCATGAATTCAGCATCTTTGACCGTGAAAAGGAGAGAAATCAAGGGAAATTATCGAAGAGAGAGAGGGGGGCGACGAGCGGGGCGATGAGCGGTGGCGTAGGAGATAGAGAGAGCGGGGCGACGAGCAGTGCTTTTCGATCGCAAATTCATCGCGAAGTAGAGAGAGGGAGGAAGGAAATCGAATTGGGTTGTCGAAGATGACGAAGGGACGGAGGCGAAGCGCGCGAAATAGAGAGAGGGAGGAGGGAAAACGAAGGCGTGAAAATTCGATTTGGGAAATTAGCGAGCGAAATGTTAGGGTACGCAGGGATTTAACTCAGTTAATTCACCGGCGTTTTAAATTACAAATGCTGGTGAATGTATCTGTATATTTCCCGGCGTGTGTTATTAAAATGCCGGTGAATAATACCCTTCACTGGTGTTTATAAATAAAACGCCGGCGAATATCATGATTCACCGGCGTTTTATAGAGGCCGCCGGTGTATAACCATCCAATCTGACGCCCCATTCCTGGTCCCTCCTTACCCCGGTGCGAATGGTAAAATGCCGGGGAATATACGCCGGTAAATCGCACATGTGTTGTAGTGCTTGTTTCTTATTATGTCATGTTTTATTATTCACTGCTTGCTACTACTTATGCCAGAAACTCGTTCTAACGGGCATCCCCCACCTTTCCATGAGTTAATATTTGTATAGGTACAGATGATGGGATACTAAAGGATCTTGGCAAACTGTTTACTACATTGTATATTCTCTCGCATTTTTGTAAGTTCTTGTATCTCATATATTGGTTATTTATCCCATTCTTGTTCATGTGATTTTTATTGTTAGTATTGTTGAGCTTAATGGTATTGTACATCTTATGGATGATATGAGTTGGTATACTTATATCATTCGCTGGGCCTTAGTTGCGTGCCCATACTTCCATATTTTGGAAAGCGAGGAATGACAAATGTTATGTTTCGAAGAAAAGGAATGGCTTGATATTGTTTCTCCTAATCTCCGACTGCTTACATTAGTGAACGTGGGCTATCCTAATGGTCTTGTTGGGTTTATGATAATAGTGCCCCAGTCCTTGAAGAGGTTATGCTGCAAACGACAGGTGATTTTGCTGGATGATAAGGCAGAGACCGAATTGCAGTGTCACAAATGCGCTCAAAATGGAAACTCCATCCATGGCTGCCCAAATGATTGGTTATACTATGTTTGCAAGGGTTCAGGTCACATCTTAACCGAATACGCAAGGTTCACAGTAGAGCTGCTATCGGGTCCTATCAAGTTAGGTCCTCCACTACCCGAACCGAATCCGGACTTGCGAGAATCAGGTCTGGGTCCGGATTAAAAAAATATACTCGTCGGGTCCGACAGTGGTGAATAAATATTTGCACTTATGTATTTCTGCACCCGATACCCTACGATTCCAATTATTTTTACACTAAAGTGCATGAATAACTATTATATTTACACATCTATCTTCAACAATTGCTATTTACATGTGTATCCTATAACCCTATTATTCAAATTCCATATTTTTGGGAGTATTTTTTAATGGGTCCGGGTCAGGGTTCGGGTCGGTTCTATTTTGAGCGGACCCGGACCCAGACCCGTATAGATTGGGCCGATTCCAGTCCAATGCCGGGTCCAGGTCGGGTCCGGGTATCAGGTAAATGTGACAGTGCTAGTTCACAGGAGCTACAAAATTGGCAACTAAATCACTTCCCAAACCAGCGAGCTCGAACAACTCCGAACACAGTAAAACACAAGGGAGCATCGCGGAGAAAGGAGAGTGACAAAGGAGAGTGGCGGAGTTCGAGAAGTAATTCAAGAATTGTGTTATGATTAAAGAGCACACAAGAAATATGACGACGGAGGAGATTGCCATGATCCTGGTAGCTAATACTAGGGTGGTTCCTGATTGGAATTGGGTTGTGCAACAGATTAGTCAAAACGAATTTTTTGTGCATTGCCAAAATGAAGATAGTGACAGATGTGCTGTCTTTGAAAGGGTTAGAGGGCGAAGAGTTCTACATTATTTTCAGGCATTGTTCACGTTGTATTAGGGCTCTTAAGATTGAAATACTGCCCTTAGTATGGATTGGTATATAATTTTTCATTTCACTATTGGGTTTGTTCAGGGTTTCAAAACATAAATAGAGGTTTCGGTAATGTCATAGATATTGATAAAAGCACCACGCTTCAAAACCCGACGGGATTTTGCTCGAATGTGGGTAGGAATTGAAAGCAAAGAGACAATTCCTTCGAAGATCTAGGTTGAGTTTGAATATGAGGTCTATGAAGTTAAAGTAATCATTGAGAGAAAGAAAAACGTCTCTTTTTGAGGATCGACGGGTTACGAAATCGACGAAATCAACGAAGAAGATGAACAGTCCAAATATCAGGAGGTTGACGACGAACAGAATCCGTTGGATCTAATTAAGAAAGAACTGACCCGTTCCCTTAAGGTTGCGAAGTCGACAATGGCACAACCGTTAGATCTAAAAAAGAGAAATCAGATCTATCCAATTCAAAAACTTGATGAGGTGGTTGTACCCGAGAGAAAGGGATGTGGGACGTTAGTAGATAACAGATGGCAAGGAGAGATAGGGCAGGAGCAAGAGAAAGGCCATGATGTGAGTAAAGCTGCTGGAGGTACAATGTTGTATCCCCAAAAAATAGCGATCTTGAAGAAAGAAGATGACTTGGAGCTCAAGGGTAAAAAAACTGGGGGTCACATCAGAAGCAATGAGCTGTTGAGTTTGACATGCACGGAGTTCGAGGAGGCAGTGAACGTGGCAGTGTAGGCTTTGGTGAAGAAGAACGAGTTGGGCCGGGCCAGGAACCTAGCTAATGGGCCAGATGATGAAGGTAGAATTAATGTGGGCTCTGCATTATTAATAATACACAACGGGATGAAGATGTGAAGGGAAAAGACGTTTAGCTATGTATGCTATCCAATATAAGGGAAACGATCATAGAAACTGAGTGGAGTTCAGGTGTCGAAAGAAATGGAGAAGTGGAGGGCAACGATGCCATTAAGGAGGAGGAAGGGATAGATTGTAAGAATGAGATGATAAAGCTTTAGATGGAATGAGAGACAATGATCAAGTATCAGACTCAGATACTGAGGCATTGGAAAAGCAAGTGAGGGAGTTAACAGGAGGAGGCGACAAGGGTAGGAGTTTCAGAAGTGTTAATAAGAAAACAGTAGAATATTAAAGAAAGAGCAAAATGCAAATGGATAAATGTGGGACTTAGGGACCTAGCGAAGATGACTTCATTAGGGCGGCGTCCAAAGCCAAAGAGCCTACATCTATCTATGGAGGTATTTCCTATATCAACCCTTCAATTTTGAACTTCATTAATGATAACACTCTTATCTATTATGCAAGTCTTTACGGTCTAGCCATGTGGTCCACTAGTGTTGAGCAGTTACAGCAAGTTCAATTGCTTAGGGGGGAGGCCAATAGATTAGGTCTTTAGAGTTTTGGTTTCTATAGAGGGTGCTAGACGTTAAATGTTTTATTCTAGTTATCAAATGTTATACATCTTTTGAAACGTAAGGGGCATGAGGCAAAGAACAAAGAGAAGATTAATTAACGAGACGTTAGGTAAGAAGAAACCTAGTATTTGTGTGTTTCAAGAGACTAGGATAGATAATCAAAAGATGGAGGATTTCCAGAGTATTAGGTCGTTTGTGGTGTTTGACTGGCGGTTTAAGTTAGCTATCGGATTGTTAGGGAATATCGCGATTGGGATTAATCCGATCAATTTTGAGATTTAGATGAATGGATCATAAGGTTTTCAGTTATGGTGATAATTAGATGCAGAAGGGATGATTGGGAACACATGGTCACATCTATTTACGGTCCTTATGACTTTACATTGCGGGGTCAATTCTGGGATGAACTTTGATCCATTAGAGGTAGCTGGGCAAGGCCATGGGGTGGTGGGGGGTGACTTCATTATTACTAGATTCAGAATGAGCACAGAGGAAGGGGGCAAGCATTCAAGATAGATATAATTTCAATACCATAATCAATGATTTTGAACTCATGGAGCTTAAACTAAATGATAAGAGATTTACATGGACGAACATGCAGGGCAAACATGTTCTTGCTAAGCTTGATAGGATTTTCATGTCCACTGACTGGGAGGAGGCCTTCCCGTTAGCTGGCATCAAGTTTGTAACAAGGTTTACTTCAGACCATACTCCTTTAGCACTGAATTGTGGGGATGGAGGGAGAAAATATAAACATCCGTTCTGCTTTGAGAAAGCCTGGACCATGTCTAACAACATTTGTAAGATTATTGACGAATCCTGGAAAGCCAAAACTGAAGCAGTATGTCTAATTACTAAATGGATGATTAAGACTAGGTGCCTTCGTATGTGTTTGAAACAGTGGGTTAAACAAGAGTTTAGCCAAGTGAAAAGAATAATGTTGGAGCTAGGAGAGAGAATTCAGAAATTAGAGTTACAAAAGGAAGAGATGGACCTTCTCGTGCCAGAGGTAGAAGAATTGGCAAGCAACAGATTAGAGATCCAAAAATTTGGGGAGATGGAGGAGCAATATTGGAGACAACGCTCAAGGATGCAGTGACTCAGAGAAGACGATGCAAATAAAATATTTTTTCATAAGGTGACCAATCGAAGGAGACAACCACATCGTAGGTCTATTTTTTTTGGGGGGGGGGGGGGGGGTTGGTTGGGGCGAGAACGAAGGACTGATTAGACAACATATAGACAAAAAGTATGAGGGTTTATTAGGAGTAAACAAAAGTCATAGATTAGATGCAGGATGGTATCAAAAATGTGGAACACCTTGAGAATAGATAGAAGCAAGGGGATCGAAGGAATGTTTTCAGAGGAAGAGGTTTTTCAAGTAATCAATTGCCTAGGTCAGGACAAGTCTCGTGGACCGGATGGTTTTCCTAACTTTTTCTATCGACTTTACTGGAATATAATTAAGAAGGATTTGATGGATATCTTCAAAGACTTTGTTCATGGATAAGCGGATATAGAAAGGCTCATTTACGTGAATATCATACTCATTCCAAAAAAAATGGTGGTTCTAAAGGTAGAAGATCTTAGACCAATTAGCCTCTTGAACGGATCATTCAAGACTATCACTAAGGTGTTGGCACAAAGATTGGTCCCTCACTTGAACGATGTCGTTGCCGAATCCCAGAGTGGATTTATCAAAGGTAGATGTATTATGGACAGTGTCGCTTCAGCACATGAGATTGTCTTTAGAGGTTCCAAGGAACAAACAGATGGTTCTTACTAAAATTGGACATGGAAAAGGTATATGATACTGTAGATTGGGACTGTGTGGATGAAGTATTGGAGCTTAAAGGTTTTGGAACTAAGTAGCGAACGTGGATTAAAAAGTGCATCAGAAGAGGGAAAACTTCAATTCAGTTCAACGGGAACCGAGGAAAAGAAATACATTGCTGTAAGGGTCTGAGACAGGGAGATCCTTTGTCTTCCCTTATATTTACTCTGGTCACGGATGATCTTGCGGAAATGGTCAAAAGAGGTAGTAAACAGCATTTTATTCGCGGCATTAATACCAAAGGTATCTCAGATGCAATCTCCATACTTCAATATGCAAATGATACTTTAATGTTCGGAGCAGTGTGAGAAGATGGAAATCTGGCAATTGGTACGTTTTTAAAGTGCTTTGAGGCATGGGCGGGGTTGAAAATGAATCTTAAAAAGAGCTCTTTTATTACATTTGGTGAAAACTTATTCACGTCAATTATTGGCATCAAGAATTGTTTTGGCTGCAAAATTGGAGAATTACCACTCATTTATCTAGGAACGCCTATTAAGCCAGGGGCAATGCGAAGGAAGACTGGTATCCATTAATATAGAAAGTAGAGAAGAGATTGGCTGTCAAGCCCCGCTTCCCAAAAACACGGATAAATACAACCACACATGCATAAAAGAATAATCATATGAATAACAATACTTGGGAAAAACATGAAATAACCAAATACGATAATCCAACGTCTGGAAATAAAATAACAGTCTCCGGGTCAAAAGCCCAATATGCAATGTTAATGAAACTCAATACAAGAAGTCCAATAAAATAACAATCAATCTAGAAAGCGATAAATCTCAGAAAGACTGTTCTCCAAGTCCTGCAGGTAACTCTCCTTGATCACCTGTGAATACCTCATCTAAAAAAGGAGAAAATTGTCCTTAGAGCAAGTTATGGACATCAAGCAGAAAAAGCAATGAACAATGGAAATACGGTATAACATTGAATTCAATAAAACAATAGGAATCAATAACAATGGACGATAGCAATAATCAATATCAATGGTAATCGATGCAATGTGCATAACAATAAACGATATTTCAATACTTGATATCAATACTCAATTGCCGATGTCAATATCAATAACAATGTTCAATATTAATACAGTGATGATGTTCAATATGCAATGTCAATATTGTGTCAATTCTTAAGTCTATTAATTTTTATCCTAACTAATGCACGTACTACTGCGTCCCATACCACAGGTTCGATGCATACAATCAATGTCGTTTAGACTAGAGTGGTGTAATCTATAGATCTTATACTCGGCAACGATAAACAATAATGACTAATAATTCAATGACCGATGACTGATGACCGATGCACGATTCAATCGAGATACTGTAATTAGTTGTCACGCCCCGCTTTCGGTTATACGAGAATATGACACATAACTGAGGCCCAGCGAATAAGGCAAACACATCATCTATAAGCTATTTACATAACTCAACAACAATACAATAACAACCACGCATGCATGTATAATCACAGACAGGATAATAATACATCATAATAATACATCAAGAAACAGTTCATAACCAACAACTGGAAAGAAATATAGTTACGGGTCAAACACGCCTGGAATATAATAAAGAGTAGCATGAATAAAATATAAACTTAGAAAACATGATAATTAATCAAAACTAAAACACTTGATCAGCCATACCTTCGAGTAACTCTCCTTCCAGGCCTGCAAGTACATTATCACAAAAGGAGAAATAAGAAGATGTCTGTTAATGCAAGTTAAGGGCCGCAAGTAGTACCAGCTAGGAGACAAGTACAAAACAAAACAAGAAAATAGAGAAAGGAGCAAGGAATCGAGTGTACAAGAATATATTACGAAATGGGAGAATTGCAACATATAAACAGGATCATGATATATAAACAAGAAATCGAGACGTCAGATAAACATGTAAACAGGTAAATGAGAATCATGTAACTTGTAAACAAGGATCAAGTAACAGGAACATGCACGTGTACAGTGTTAAACTTAAGTTTATCAGGTTTTATCAGGCCTACCTAATGCAGCAATCATGCGTCCCATTCCACATGTTTGATGCATACAGTCAAGTGAACGTTTAGACTTAGTGGTGGATTCTATAGATCATGTACTCGGGAAAACATGTAAACTTGTAACTTGTATCGAGATACGTACTTGTAATGTGAAACATGAAGAGTGTATGCAACATGGAACATGTAACCTGTAACTTGCAAACTTGCAACTTGCATCGGGAAACCACGAGTTTCCGTCCGAGTACGTTCTTCTATATTGCCCACTACTAAATCTTTTTCATTATACCTCGGCTTGTTACTTTTTATTTCAATGATCATGAATGTGAGAACGATGTCAGGACAGATTCAAGGATGAATCAAGAACTTAAAGAATGCAGGTAACATATTCTAATTCAGGAAATGCAAGAACAACAATGTAAATCTTTAAAAACCACATGACATCAGTTCTGGACAGCAGACATTGTTGCACCAAAACTGAATTTTCTGCTGCTACAGGAAATCAAAGCAGAATTTGTCAGGAGTTCTAGAAACTAGACTCCTGGACGATTCCAACACATATACAAATGATATATAAAAATCATAGAAACTAAGTTCAAATACTTATTCTTTACAGATTTCATGTTCAGGCAGCATGGTTGTGGTCAAATTCTTGTATACAAAAATTAACTGTAAATTCATTGAAAAATCTTTTGAAAATCATAAGTCAACTCATAAGAATGTTTAATAACATACTGAAAAATATCAAGTCTTAATTATACTTTTAACATGATATTTAAATTCATTAATCGAGAACATATACTTGAAAATGGAAATCTGGAATTGAAAACATCACAGCACTAAAAATAGCATATCTTGCAATCTAGACATCATATTTCAGATCCGTCAAAAGTTCTGGAAACTAGACTCAAGGGACTATCTGATGAGGACATCGGTTCCAGACGATTTGGGCGTTTCTATCAGCGCAGGCATCGTCTTCATCAGCTGTTTTATTCAGTTTAGGACTTTTATTTTATTTCCATTTTTATGTAATCTTTTTTGTAATTTTTGGATTCTGAGAATATTTTGGAGATGTGTTTCAAGATGTAATTGAGCCTATTTAAAGGCCCTGAGATGAATGAGAAAGGCATGCCATTATTGATCAAAAAAAAGCTGTGTTGAGTTTTGCTCTTCATTTTTCTCCTTGTGTGATACAATCGAGATACAAATTAGGGTTTGTGATAAATCCTAATCCAGTTTTAGAATTAGTGATTAGTTCTAAAATTTTATCCCCAATTAAAAAAAAAAAAAAATTCCCAATATAATTTCCCCTAATCCCAAACTATCAAAACCCTAACCCTATACCCAGCCGCCACCATCGTTTACTTCAACAGATCTCATCTTCTTCCTTCTTCTTCTCCAACATCCGACCCCAAATCCAAAAGCCCCTACACCCGTCGCCAATCTTCCCCTCCACTCCCGGCCTCCATCCCGCAACCCCCTCGCCGTCGATCCACCAAGCCTCCACGCCCTCTTCTCCAGTCTTCCCAATCCCGATCCTCATCAACCCCATCGACGCCCCTACCCAAATCCCTTCTCCACCAAACTAACCCAACGCACCTGCCCCCCAGCCACCGTCGACGTCCACCCTGACCCGGCATCGCACCTCGCTGACGACGCCATGCCAGCGCCGTCAACCTCCCCGTCGGCCGGATCTAGCAGCCCAGGCTGTTGTTGCTGCCGCCCTGCTAGTGTTGCTGCGTTGCTGTATCTTTATTGCTGTCCAACCTCGGGATCTACGCTGAATTTTCTCCACATTCGGTAATATCTTTTCATTATTAAGTATTTGTGCTTTACTGCCTTATCATCTAATTTATTATCTGATTTGACTGTCGATCACAAAATACTGAGATTGAGTGATCCACATGCTAGATTAGGGTACGAATTGGTATTGCTCTTTTTACTTGCTAACATATAGGGATTTAATTATTGATTGAGGTTGAATTATTAATTGGAATTGTTAGCATAATTCAGTTCTTGAAAATCCATCAAACCCGCTAACTGTTTTAAATTTCTAACTTAGATCAGAACTTTCATGTTGGTAAAATTAACCCATTAAAATTCTTGGAAAATTCTCTATTTTAGGGTTGGTTTTACATCATTTTGGTATCAGAGCAAAGGTTCTTAAAACCTTAGTTCTTGCATCGTAGGCATCATTTTTGCATTCATTTAGTATCGTGTAGTCTTTTATTTTATTTTTATTTTATTTTAGTTTAGTCTAGAATCATTTAAAAAAAATAAAAATAAAAAAAATAAAAAAAAAAAATAAAAAAAATTAGGACACACACGGCCCCTAGCTTCCACTTTTGGTGAATGCGTCTTCGCAGCACCATCACAGACCCTGAAGAGCCTTTTCTATCCCTTCCCAATCACCCAATTAGGAACCCTAGACTCCCCAGACCTGAAATGGACAACCCTGATATCTCCACTACCCTAGCTGCCATCCAAGCAACTCTTGCCAATATCAATGAGAGGCTTGAGAAAGTGGAGCTAAATCAAAACATTGTCCCTGAGCTTCATGGCCATCGTCAGATCCCTCAAGGGAATGTTCATGACGATCGACGTCAAGAACGTGACCCTGACGAACAATATAAAAAGAACGTTAAGGCTGACGTTCCCCAATTTGAAGGCCACATGGAACCCCAAGCTTACCTTGATTGGGTCCGTGCCATGGACCACTATTTTGTGTGGTTCGACATGAGCGAAGCCCTTAAAGTTAAATTTGCAACTATGAAATTAACGGGTAAAGCTCAACAGCATTGGACCAATCTTGAACATGCCCGCAGAGGCCGAGGCCTGGCACCCACAGCCACTTGGGAGGCCATGAAAGAGAAGCTCACTGAGAGGTATGTACCGTTGTCGTTCCACACCCGATTGTTAGATTCGTGGAACCAATTGTATCAAGGAAGTAAATCCACACAAGAATACATTGATAAATTCGATGACTTCCTTATTCAGTGCAATGCGCTAGGAAAAGAGAGTGAAGAACAAACTCTCTCTAGGTTCAGAGCTGGACTACGAGCTGACCTTAGGAACGAGCTAATCTATAGAAACGTGGACTCAATAGCGGCAGCCTATGCCCTAGTCCTCGACATAGATTCACTTAAAGCTAGTTCTCATTCTAGGTCCAGCGACTCGAGAGATCATTCCTCTAGAATGACCTCTACTGACCCACCTAGACCTAAGCCTCCCTCTCAGCACCCCAACAAATCTTACCCCAACAAACCTAATTCAAACTTTAATTCACATAGAGATGAACATAAGGGTAAGAACACTGGAAAAGATTACAGTAAGATTGACCCTCTCACTAAGTGCTATAAGTGTAAGGGCTATGGTCATGTTGCTAGCAACTGTCCCAGTCCTAGTAGGATAAATATAGTAGAGGGTACCGCTGTCATTGCTGACGACTCAGACAATGAGTTTTCTTATGAGCCTATCGAAGGCGATGACTTCGGTGAAGAAGAGGATGACTAGTATCTCCACTGTATTCGGTCTATCCAATCACCTCACTTGAATGTAGTTAGATGTGCTTTGTCCCAACCAAGAGAGGAAGATGATTGGAAGCGCACTGCTATATTCCACACCTTTACGACTATAGGTGGCAAAAACTGCAAGGTGATTGTTGACAGTGGGAGCTGCGTCAACGCTGTCTCTTCTGCGGTCTTAGCAAAGACCGGACTTAAGGCTGAACCCCATCCACGCCCATACAAAGTATCTTGGATTGATGCAACAGCACTCCAAGTAACACATCGATGCTTAGTCCCTGTGGACTTCAAAGCTTACAAAGAGGAAATTTGGTGTGATGTGCTTAAAATGGATGTGGGTCAAGTCATTTTAGGGAGACCTTGGTTATACGATCACGATGTGACTATATATGGTCGATCCAACCAATGTGTGTTCCAGCACGATGGACTAAAAATAAAGCTCATTCCCGTGAGGCCACGAACTAGTCCAGCTGAAACAACACCGGCTCCCTCGAGAAAGGGCAAGGAGGTAACGTATATGGGTGAAAAGGAACTTACAAATGAAATTGAAAAGGGGGCTACCATTCTTTTACTCACAGCGAGAGAAGTCCCTAAAGATCCTAAGTCACTCATCCCGCCCCAAGTTACTCCTGTCCTTCAGGAATTTGCAGATGTGTTTCCTGCTGACCTCCCCAACCAGTTGCCCCCATTGCGTGACATCCAACACGCTATTGATCTGGTTCCGGGAGCGAGTCTTCCCAACTTGCCACATTATCGGATGAATCCGACAGAGCATGCTGAGTTGAAACGGCAAGTTGATGAGTTATTGGCAAAGGGCTTCATCAGAGAAAGTTTAAGTCCTTGCGCTGTCCCTGCCCTATTGACGCCAAAGAAAGATGGAACTTGGCGTATGTGTGTGGACAGCCGTGCCATAAACAAGATCACGGTGAAATACCGTTTTCCCATTCCTCGTTTGGATGACATGTTGGACATGATGTCTGGTGCCACAATCTTTTCCAAAATTGATCTTAAAAGTGGCTACCACCAAATACGTGTTCGTCCTGGTGATGAATGGAAGACCGCCTTCAAGACGAAGGATGGCCTGTACGAGTGGATGGTCATGCCATTTGGAATGACAAATACCCCGAGCACGTTTATGAGAATCATGACGCAAGTACTCCGTCCCTTTATGGGCAAGTTCCTTGTGGTGTACTTTGATGATATTCTCATTTACAGCCGATCCGTTGGGCAACATCTTGACCATTTGAGACAGGTCTGCGGTGTTTTGAGGAAGGAACAGCTTTATGCTAATCCTACCAAATGTACCTTCCTCTCCGATCAGACTATCTTTCTGGGATTTATTGTGTCTGCCAGAGGAGTATCTGCTGACCCAGAAAAGATACGAGCTATTACAGAGTGGCCTGAGCCCCGCAATATTCGTGATGTGCGGAGTTTTCACGGCCTTGCCACCTTTTATCGTCGGTTCGTGCGAGGATTTAGCACGATCATGGCTCCGATAACCGACTGTTTGAAGAAAGGTGAGTTTGTCTGGTCGAAAGAAGCCACGAATGCCTTCGAAGAGATCAAGAAGAGAATGACTCAGACACCTGTCATGAGGTTGCCTGATTTCACTAAAGTCTTCGAAGTAACATGTGATGCTTCTGGTATTGGTATAGGTGGAGTCCTCAGTCAAGAGAGTCATCCTGTTGCTTATTTCAGTGAAAAGCTGAATGAAGCAAGACAAAAATACTCCACCTATGACAAGGAGTTCTATGCGGTCATTCAGTCACTTCGCTATTGGCGACATTATCTCCTGCCGCAAGAATTCGTTATCTTCTCAGACCATGAGGCCTTAAGATTCCTTAATTCTCAACAAAAGTTGAATCCGAGACATGCTAGATGGGTAGAGTTCCTACAAGAATATTCATATACCATTAGGCATACAAAAGGGATTGATAATAAGGCCGCGGATGCGCTAAGTCGTTGTTACATGATCTTATCTGCTCTGCGCACCGAAATTATTGGTTTTGAGAGATTGAGAGATGAGTATGCCTCCTGCCCAGATTTTCACGAGATCTACACCTCTTTGAAGGAAGGCATAACTCGAGTGATAGATGATTATTTCTTGAAAGATGATTATCTCTTCTGTCGCTCCAAACTGTGCATTCCTAGTACATCCTTACGAGAGTATCTTGTTTGGGAATTGCACGCTGGTGGCCTTGCTGGACATTTTGGGCATAGCAAGACCATTGATGCTGTGGAACATAGGTTTTACTGGCCGAAGCTAAAGAGAGACGTTGTGAGACTTGTTAACAGATGTCACACCTGTCAACTTGCCAAACAACAAAAACAGAACACAGGCCTGTACACTCCCCTACCTGTTCCCAGCCGCCCTTGGTAAGACGTGAGTATGGATTTCGTGTTAGGCTTACCGAAGACACAAAAGAAACACGATTCCATTCTTGTCGTCGTGGACCGTTTTTCTAAAATGGCCCACTTCCTCCCGTGCTCGAAAACTTTTGATGCATCCCGTGTGGCTCAGATCTTCTTTGATAATATTGTGAAGCTACATGGGTTGCCAAAAACCATTGTGTCTGATAGGGATGTGAAATTCACGAGTTATTTTTGGAAGACCCTATGGCACAAGTTAGGTACAAAATTAAAGTTTTCGTCAGCGTTCCACCCACAGACAGATGGACAGACTGAGGTTGTCAATCGGAGTCTTGGCAATCTCTTACGTACTCTTGTGGGAGAGAACTTGGGAACATGGGATTTGAAATTAACGGTTGCTGAATTTGCATATAACACATCTAGGAATAGAACCACTGGCATGAGTCCACACGAAGTTGTACACGGTTATCGTCCTAGGCAGCCTATAGATCTTGTCCCCATGTTAGAACATCACCGAGTCTCTGAGTCTGCATCTGCATTTGCATCCCGCATTCATGACTTACATAGAGAAATTTCCAAGAAAATTAATGAAAATAATTTTAACTACAAGTTAAGAGCTGATATTAGAAGGAAATTTAAAACTTTTAATGTGGGTGACGAAGTGATGGTTCGGATTCGTCCGGAACGGTTCCCAGCGGGATCCGTTAAGAAATTGAACGCACGTACTGCAGGTCCATTTAAAATTCTTCATAAAATCAATGATAATGCCTATATTGTTGACCTCCCCGAAGGCTTTGGCATCAGTAAAACTTTCAATATTGAGGATTTAGTACCCTATGAAGGCCCAAAATTTAATCCTAGAAATCCTCTTATAGATGAGCCTACCCTGCAGCCTACTGGTGAGATTCCCCCATTACCTCCACTACCAGATACTACTTACCCATCGACAGAAGAGTTAGATAATATTTTAGATGATCAGATAATCTCTACTAGAGATGGTGGTATTCATAGATATTTGGTAAGTTGGAAAAACAAGCCGGAGTCGGAGAACAATTGGATAGATCGCGGAGAGCTCCAGCGCTTGGATCCAGACCTCTTGGAGCACTATGACAGGAGGACTGGTTTTGACTCGACTGGGTCGAGCCTTCTCCCACCCGGGGAGAATGATGAGGACATCGGTTCCAGACGATTTGGGCGTTTCTATCAGCGCAGTCATCGTCTTCATCAGCTGTTTTATTCAGTTTAGGACTTTTATTTTATTTCCATTTTTATGTAATCTTTTTTGTAATTTTTGGATTCTGAGAATATTTTGGAGATGTGTTTCAAGATGTAATTGAGCCTATTTAAAGGCCCTGAGATGAATGAGAAAGGCATGCCATTATTGATCAAAAAAAAGCTGTGTTGAGTTTTGCTCTTCATTTTTCTCCTTGTGTGATACAATCGAGATACAAATTAGGGTTTGTGATAAATCCTAATCCAGTTTTAGAATTAGTGATTAGTTCTAAAATTTTATCCCCAATTAAAAAAAAAAAAAAAAATTCCCAATATAATTTCCCCTAATCCCAAACTATCAAAACCCTAACCCTATACCCAGCCGCCACCATCGTTTACTTCAACAGATCTCATCTTCTTCCTTCTTCTTCTCCAACATCCGACCCCAAATCCAAAAGCCCCTACACCCGTCGCCAATCTTCCCCTCCACTCCCGGCCTCCATCCCGCAACCCCCTCGCCGTCGATCCACCAAGCCTCCACGCCCTCTTCTCCAGTCTTCCCAATCCCGATCCTCATCAACCCCATCGACGCCCCTACCCAAATCCCTTCTCCACCAAACTAACCCAACGCACCTGCCCCCCAGCCACCGTCGACGTCCACCCTGACCCGGCATCGCACCTCGCTGACGACGCCATGCCAGCGCCGTCAACCTCCCCGTCGGCCGGATCTAGCAGCCCAGGCTGTTGTTGCTGCCGCCCTGCTAGTGTTGCTGCGTTGCTGTATCTTTATTGCTGTCCAACCCCGGGATCTACGCTGAATTTTCTCCACATTCGGTAATATCTTTTCATTATTAAGTATTTGTGCTTTACTGCCTTATCATCTAATTTATTATCTGATTTGACTGTCGACCACAAAATACTGAGATTGAGTGATCCACATGCTAGATTAGGGTACGAATTGGTATTGCTCTTTTTACTTGCTAACATATAGGGATTTAATTATTGATTGAGGTTGAATTATTAATTGGAATTGTTAGCATAATTCAGTTCTTGAAAATCCATCAAACCCGCTAACTGTTTTAAATTTCTAACTTAGATCAGAACTTTCATGTTGGTAAAATTAACCCAGTAAAATTCTTGGAAAATTTTCTATTTTAGGGTTGGTTTTACATCACTATCTCTTCTGTTTACACATTTTTAAGTTTTATTAACAGTATCTAGGTCGAATTAGCATTACAATCTCAGGACAGCAGTATTTCTGGGATTTTAGTAATTTGAAACAAATATAGTTTAATTTGAACAAGTGTTATAATTTATACCGAAATTAGTCGAACCTTTATAAAATCATAATTTAGTTTATTCTCTCTAAATTAAGGATCGAGATCGTTATTATTACCACAAAATCAATCACACAATACAATCACACATGATTCATGTATATTTATATATGGATAATCATCTAATTATTTCCATGTTCATGTGATGCATGAATTAATACGAATATTCGTGATTACGAATACCGGATAAACAGAGATTCAAGTGGAATATACATGTCAATGAATCATACTATCGATATACAAAACAGGAATAGGACTTAACAATGAATTATACTTGTGGATTTTCAATATAGCCTTGTACAAGAACAATAAATTTGGTATAAGGGAAAACTTGCCTGATTAGACGATGATACCGATTATAAGATTAACGAGATTAGGATTCCGGGCAACAAAGCACGTGCAAACTACGGAAACAACAACACGTGAACACGACGGGGCAATCAATAGTACAGGCAGCAACACACAAGCAATGCTAGCAGCAACATAGTGAGGGAGCAGCAACACAGAGAGAGCGGAAATACAAAGAGAGCGGCAACACAGGCAGCAAGCCAATCAGCAAGAATGGCAGCTAGTACATCAACCTTGCGCAGCAACAACAGCAACTGCGGTTGTGACAATCGGGTGCTCGAACATGCGACAGCAGCAGCAAGAGCAAGGCAATAAGGGGAGAGGATGTGGGGTGCTGTCAGCAGTGGTGCACAGGAGCTTCGGGGATGAGCGAGACAGGGGAGGAAGGGGGTGTTGCGGCCAGAGGGTTACGGAATGGGTTCAGGCGGCACTGGCTCTAAGTGAGAGGCATCGAGCAAGGAGGTGTGAAGGAGGCAATGGAGATTAAGCGGCAATGGCGGGACATCGGAGGTGATGACGAGGCGATGGGGCTCGAGTGGTTGGCGACGGGTCACGGTGGCTGACGATTGGAGTTGCAAGCAGTCGAAGAGGCAGAGGGGGAGGAGTGTCAATGGTAATGGCAGCAATTGGGTTTGGCGACTACGGAGGTGGCAGACCTCAGCAAAGGTGGAGGAAGAAGAGGGTGGTCAACGGGGCTAGCTTTGGAGATGAAGGAGACGACGGGAGGAAGAGAATTGCTGGAGAGGCTTTGATGGCTGCAGGGCAAGGGCGAGCGGAGGGTGGTGTAGCTCGAGCGGGGAGACGAGGGGTTGCGGTAGCGGAGACGGGGTGAGGGAGACGATGGAGGGGAAACTCGACGGTGAGGCATTGGCGATGCGTTTCAAAAGAGGAAGAAGATGAAGATGGGGGTGTGCTCTGTTTCGGTTTGGGAAACAGAGGGGACAGAGAGGAGGGGGAGGAGTACGGAGGGAGAGAAAGTGGGGGAGAGGGGTTTTAATAATATAATAGTATTAAAATAATGGGGTGAAAATGTGGGGGATAGTTAGGAGATATGGGGGATTTGAGTGAGATTTGAGGGTTGATCTGGTCAATAAGAAGATTAGGGGGGAGGGGCAGGGAGAGAGAGAATTGGTTAGTAGGTTGAGTTGGGTTAACGGGGTTGGGTCACCAATGGTTTTGGGATTAATCTTAGGCATCCAGAAAAGATCCAACAATTGGATGGGCTTCAATGGTTGGGCTCAAGAATAAAATAATAATAGTAATATTGGGCTGAAGGATTGGGCTTCAGATGAAATTAAAATAATCAATAAAATAATATGATTGTATGGTTTAAAATTGGGCTTCAATAAATGAAAGTAATATTTACAAGATGAGAGAAGTAAAACTTGGTTTGGGCTTCAAAATAAATAACTAAAAGATGAGAAAATAAGATTATAGTCTAGAATATGAACTTGGGTTTTTAAATGAATATCAAGATGGATTTTAATAGGAGAAGTATAAGGAAATGAATTTAAACGAAAGAAAGAATTTACAAGGAGATTAAAATACAAGAATACTGAGAAAGAAGGAATAAAATATGTACAATCGGGAACAGAATAATTTATAGACAAAAAACCACAAGAATACAGAAAATTCCGTATAAACGGAAACGGGGGTTACATCAGTAATCTGCAATCAATCGAGGACCGATATGACTGATAAATAGAGAAACACGAGCCCGTCCGCCGAGTACAGTCTTTATATTGTCCACTACTAAAGTAAACCCTTAAACCCCGGCTTGTTAAATATTTTATCGATGCAGTCAATATATTATGTAATTTAGATAAATTCGATAAACGATGGTATCAATAGAAGTAACAATAGGACGACCAATTAGAATGGGACAATTAGAATAGTGACAATAGTATATTAGCAACATGCAATGCAATCAATATACTTCAATCCATTCAATATAATGATATATATACAATTATATTAAGAAAATATTGAAACATAATTCTACACAGCAGTAGGTTACTGTACCAAAATTAAGTTTTCTGCTTCTACAGAAATCCAAATATGGATCCGTCAGATGTTCTAGAAAGTAAACTCCTGTCTAGTTCCAACGCATATTTAAAATACGAAATCCGATAACAATAGATAGGTAAATTACATCATTCTTTACCGATTGCAAGTTCTGACCGGAAATCAATATCAAGTTGTTATATTTGTAAAATCTGTAAAAACCCAATTTTAAATCATCAAATATATCCATTAAGTTCCTAATCATGTTGACTAACAATCTGGAAACTATCAGGACAATATTCTAACATTAACTTAGCTTTTTAATAATTTAAGCATGAAGAAGTATATGAATCAGGAATTCTGGAATTAAAAAGGCAGTAGTAGTAAAAACACCATAACTCTTGTAATAAAACTCGGAATTCAAATATCTTACATGTTCTGAAAACTAGAAACACACGGCTATAATTTTCGTTTAGAAAGTTATAATTTTTTATGTCCGATTCTATCAAAAAAGTTTCACAAATTTCAGGCAGACAGTGAAAATCACGGTTCAGCATATTTCATGAAATATAAGCGATCTAAACGTGATGAACTTCAACTTAATAGTTGAATAATCTTATACTCAGCATGGTAAACACAATAACATAGTAAGGACAATGAAGCATACAACTAGTTTAACAACCTGGCATCCATCAATTATTTAAACACAACAACCTAATAATCAATTCTACAATAGTTTATTTGTGCTATGTTATGCATGAATAAATTCTATTATCAATACTACATGATTGTATGAAAGATTCGATATTTTAGAGTAAAAAATGGCACAAAGTCAAGAATATCTTGGGTTAGCTCGTGTAAACCCTCAATATACTCAACAGAAGATAAATAATTTAACAATACGATAAACAATTCATTATCTACTTGCGGAGTTTTAATAAAAAGCTCAAATGCGATACAATAATGATTCAAGAATAAAAAGTGACTTGCCTTATAGATGGTTAATTCGAATACGAAGAGAATAATGGGATAAGAATCCCGTCGGCGACATGTGCAAACTACGTACAATGCGCGCACAAAAGCACGTGCAAACCTGTGCAAGAACTCACAGCAACTCTGCGAATACACAGCAAACAAAAAAAACTGGACACAAAACAGCCACCAGCGGATCCACCACCGAACAGGAAACAGCAAATCACGACCAAAATAGTCAAAACCAGATTGCACAATAGCAAACAGCCTGATCTACCCAACAGCAACAGCGTAGAACAGAAATGGCGGCATTGGCAGCGGTCGGGGGCATCGACGAGCGGCAGTCGAGGGGATTGCAAGGTTGAAGGTGCTAGTCGATAGCAAGGTAGTAATGGAAGCGCTGTGGATGAGGATGATCGGAGGTGGCGATGAGGTGGTGGATGGGTGTTGTCGAGGCTAGAGGGTGATTAGGGGAGAGGCGAGTGGGATGGCGAGGACAATGGCAGATGCAGGGGATGAAGGAGACAAAGGTGGTAGGAGGAGGCGGTTGTGAGTCGAGGTGCAAGAGGAGCAATGAGGGCTCGACGGGGTGAGGAGATGGCGAGAGGAGGAAGAAGACGACGACGATCGATAGCACAGGGGATGCAGGAACAGGACTGTCGAGGGTGGGTGCAGGCGATGGGAGCGACGAGGGCAATGGGTTCGGCGATCGAAACAGGGGAGAGGGAAACGGGCTTCGGTGGGCTGGCGATGATGGAGGAGACAACAGGGTAATGTGGTGTTGTGGTGGCAGTCGAAGGGATAGGAGCGAGTGCAGCGGGGCTGCGGAACGGCGGTGATGGGTGAGCGGTTGGGTTTCGAAAAGAGACAGAGGAGGGAGGATGAAGAAGCATGCGGGGGTAGGGGGTGACGGCTAGGGTTGCACAGTAGAGGGAAGGAAGGGTTGTGCAGGGTAGGTTAGGTTAGAATAGTATAAGGAAGTTGAGGGGTTTGGGGTTAATGGTTGTACATTAAGAAAAGAGACAGAGAGAAAGAAACGGGGGAAGTTGGGGATACGGGGGATCGTGAGGAGTAAATCTGGGGTTGGCTGTTAGTGTGAATTAGGGTATTCGGTTAGCGGGTTTGTGGGTTAATGGGTTAGGATCCAATAGGAGATGGGCTTGGGTTAGGATTCAATAAGGAAAAAGAATAAGATTTAGATTAGAAATTGAACAAATAAATCAATAGTAATATAATATAACAATTAAAACAAATAATATGCATTATATTAATACTCAACTATTAATTAACACAATCGAATGTATGGATTCACAAAATAAATAAGATTGGATCTGATTTGGTTAAAATATCAAAGACAGCATTATAGTAGTTCATGTTAATTAATTAAATCAAATAGTATACATAAAATCCATACTCCAGTAATAATAATAAAAATAGATTAGGAACTATAGGCTTTCACAATAATAAATAACGAAAGTTGAAATAAACAACCAAAAGTAAATAATAATAATAATAATAATAATAATAATAATAATAATAATAATAATAATAATAATAATAATAATAATAATAATAATAATAATAATAAGGTCATATACAAAATAGGGTTATATTACAACATAAAAATTACTTGAAAATAACTATAAATACGATTGATGAATAGAAATGGATTTTAATAAACAATCAAGAAATAATAGTAATAATAATAGTAATAAGATTACATAATAAAATAAGATTTGGTTTTAACAAATTTATTAAAATAATCCAAATAGTAATAATACATTTGATTTGGGCTAATATATAAATAATCGATCAGCTAGGAATAGAAAATAAAGTTAAAATACATCATCGTTCGAAATAAATATAATTGTCGATTAGAAAAGACTTTGATAGAAGATCCAAAATGAATTTAATACAAAAATAAATTTATAAATAATCAAAATACAGAAAATATTCATAAATATGTATTTGCGGGAACAAGGGTTACATTGGCAGGCAAGAAGGGACGCTTTTTATCACTTGGAGGAATAATAATGCTGCTAAAATCAGTCCTTAGCAGTCTTCCAATGTATCTAATGTCCATATACAAGCTTCCGAAATGGGTTATTAGAAGAATTGACAAAAGCAGGAGAAGATTCTTGTGGAAAGGAGCGGATGAATCTAATAAAGGATTTCATCTGGTGAAGTGGGGTAGGGTGTGTAAGAGGAAAGAGTTTGGGGGACTAAGGATTCTGAATCTAGGAGATATGAGTAAAGCGCTCATGAATAAATGGTGGTGGAAGATGAGTAGGAGGTGCAATAGTTTGTGGTGTAAATCCTTCGCGGCCTATCAGAAGAGGAAGAAATTCATATATGGGGGGAAGAAGTAAGCATGGTAAAACATCCTTCTTGTGGAAAAGGGTGACAAGAGTGGGGAAGATGTTTCATGCCAATACAAAGTGTAAAATTGGGAATGGGAAGGACACCCGATTTTAGATGGAAAAGTGGTGTGGAGGCAATACCCTTCTAAGTCTATTTCCGGAGGGAGCTAGAGCAACAATTAGCGTTGATACATTGGTTGCAGATGTTTGGCATAATAATACTCTTAGGTTGGATGTTCGAGCGCAAGGGTTTGAGAGCATACATCAATTACGGAACCTTAATAACTTTATTTGATCTAATGAACAATGTACGCAGGATTCAGGGGATGAGAGAACCTGAATCTAGGACTGAAGGAAATATTTTCGGTGGCATCAATGTATATGTGGCTTAACGATGGAGGAACTAGAAATAAGGAGACTAATATTATTTGGAATACCAACGCGCCCACAAAAGTTAAAGCATTTCTTTGGCTGGTAAATAATGATGCTATCTTATAAAGGGTAAACTTACAGAAACAAAGTTGCATATGACGTGAGATGTTGTAGATGTGCCAACGGGGACGAAGACACTAAACATATTTTATTCAGCTGTCCTAGGGCCAGGTTAACGTGTGAGGTTGTGTGTCTATGTTTTGGGAGTATAGAGGTATCTAGTTCGAGTATAGAGGTTTAGAGAAAACATAGTTAGCAAGAATGATAGAATAGTCTGAGATGTCTCAGTTGCTGTAACTATGTGGGGCTTATAGCTAGATCGTAACGAGCTCTGTTTTTGGAATATTAATAATAGATTTTCAGATATAAAGAATAAAATCTTTGCTTCTATTCACGCTTGGGCAGGTCAGGCAGAAGCAAAGAAGAGCCTACGCATGGAGGAGGAGTAGCCCAGGGAGCGATGCGCAGGAGGGATGAGATAGCTCTTAGGTATCTTCTTTCGATTGGTTGATGTAATAGATTGTATTTTCGTTTTGATTTATGTTGGATTTTAAGTATTGTGTAATATGTAGTACTTGTTTCGGTAATCTTTCATGAGTATTGTGTAATATGTACTACTTATTTCGTTAATCTTTCATTAATGAAGCGAACGAGGTCATCTTTTCTTTCAAAAAAACATCTGAAAACGATATCCTTCTTTGTGGATATTGCATTCGAAACAGAAGCATTACTTACTCTTTGCCTGCTACGGAGCAGCCCTAATCTACAAGAATTTGAGTGTAAGGTAGTTTTCATAGATGGTTTTGGCATTGATTTTCACGAAGCCTTTTAATTAAATAGATGATTTTTTGCTCATCTCCTATAACTTTTCACTTTTCCAGGGTAGTTGTTCTGATGAAGAAGTTGCTGGACTTGGACCTGATTTTTTGGAAGCACATGGACATCTAAGTGTATTTGATAAACTTGAAACTGTCAAAATGAATAAGATAACGTGCGTAAAAGCTGAACTTAACTTCACACAGTTTGTTTTAGCTAAAGCACAATCACTTAGAGTCGATGATTGTTGAATTCATTAAGGATGTGCTTGTGAGTGATAGTGAGGAGCTAGTAATGTGAAAAGAATTGAACTCTCCAGTGATTTCGAATGAAGCCCAGATTGTATCTATATGTAAGGTTTTTGTTACTGCTCATTCACAATGTTTTTTACTTGTTATTATGATTGTTTCACTTTTTATCTTTCCTATTCTTAAAACTTCACCTTTAGCTATTGCATATGTTTAACTAGGGTCAATTAGTTCACTGGAGTAGCTACCGTTATATATATATCGCATTCCACAACTGAAGTTCTCTAAATTTTGTTGAAGGATGTATACAATCTCTTCAGTGTTCTAAATTGAATAGTTAAACTTGTTCATTTCAACTGATATACCTATGCAAATGTTAGTGTGGTTCACTGATAATTGCTTTACTTACCAATGGCTCAAACATTAGTTTCTAATGATTCAAAGAACCTCCTCTACATGTTGTGGCTTTTATTAACAGAAATGGGGCACATAAGTTCAACTTTTTATTTGCTCCTAAAAGACCATTGATGATCCTAGTAAGTCGATAACAATTCAATTGTTTGTTTGTTTTCTCTTTGCAGGACATCAAATAACTTTTCCAAGAATGCGGTGTTGCGTGTGGAATGTTGCAATACGGAATACGCGCAGAGAGAGATTAGATATGATCTCTTGCATAGTTTTCTGAGATAGTAAACCGAGCACTTTACGATTTCTTAAATGAGTTTGGGGACCTTGAGTGAAAATGTTTGGCTATTGTTTTCAAGGGAATTTTGTAAAATGGTAAACTTTTCTGTAACAGTATGACATCTAATGGCTCCAGTCGATAATGGTGGTTCAGATTTCACTTGATTTTTATTAACTCGGCTAATAGGGGAGAAAGACTGCACAGATTTAAAAAGTTGTAGTGTGATTATTTTTTTCAGAGCAGCAATTACTCGATCAAAGTGGTACTAAAATATGTTGCTTTTGGAAAATCCTTATTGCTGTCACATAAGAAATGTTTTGAATTCAAGGCATCCTATTAGATATCGATGTGTGAGAGTTCTATGAGCTTATGCTTGTGTGGTAATAGCACGTTTCAAACTAACAAAATAATCAAAAGGATAGCTGTGAAATTTAATTATTTTTTCCATTGATCGATGTTTATCAAAGTTTAAAAAGGATGATCTGATAATTATGCAAAAACCTACGGAACCTGATGTGTGCATGTTTGAAGTGTTTTAAGGTCAGTTTGATGCTCCACAGGGCCGGCCCTGAGTTCCCGGGGGCCCTAGGCGAACTTCCGAAATGGTGCCCCTAATAACATATATATATATTTTACGTGCGAAATACATGCCTATATTTACAAGGGAAGTTCAAAATTGGGGGCCCCGAAAATCGCAAATTCCGCGGGGGTCCGAGATGGCCGCCTTACCCGCCTCTATACTGGGGCCGGCCCTTGTCAAATATAACTCTTGTTGTGCTGCAACACTCTTAAAGCAATATTCCAGAGACATAGATTTAGTTAAAGCAATGGGAATTGACAACTTCTACTCCAAAAGCTTTTAGATGATCAGTAGCATTTAGCATTCAGTTCAGACCCATCACAACCATAATATACCCAATGTTTATTCTATTTTATTTTTGATAATCTTATTAGCTTTTACAGTAATTTAGTATATTCAATCTATCTGTTATAGTGTTTGTTACTTTTTATGAAAAAACAACCACCATGGAGGCTATTTATTTCAACAAAAGCCTGAAGGTTGCAATTTTATAATGAGAAATACCACGAACACAAGGTTTTTATACAATCTTTTACCATACAAGCAGAAGTGATATAATCTTTACCAATCTTTATATTTTTAATTTTTGGAGAAGCAACCAATCTTTGTATTAATAGGAAATTCACACAGTACGGTAAAAATGTACTACTTATGAGATAATAGTATTGAACTAGTAAAAGAACTATTTTCCATCCATTAAAAATAGGTGCCATAACTACTAGTGGTTACTTTTCCTCGGTGAAATCAGCATAAACGGCCAGGACAAGAAACAAGGTTGCATCTGCGGAAAATCCCGAAAATAACCATCTCACTCTGTCTCACTCTCACACCCAGTCTCTCCAACCCCATTACATGGGTCCCACATATTTCCATCCATGATGGCCTGGTGCCCCTTAAAAATTTTGGGCCCTGGGCATGAGCCCAGTTCGCTCTACCCCAGGGCCGGGCCTGATGCTCCAAAGCCTAATGCTAAAGCTAGAGAGATGTAACTCACACAGGTGCTAGGGATGTTCCCTTATCGAAGTAATCATCCAATGCCCAATTTTATGTCGAACTGCTTACTTGCTTACTTTTCTCGGTAATGGAGGGTCGATATTATCTATTTGAATTTTCACTTGGATCGTCTCATGACTAGAGTCGTTTGGTCATCAAGTTCTTTTAGAAATAATAAGATAGCATTGTTGCTGCCATTACCACAGAAATGGCCATAATAACCTCGAAAAAGGAAATCATCCAAAAATAATTAAATCAAATACATCCTAAAAACTAAAAAAGGAGATGGAGAGGGTAAGAAATCATCCACATAAAAAGAAGAAATCCTTGGAATGGGTGGATTCCTGAAAATGTGAGGGTAAGAATCATGATTCTCAGAAATGCTACAATACTGTATTTAGTACAAGACATTGCATTCCATGGAATATTTTATTATTGTGTTTGGTATAGACCAGTTTATTCCCATCAATCCTTCGCTATAGAAGACATTACCGAAAATACCCTTTTGATATTATTTTTTTAAAAACCAATAGAACTTGATGCGGTTTGTTTTTGGGAGACGTGTGGATGCACCAGGCGTGAGTTCTTACTCGATTTGTATTGAAGGAGGAGACTCCTATGTAGACGACCCTCGACTGGACGAACGGTAGTGGGGCAGGCGGTATTGAGGTGGAGGCTGATGCTCGGCTCGGATCTTTGGGGCTCGGATCCGAGGGTCTCGTGTACCTGCAGACGATCGGTCCCGGGGTACCTGCAGACGATCTCGTGTACCCTCGGAACACCGGGGTTGGTCCCGGTGGCAGACCCTCCGACGATCTAGTCAGTCACTAAGGGAGAGTAACAGTAACTAGGGTTTGAGTGGAGAAGTTTTGATCACCTGGAGAAGGAGTAGGGGTCTGGTATTTATAGAAGATGCCAACCGGGTCTGGACCCGTTTGGGGCCGGGTCTGGACCTGGTTGCCCATGATGCTGAAGCGGTGGAAATCCGGGCGGTTTTAGGGCTGATGTGGCAGCGGCCCGGACGATTTTCCGACGCTGACTTGGCAGATCGGGAGGATCAGGAGGTGTGCGCATCCTGAGGGGATCCTGTGGCCCAGGATGGGCCACGTCATTCCTAACCCATATCAGAACTGTTATCTACTTTAGTAATCGATGCATATGCGTGATACAAGCAAAACCAATACTGATGTATATCTTATAAAACCTCATTACATTAACAAATACATGACTTAAAAAGTTATATTATGATTCTAATATATTATAACTAGGTAGACAATTAGGCGTACATGGATTATAATTATCACTGAAATATATTATTTATGACTTAGTAGACAGCGGGTTCCCCCTTCAATTTTTTAATAAATAATGGTGAGTACTATTGTTAAAATTGATACATTATACTAAAACATGTATCATACTTATTTAATTACTAGGTTTGCCCGTTGACACGTGCCTACGACACGTCTTCGGAACGGTGCATCTTGTTTTACCATATAAAATAGTTTTGGAGGTCCAGCAAATTAATTGAAGCAGCAAACATATTATATGAGAAATTTTTGGGGGTCCAACAAAAAACATATTATATGATTTTTTTGATTTTTTTTTTAATTATTTTTAAAGTTTTTAAAGTTTTTAAAATTTTAAAATTTTAAAATTTTTAGTTTTTTAATTTTTTAAATTTTTTAAATTTTTTAAATTTTTATTTTCTTAATTTTTTGAATAGAAGAGGGAGGGGAGAGAGAGAGAGAAAAAATAATTAAATAAATATAGGAGTTGTTTTGGATTGTGAATTTGAATTTGAATTTGAGTTTTGGGGGGAAACTTTGGGGGGGGGGAATATGTTTTGTGAGGTTAGATCTGGGCCTTTGATTTTTGGGGGAATTGAAGGAGAGCCACTTGATAGCTTTCTTTGTGTTTTATTATATAGATGTCCAGTCTCTAATTGGGTGTTCCTCTTTATATATAAATATGCACAAATTTTACCCCGATAAGGCAGAGTAAAAAATTTCTTGGACATAACATAGAGGCAATATGTTAAGGTAGAAAGATTTTCAAAAATCTGGAGGGTGTTTTGGTAATGATAATCTCAGTTATTTTTTATGTGGAGGAATCCACAAATCCCACCATTTTAAAGAGGTATATCATTCCTAACAAAAGATTTTGATTCATATAGGAATTAAGAATCCTTCTGTAACCCTTGTTTCTGCCAATACATATTTTCTGTGTATTTTCTTTATTTCGATTCTTTATAATTCTTTTCTGCTTTTAGATTTATTTTTGTTTTAAATTCATTTTGGATCTCTTATTAAATTCTTTTCTAATTATCAATTATATTTGTAGCTATTTCAAATGATTATATATTTTAACCCAAATCCTATCCCTTTTATTATGTTATTATACATTTATATTGTAAAACCCAAACTCCTATTCAATTTTTCAATTTGTTTGTTTAACTATTTATTTTGTAAGTCATTCTGTTTTAATTAGAATTACTTTTATTTATCCTAGCCATTCCATAAATTATTTAATTCTTTATTTTATTAAAGCTCAATCCTAGTCCATTCTATAATTTGTTTAATTATTTATCTTACAAACCCACATTTTAAATCCTAGTCGATTATGTTACTAGTTAATTATTTATTTTCTTTATAATATTGAGAGCCCAACTTAAGCCCATACCCTAATTCAACTCAACCCAAACAAAAAGAAATTGAAGCAAATTCATAACAGCGAAATCTCCACCCCTTCACCTCCTAACTAAAATCTTTACTCTCCTCCTAATTACAGCCCATTATAACCTATTAAACCAAAATCATAACCTACCCCACTAATTCTTTAACTTCTTTCTCCTTCCCTCCTACTGCACCCGACTTCCTCACCACCAAACCCACCTTTGGCCTCCACATGCCCTCTCCCTCATCCTCGCTGCTCCTCATATCACCACCGCAACCACCATCACCGAGTCCCCCCCCACCTCCAGCGCCACCACAAACCACCGCAACACATAAAGCCCCTGCCATCGCCAACCACCGCACTCCACCACCTTGTTGATCGTACCCAAGCCATTCATCCTCTGCCCCTCCCCAACTGTTGCTCCATCATTTCTACCACCTGACACCTCCATGAGACCCTCTCTGACTCCAATGCAGCAACCCCGTCATCAGCTCCGCACACCACCAGCAACGCCACTCCAAACCAGCACCCTATCGCAACCATCATTTCCGCCCTGCCGTTTGCTTCCACTATCGACTGCAACCACCACGACCGACTGCACCATCACCTACCTTGCTGCTATCTCCTAGGCACCGCCGACCAACCTGCGCCATCACCTCATCTCACCACCTTCGGTTCTCCTTGCTCCATCAACAGCCCAAACCCATCACCACCTCCATTACTGCTCCTCTACACCCACCGAGCTCCACTTCAACAACCGGCTCCCACCATCTCCAGCCTGCCTACTCAACCCTGGCAGTCCTTTCTCCTTAGTGTTTTTGTCCATCGCAGTGCCTCACCTTCACCCCGATACTCCATTGTCTGCTGTCGTTGCCTTACTCACGGTTATCATCGCTTGTGCTCGCTGATTTTGCCGTGTATTGCTGCCGCTCAAGTTGCTTTTCTTTTCGTCGTAACCGTCACATGTTAAGGTAAGCATCTCTTGTACAACCTTTTTGTTCTTGTGCAAGCACCTTCTTCATCTCCGCAAGTAGTTACTTCCTTTGCATCCATATTATTAATCTTACACATGGTCGTCATATATTGTTTGAAGTCGAATTATACATCGTTCACCGTTTCATTCGACTCTCATCAATCCAAAAGTCATAGAAAATCATGAAAACCCGTTTAAATATGCATATGTTACATGAAAACAAACTAGAGGCACGAATTGTAAAAGAAAGAATGATTTGAATGAATTGTGCTTGATATGATCATATAGTTATATTCATAGTTTAATATCGTTGGAGTACTAAACTTCATCATGTTAACAATAGAAAACCATGTTGATCTCTAGATGTGAATGTATATTCAATTCTAGGACATAAAACCACATGTGTAAATCGTAATTGTTACAATTGCAAATAATAAATTAAGGACCTGTTGTTTTCTACAACTTGGAGTGAGATTTTAACCTAGTTACAAATAATATTAATCAAAACCTATTAAATAAAAGTTATAGCCCTTTATGTCTGGAATTCAGAATATCTTATGGTTTTCAAATCCGACTTGCGAATTGCAAGATATTCAGATTTTACCACTATAACGTCCTGATTCCAGATCACTGTTTTTAAAATATGTCATCATGTTCAATTAATCAAAATAGTAGGCTAACTTAAGAATTAGGACCTGAGAATTTCAAATGTTAATGATCTGTACCAGGAACTAAACTATAAATTTTGTAATAATTTTAAATAAGTTTTAGTCCAATTATACATGTAATAACTCTATAATGAGTTGCTGCCTCGACAGTAGACCCATAATGAATTAACTTGTAGACATAGTTACTTTAGTCTAAATGTATCGTTTGAATATGCGTTAGAACCGAAAGGGGTTCTAGTTTGTAGAATCTCTGACGGAACCTGATTCGCTTTTCTGTAGCAGCGAGAAAGTCAGTATCTGTATAACAACGTATTGTTGTCCAGAATTGTATTTTCATGTTTAAAATATGAATATGTCTAAATTTTTGCATCTAATGAATTGCACTGCATACCATTCATTGCACAGTCATTGTTACCTCCTTGATATCATTTCTTGACACTCGTTCCATCAATTGCATAAGCATGATTTATTTTAATAAAGCCGGGGTAAAATGGGAACGACTTCGTAGTGGATATTATAGGAGACTGCACTCGGACGAGGGGCCCGTTTTTCCCATATTGATTACTGATATCGATTATTGTTTTATCACTTGATTGCGGATTACTGACTACAGTATCCCATACTATATCATTTACCGATTATTGTTTATTGATTACTGATTATTGTTGCCGAGTACATGACCCTGTAAAATTCACCACTATAGTCAAAACATTCACTTGATTGTATGCACCCGAACCTGTGGTATGGGATGCAGGATTGCATGCATTAGATAGATTAATAAAAAAACTGATACACTTAAGATTGACACTGAGCATCGACGCTTGCATTTTAATCATTGTTTACTGTTTATCGATAATCGATTATTGAATATTGTTTATCGATCATTGATTATTGAATATTGGTTACCGATCATTGCATTATTGATTACTATGTTTCGATCATTGCATTATCGACTATTATTTACCGACCTTTGCACTATTGATCATGCTATCATCTATTGTTTATTGACTCTGATATCATTCCAATTTTTTGTTCTTGTTATATCGTCATTTTATTGTTTAACTACTTAATACTACTTGCGCCCAAAGCTTGCTCTAACGGGCAACGTCCTCCTTTCTTTGAGTTAATGTATATACAGGTACATACAATAGGATATTGAAAGATATGGGAGAATTGTTTACTGCATTGTACATTCTCGGGCATTCTGTAAGTTATTGTATCTCATATATTAGTTATTGCATTATATTTTTTTTCCTGTGATTAATATTGGATTGTTGAGCTTAATGGTATTGTACATCTTATGGATGATATGAGTTGGTATACTTATATCATTCGATGGACCCCAGTTACGTGTCTGTGTTTCCATATAACGGAAAGCAGGGCGTGACATCTTCTAAAACTATACTCACATATTACCAAACCAGGCAATCCAGAGGGTAATCCTAGATTCACTTGTATATTACCGCATACCAAACACCCTAGAAGTAGTCGTTGTTTGTTTGTTGTTTGTTTTTGGCTAATATAAAGTAAAAAGTGTTTCCAAACTTTTCCCCCTTTTTTTCTAAAATAGCAAACCACATCTCTTTCCCTAATGTGGGCGCCTATGGCCAATTGCTAAAAAAGAGAAGCAAAAAAAATTGACAAACCAGATGGGCCTAGTGTGTATCTAATGCGTAGATGGGCCCGAGCCATATGGGTCTCGATAGTGTCATCTCAGCAACATATATAATCCCCACCGCCACCTCATCCTCTTCCCTCTCCATTCTCTATGGAATTAAACAATGTGCAAATGCAGATGGCGATGATGATGCTGGAGCTGATGTCACCCAAAACCCTGACCGGCCTCCCCGAAACCATCATCTTCTACATCCTCTGCTTAATCCCCACCAAACACGCCTTAGCACATGTGCTCTCTCCCACAAGTGGTGCCACCTTTGGCGTTCCATCCCCAACCTCGACCTCTCCTCCAGTGACGGTGCCGCCGCCGAACCCATCCCGTTCCAAGCCCTCTTTATCCCCCTCCTCCACCATAGCAGATGTTGGTGAAAACAATAGATTGCACAATGGAATTACAAACAAAAAACTACAAGATAAGAACTTCACTATAATTTTACACTTTAATATTAAAAAGACACTCAAAATACACTTCTACAACACTCACGTGCTCTCTTTTTCTCTTGGTGTTTAAACACATACTACAATAGCCCACACTACTACACTCAACCTTTCTTTCATTCTCTATTCACTTCTCACTTGGTCACTCTTTCACACTCGACTATGATGTTTCTATACCTGAGTCACACTTGACTCACTGACTCCCTTGGACTTCTGTCCAACTCCTACTTCACTTCTATTCTCACTTACACTTAGGTATTTCTACACCTTCACTCGACTACAAAAGACACACTCCAATGACTCTGAGCCAATACACTCTCACTTCCTGTGTGGTGTTATACATACTTTTTGTCTTCTCTTGGACTTTTGTCCCTTATCAACTTTATACTACTCTTGCTATTCACACTTATGTATTTCTACACCTTAGTTTTTCAGTCATCAAAATCAGACGGGTTGTTGTCTATTTATAGGCATAACTAGTGATCTTACTAGGCTATAGAGAATTCTAAAGATAGATAACTCTAGAGCATCTAGATATTTAAAAAATATCCTATTATAACGATATCTAGATGATACAACTAGCTTTCTCTAGATTTCTCCATACCAACTCTCTCTAAAATAATTTGCACATGCTTCTAGAAAATTGACAAAGAGTTCAACTTTTAACACTCCTCCTCAAACTCTTTTGACCCTTATGTGCTTGATCGTTGGCTTCTTTAACACTTCGGCTTTTAGCGGCTTTGTAAAGCTATTTGCACCTTGCTCTTGACTCCTGCAGTACTATTTGAGTTTCACCATCTTCCTCTTTATATGCTACCATCTCCGTCGCCATCTCAGTTGAGGTGTAAGCATGGAATGATGTTACGTACTTGACGACCTTGAAAACAATAGTGGAGAGAACTTCCACCTTGAGCTTGAACTTCCCTTTCGTTGGCGCCACTGAGAAAAATGATTGCTTCCTATTCCTTGTTCCTGTAGTATCCTTCGACACTAATTGTGTAGATGAATTTTGTGGTGATGGATAGCTCATGCTCTCATTATACTTCATGAGGCCTTCATCTATATCAGCTACAAACTCTTCTCATGATTTATTTCTTCTTTATCGCTTTCTTCGTCTATTCTTACTTTAAAATTTTTATTTTTATTTTTTAATCTTCTTCTACCCTTTTGCATTGATTCTCTTCAACAAGATGATATTATTCAACTTTTTTTTCTTTTTTTGCCACAGTTTCTTGGCATTGATCATTTTGATCCTCAATAACCATCTTGAAGTTAATATCTACGACCAGTACATAATATTCTAGTGGTGAGGAATATGTATCTTTGAAATTTGTTACAAGCTCCTCAAGCTTCTTCCATACTTGTATAGGTGATATCAAGTCTTCAACAAACATTAATCACGTTCACCTTCTATAATTTGCTAAATTTAAATTCTCCACCATTGACTTAACACGGTTATCTTGGCTTTTTAACAGACCTAGGAATAGTTGGTTATGTACTAGCACATGCTTCCGTTGTGCCACAAATTGAACCCAACTTGATTGAACAGAGCTCTCAAAAAAAATTCCCACAATCTTTTATCTCTGATACCACTTTGTCGGAGCACAGAATATAGACACCATCAAACTGCTCATCGCACTAGATGCTCAGAACGGATGGAAGATTTATCAGATGGATGTCAAGTATGCATTGTTGAATGGCTACTTTGAAGAGAAAGTATACATTGAGCAACCTTCAGACTATGAGAAGAAAGGCCAAGAAGATAATCTACAAGTTGAAGAATACATTATATAGATTGAAACAAGCGCCTAGAGCATGGAACACAAGGATCGATGACTACCTGTAGAAGAATGACTTCAAGAAGAGGCCGTATGAGCATTGACTCTGCATAAAAAAATAAGGAAATGAAATCATGGTCATGTTCCTATATGTAGATGATATGATCTTTAGATGGAATAATCCAAAGATGTTCGAGGAGTTCAAGAAGGCGACGACCAAGGAGTTCAAACTGACAGATATAGGAGAGATGTCCTACTTCCTCGGTGTGGAGGCAACTCAATCAGACAAATGGATATTAATTTCCCAGAAGAAGTATGCAAATCAGATATTGTCACGTCCCGGTTCCCAAAATATGGTAACACGAGCACGTAACAAAAGCCCAGCGAATGATGTGTACATCATCCATAAGGTGTAACAGATTAACTCAACAATATGAAATATGTTCACAATCACGCATGAATAAATAATAACATAAACAATGAATGAACTTCAATAATCTATGAAATAAATCCATAAAATAATATCCAACATCTGCAAGAAAAGTAAACTTTGGGTCATAAAAGTCCGGAATACAAAGTACGACAAAAGTAAAAATGCGGAAAAGTAAATAACATGAAAAAAATAATTATAAGAATCTGATTATTCAACTCTATTCTCTAGAAGATTTGCTCACCAAGTCCTTTAGTCAAATCTCCTTCTGCACCTGCAAACTCATAAAAAAAGAGGGGGGGGGGGGGGGGGGGGGGGAGGGGGGGTCCATTAGAGCAAGTTACGGACAGCAAGTAGTAGAAGCACAGAAGCAAGAAAACATAGTATATCAAGAAATAATGAACTAGATCAAATGAAAATCAATAACAAGGGTTGATAATAAAATCAAAGATGCAATAATCGAGACAACAATCCATAATCAAGTTGATAACTATAATCATGATAAGAGTGCAAGTGTTAATCCTAGATTTATTAGTCTTTTATTATCCTATCTAATGCATGTAATTCTACATCCCATACCACAGGTTCGGTGCATACAAACAGTGATCATTTAGATTATAGTGGTGAACTCTACAGATCGTATACTCAGCACAATAATCAATAATCAACAATCAATAATCCACAATCAATAACAATAATCAATCGAACGATAAGCGACCCTTCCCCGAGTATAGTCTCCGATTATTCACTACCAAGTTGATCCTTATTACCCTGGCTTGTTATTATTTTGTTAGACACTAATATGAACATGCAATGGGTACAAAAGTATCAAGGTGATGTTAATGAGATGTTAAGGCTATGAAATGCATGGTATAATTAATTCTATTCACTAGATGCAAAATCAAACATGGTTATACTTAATAACACAAAAACACACTTTTTGGACAACAAGACGTTGTTGTACAAAAATCCACTTTTCCGTTGCAACAGGAAAGTAAATCAGGTTCTGTCAGGGGCTCTATAAACTAAACTCCCTGCTGGTACCAACACATATTCACACGATATATTTTAATCACAGTAGCTATGTGTATAGTTTCACCCTTTTTCTGGTTTCGTGTCCATGTATCATGTTAAGGTCAAATTCTCATATAAAAGTTGGTTGTAAAATCATTTAAAAATCTCATAAAAAAACATAATTTAGTTCTTAACTGAGTATAGAAACAACACGATTAATCTCAGTTCTAAATTCTTAATTTAATCTACTGTTTCAGTTAGTTAAACATGGTAATGTATTTCTAGACTGTATTCTAGAATTCAGACGTTACACCACGAGAATCTGAATTTCTTACAGTCTGTAAGTCGAATTGCAACCGTCAAATAATCTGGATTCCAAACACACAGGGCTACAACTCTCTCAGCTCAGCTTGCAAGTGAAGGTAGAGTTCTTTTTAATAAGTTCTAAATTATATTATCTACATCTAGGTTAGAAGTCTTGTTCTTTACTGAACTAGTGCTCTGGCAGCCACCTAGGGTCATATTCTCATATATATAACGGGTCTGGAAAATCATCAACTATACTTATAAAAACATCAAAGTGACTCGTAATCATGTCTAGTAATAACCTAGTTAATGTCAAGTCTTCATTTTACTGATAATACACTATTTTAAATATTAAATCGTGTCGATAAGCCTCTAGATAGAAATCTGGAATTAACAACCTAGCAGTATTATAAAGATGATAACTTGTACTCTATAAATCGGAATTTAGATCTGTTGAATGTTATGGAATTAGACTCATAGGGCTACAAATGTCATTTATAAAGTTCCACTCAAATGGGTCAAAATCTCGAAACAATAAGGAATAAACAGCAGGCAAGCAAGTTGATTATTATTAATTAACAACAAACGGAATACACAAGCATATAACTTTATGGCAATTAATTAACAAGAAATTATACTCAATCATAAGGGTGAAATTCTACTATTAACAAGACAAACCATTATTTCCCTAACATTAAATTCACGAATCAAGTTATAACATCATATCCAAACGAAAAGCATTCAGATTATCATTCTTCTATATAACATGTTTTTAATCTATGTGTTCATGTAAAAAGCCTTGGTTTTGAATCAAGGGAATGACACGAAAAGAAAACTACTACTTGGTTTTGCCGATGAATCCATAAAAATTTCTTTGAGAGGTATCAAGCAAATAAAATACGATAATTGAAATGGAAAGTACTTGCGAAGATCAAATAATTCTTGAACAAGAATGATAAACTAGTTCAAGGGAAACTTGCCTAATATGTTGTTTACGACGTGAAGGAAATGTGATAGACGATGAGCCAGATGGTAGAACACAACAAAACTAGGCAATGACTAAGTTAGAAAACCACAAAGTCTTCAAGGCAGCAAGCAAGACAGGGTTGCGGCAAGGCGGCCTTGGGTGCCGGTCCGGTTGGAGGGCAGTTGCTGGAGGAGGTCGGGGTATAGTAGATGTGGTTGCGGAGACGAGGAAGATAGCAACATGAACAGCGATGTGACTGCAGTAAGAGGAAGGTGGGATTCGGGTGCTTGCTGTCGGTCGTAAGACTGCGGGCCGAGAGCGGCTATGGGGGTTGCGGGTGTAGCTCGCGAGAGAGGGCGAGGATGACAGCGGTGGAGGTAGGTGAGGGAATGCAGCAGCAGCCGAAGGTGAAGACAGGGTGAGGGAAATGATGGCCGGGGCTGCAGATGGGAAGGAGGAGATGAGCGATTGTGGAGACTGTGGTAATGGCGACGAGGGGCAGGGGCGTCGGGATGATGGGTGCTGATGATGGAGTGGCACGGTGGTGCAACAACGGTGGTGGAGTTTAGTGGTGACGAGGGAGCAATGGCGGTGGAGGAAGGTGATGGTGGGCAGCGATGAGGCGGCAGTTTGAGGCTTCGGGTTCGGAAACCAGACGGAGAAGAAGAAGAAGGGAAGAGAGTGAGTCGAGGGAGGGGCGGCTGATGAATGAAGGAGGATTAGGGTTAATTGAATAGAGTTAGGGATTTCAAGGGTATTATATATTGGATTAAGCTTAACAGGTTATAGGGGTTAACGGGTTAGCGGGTATGGATCAAAAAAATAATAAATCAATTAATGGGCTTGGGTTTAATAAAAGAAAACAAAAAATAATGATATACTAGATTAATAAAACACCCAATACTAAAAAAATAATAAATAAATAAATAAAATAGGGTGCACCAAAAATTTTAGGGTTAAAAAAAAGATCGGATAATCGAAGGAGAGCAAAAGAGTCAAGAAGAATGTCAGGTTTTTATTAAATAATAAGAATACAAGAGTTGAAAAAAAGAGAAACACAAATACAAATAAAATCCCGTACTTCCGGGAACAGGGGTTACAGATACTTGAATGGTTCAACATGGCGGACACAATCCAGTCAGTACTCCAGCTGAAATTAGATTCAAGCTCAGGCACAACCTGTCAGGAGACCGGTTGATCCTATTCACGAGCCTGGTTGGGAGTCTACGATATCTAACTATATGAGGCCAGACATCATGTATGCAGTGGGGCTAGATACATGGAGAAGCCAAAGGAGGGCTACTTCAAGGCCACCAAGGGAATATTAAGGTACATCAAAGGCACTATTGGAGATGGATTGGTGTACACACACTCGAAAGATTCCAGGCTGGTTGACTACACTAATAGTGACTACGGATGAGACTTAGATGAAAGGAAAAGCACGTACGAGTATGCATTCAACATCGGATCATATGCATTTTCTTGGACTTCGAACAAGCAGTCCATAGTTGCTTTGTCAATATTGAGGCCGAATATATTGATGCAACAACATGTGCATGTCTGGTGATATGGCTTAGGAACATGATGGAGGAGTTAACTCATCACCAAACATAGGCCGATTGTATGTGGACAATCGGTCTGCGGTCGAATTAGCAAAAATTCTAGTTGCACATGGAAAGAGAAAGCACATTGAAACAAAGTTCCACTTTCTGCGAAATCAATGTAAGTCAAAGAGAGTAAAACTCATGTACTGCAGGCCAGAAGAGCAAATTTTCGATATCTTTACGAAGTCGCTAAAGACCGAGGTGTTCGAGATAAAATAGGTTTGAGGGTGAGTGTTAGTAGTCAAACCTAGCATGTATTATCCTATAGAAACCTAGATAAAATACTACTTGAAATTATTGAGAAGGTTCCAGTAAAATCCCTCTGGAAAAATATCATAACAATGTAGAGATATGTAGAAGTGTAATGAGGAATTAATAATATATATTCTAGAAAGTTGTAGGGGTTTGACATCACTAACATAACTAAACTATACATAGAGAGTCCATGGGTCTATTGGTGGAGTGCAGAAGCAAGAGTGAAAGACAAAGAAAGAGAGAGTGTGAGGTTGAGCGACTGTGTGGTGTTGAAACACTCATTGCCAAATAGTCAAAAGAGTGGTTGTAACTTTACTAAAAATAAAGAGTCTCTTCATATATTCTCTTGTAAAAGTAAATATTATAGTTTACTTGTAAGTCCTCTGTTGTAGTTTACTTTACAAACAAGTCCTTACTCATACTTTAAGTGTCCACACACCCATCCACCTCTTCAAATCATGCACCAACTCTGATGTCCTAGCCATCCTCTCTGGCCTCTCTGGTGCCACCATCCACTCCCTCCATTGCTTCGATGTCAACACCTGCATTCTCAACTCCATTGCTTCCCTCTTTCCTCAACTTACCCATTTAGACTCACCTGGAGCAATAAAGAACTCTTTGAGTGCCTTTCTAGAGATTCTTCTTTAGGGTTTGAAACTCTTTGTGGTTCTTTTGGTAAACTTGACATGGTGGAAATAAGTGAGATGACGTGTGGGGGATGAACTTAAGTTCGTGCAATTTGTTTTGGCAGAAGAACCAATCAAGACCGGCCCCAAGGTGGAGGCCGGAGAGGCGACCACCTCAGACCCCAGAATTTTTTGCAATTTTTAGGGGCCCCAAATTTTGTTTCCCTTATATATATATATATATATATATATATATATATATATATATATATATATATATATATATATATAAGGGAAACAAATTTGGGGCCCCTAAAAATATATATATATACGTCTAAATATATATATATATATATATATATATATATATATATATATATATATATATATATATATATATATATATATGTGTGTGTACATGTGTGTGTGTATATATATATATATATATATATATGTACATGTATTTTGTGCGTGAAGTTTTTTTGATGAATCGGATAGGGTCTTACGACCCAGCCATCAAAAATATAATATAATGAATCAATAAGTAGTAATTTTACAAGCCGTAAAATGGACAAAAACACAATGAGTACATCAGAACATCAGTATAAAGAAACAATCCTAGCACAAGCGAGCAGCACCAAGACTGAGGGGAGCTCGAAGACCAAACAGCACTGAACAGGCATGGACACAGCATCCGCAGGAAAACATCCAAAGAAGAGGACGGATCCCCGAAACCTGAAAGCTCAAGGAGAGTCACCCACCAAGCTTCCACTCCCACGACGGCAGAGAAGCATCAACGAATCTAACGATGGAGCAGCAAACCAACTCTTCCAAACCCAAACAGGGAACAAAAACCTGATAATAAAGCACCATGCTGTACTAACGGATGGAAGAAAAGAAAAGGAGAACGAAATAAGGATCAAACTCCCAATCAGCTAGGTGGTGATGAACCCATGATTAACTCCAAGACCCAAAAGAGGGCAAAAAATAAAGCAGCTGAAGTAAAGAACAAAACAAAAGAGGCCTCAATACATATGTATGAGCATCGAACACCAGCCATCGAAACGCATACAACATCGCCTAACAACACAGACCCATAAAAACAAATCCTCCAAACAAACTATCTAAATCGATAGCAGGGCAGGCAATAACAAACACAAATAAAGCCAACACAGAGCTTAAATCAACATAAACATGAGTCCCCAAATATACAGTAGCTCAGAACCCAACCATAGATAAGTTCATAGGCGAAACCCGCCCAAAATGAGATGACGGTAACAAGTAAAAGAGCTCTGCTATAATAAGGTTGTAGCTGATACAACAACAGCATACAAAATAAACAAAATCCATCAGCCACCAAAAAAAAGAAGGAATATGCAACCACTACCAGACTAGCAAAATAAAGAGACAATAGCTCGGACGAGATCAAAAGAACAGATCACAGCGAGGCAATGCTGGTAGCCGCATCTAGTGTGGGAAGTTAATCCTGCAAGGAAGAATGGAAGGGGAAGATATAGGTTAAACCATAAGCAACGCAAAACCATCAAATTAAAGAGCATGAAGAGTACGAAGACAGTGATAAGCACTTTCTATAAAATGGAATGAGGTAGTGGTAATGTCCTTGGTATCCAAAACCGAAGACGAAGACAGTGATAAGCATTTTGTGCGTGAAGTTAAATTACAATATGTTTAGGGGCCCCCAATTTAAATTTTTGGGCCTTCATTTTTTTTAATAAATTAGTTAAGGATTTATTTATTTGAGTTTTTTGGGGCTTTTGATTGATTTATTTGTATGACTCAGCTTATTTACCAATTTACCTATCCCCCAAATCTCCATTTATTTATCCTCACCAGCACACCCGAACACCCACACCCGAATACCCAACCCGACACCCGAACCTGAATACTCTTCCTTCAGCTCCAACCCAAATATAATCTCAATTCCAATCTCATCTCCATTCTATTCATTTTCTCCCCAATGAAGATAAATTTATACAATCTCAAATCAGAGTTTTAAATAAGTTTCTTATTAACAAACCTATAGAGAATGATAGTGAATTTGCTTCAAGAAATTCAAGAAGAAGTCATACTTTTTTGTAATAATAACATATCTTATTTTGTCTTAAACAATGTGCAATATATATATATATATATATATATATATATATATATATATATATATTCAAAATTGTAGCAAATTTTTTTTATACCAATTTTATGTTTTTTTAAATTATGTATTCTGGCCCCATTTTAGGTGTTCACCTCAAGTCCCCGTGAACTCAGGGTCGGCCCTAGCGCTAATGATCAAGACGATGATGGTTGGTTTTGATGGAGGTCGACTTGAGGGTGATGAGGAGTTGGTTATGTCACGGGTATTGGAGTTTTCGGTGGTTTCAGATCAGGCACGGATCATATTAATTTGGATTCAAGAGTTTCATTAGTGCTCAATCTCAATGTTCTTATATTGATTATTTTCATGTGTAAGTAGGGTATTGATTGATCTTCCTATTAGGGTTGTTTTGACCTAAATTGGTTTGGCACCGTCAATTATCTAGTTTGCTATCATAATATCCAAATTACATGTTGTAGAATTCTTCATTTTTTGTGTAATTGGGTACATGTTTTGCCTACTTTTTCGTTGCAGTTTTTACTAGATTATAAAATGATCGGGCCTAGATATCACATAATATACAGCTTCCTAAGTCCCTACATATAACTGGTCAATATTCACTATCATGCACTTGTGTGTGGATGTAATTAAGAGAATACTGTTTTTTTGATAACTAGGATAGAATCAGCCGATTCCAGCCCAATATATAAATTGAAAGTATAAGTACAAACCAGGTCAATTTTACACCATCGTAAAACATAACAGACCAAACAAGAGTGGAAAAAAAACACGGAAAAGCGAGACGAGCAACTAAGCTAATTGCTCAGTCGACAAAAGAGATAGCAACATAAACTAGCAATAATAGAAAACAAGAATTAACATAAGAAGAACACAAACGATCCGACGACCCAACGGCCAAAATGTCCTCAACACACCCAGCACAATCAGGACCTCCACGGCAGAGAAGAGCGAGGAAAAGTGGAGAACAGAGAGAAGCATCAGCGACCTAAAAACCACTGCACCAGCCTGGAGGAGGAGAGAAACGAATATAAAAATAACCCGTCAGGCACAGCAAAAACTGGGACAAGCGATGCAAGAGCAACAATCCAACATGCTCAACCCTTCAAAACAAACTAAGAAAGCCCTACGACAATGGAGCAATGGGACAGAGGTGCATCACAGCCAAATCCAGCAAGACCCGAACAGAATACCTATGAGGCAATCAAAGAAAACACCATAGATACCTGATCCCGACAGTAAGCAACTAAGCTGAAATAGCCCAGTAAATGGACCTCCAAAACTGGGACCAACCCTCGTCCCAGAGCAGCAAGGGAGTCAGGGAACAAAGGAAAGAGCAACAATTACTAAGCATAATTCACTGTCCCAAATCCAGTCCCAAACCACCCCAACGGCAGAGCCAAAAAGAGCAGAAAACATACACAGAACAGAATAAGAAAACAATGCAGCAATCGATAACAACATCCAAAATAGAGCACCACAGAGAATACGCGACTAAACAAAAATAAGCACAAGAGCGCCCGAGGGTGGAGAGGGAAGATTATATACATTAGAGCACAAAGTAACAGATAGTTTATACCAGAGGCATACCAACTGGAGTTAGACAAGAGAAAGGCAATAAGCTAAGCCATCTACTACCAACATCACCTTACAGTAGTGGAAAAGAAAAGAGGTATTCCAAGAATAGAAATAAAGCACAGGTATTAAGGCACCTACAAAAGATGAAACCAAAATACAAAAGAGAGGGAAGTAGGGAAGCCATTGAGCACCTCATTCCTGCAAAGAAGAAATTTCAAACAGTAATAAGCCCAACAGAAAAAATAAGCTCAAACAGCATTAAGAGAACGTAAGCAAATAAGTGCCTCATCAAGACGCTTAAGATGTAATGCTAAAATCTTGTTTTGTTTTAAAGTAGCGCACCAGAAATTGATGAAGAATAAAAAATCATCAATGATAGAGTCGATCGTAGCGGAAGTTTGAGAAAAAATCCGCTTATTCCTTTCTGACCAAATCACCCAAATAATAGTCATGAGGGAGAGAGTCCAAGAACACCAATATTTTTTATTGATATACTGAGGAAACCAACAAGAAGCCATTTCGGAAGGGAGAGAGGGAACCTCCCAAGCCAAGACACAAATCTTCCACAAAGGACGGATGAAGGCGCACCGAACGAACAATTATTCAACATCTTCAAACTCGGAAGAGCACAGAGGGCATAGTTGACCCAATGCTAGATTCCTTTTATTAAGCACCTCCACAGTGAGAAGCTTGTTGTGGTAAGATAACCAAGAGAGAATTTTGACCTTAAGAGGGGCGCAACTACTCCAAATTAAGCTAGCCAAAGGCGATAAAACACCATGAAAATTAAGGAAGTTATAAAACGATTTAACAGAATAGGAACCCGAGCTGGACCACCTCCATTTAAAATCTTCTCTCGGAAGCCAAACATGGTTGTTAAGGCTAAAAAGAAGAACGTTGAAATTCGGAATAAGATCTACGGGAAGGGCAGTACAGAAGGGAATGAACCAAACCTGCTGGTTATTATGAACATAAAAAGATTTCACCACAGTGGCAGTGGGATTGGAGGATAATCGGTAAAGCGAAGGGAATGCCGATGCTAACTTGGAGTTACCGATCCAAAGATCGAACCAGAACTTGGTCTTAGAACCATCAGAACAATCATGATAAATACCACATTGAAACGATATGGTCGCTTTCCAAACTCCCTTCCAAAATGGGGAGGCCATACAGGATAGGTAGGGATAAAAGTCCCATATCTTGCGCCTAGAAAAGCACTTAAAAGAGATGATGTGGACCCAAGGTAATTGATCTTCTTTCATAATTCTCCAAATCCACTTGCCCAGAAAAGCAAGATTTTGATTCCTGAGATCCAGAACTCCTAAACCTCCCACAACCTTGGAAGTGCAGATCACCTTCCAGTTACAGAGGCGAGAGCTAGGTTTATAATAGTGAACACCTGACCAAAAGAAGTTACTTCTGATTTGATCAATCCTCTTAATAACCCAAGAGGGAACGTAAAAGAAAAGGGATAGAGGACAAAACCGAATTGAGCAGAATTAATCTACCTCCACGGGAAAGCTGCTTACCAGACCAAGAATTAAGTCTAGATTCAACCCTTTCTATCATCAGAAGCCAATCAGATTTGTGCAGCTTTTCCCATCTCAAGGGAATACCTAGATACTGAAGAGGGAAAGAAGCTGATGCACAGTTGAAAAATTGATCAATTTCGGCCTGCCGATTGTGGGAACCCCCAAGCCAAAGAACAGAAGATTTCTGAAAGTTGATCGATAATCCTGAAGCTCTTTTGAAGATATATAGATGGAGTTTTAGGTATCGAACAGAACTACCATTAGGTTTTGCAAAGATGATAGTGTCATCGGCATATTGGAGGTTAAAGACCCCACGAAAGCTCGGCGATCCACCAAGCCCTTTAATAACTTGAGCATCTCAAGCATTACGGAGTAATCTACTGAACACGTCAGCAACAAGAGTGAATAAAGGGACGATATAGGATCGCCCTGTCAGAGGCCACACTTAATTTTGAATTTGTAGCCTTCCGACCCATTGATGAGAATGGAAGAAGTGCCGGCAAAAAGACTGGATTTAATCCAGGATATCCACTTGGGACCGAAACCATGATTAATAAGAATTTCGAAGAGGAAGTCCCAGCTAACATTATCATAAGCTTTTTGAAAATCAAGTTTTAAAAGGATACCCTCAGAGTTAAACCTGTGACACTCTGAGATGATCTCTTGGGCAGTCGCAACACTATCATGGATAAAATGATCTTTGATAAATTCGGATTGAGCAGAATCAATGAGAGGAGAGATAATTGCACTAAGGCAGCCGGAAAGAACCTTCATATTGATTTTGAAGGGAGTATTGAGAAGACTAATAGGCCGAAAGTTAGCGACTGTATGTGCTTCCATCATTTTGGGTATGAGCACTATATGAGCGTAATTGATACGGTCAAAAGAGAGAGAGCCTTGGTGTAATTCAGCAAACATATTGAACAGATCATCGTTAATCCACTCCCAAAATTTTTGGAAGAAGAATGAGAGAAAACCATCAGGACCTGGCATTGAATCGCTCTTTAACGAGAAGACAGCAGACTTGATTTCTTCCATCGAGAAAGCATTTTCAAGACTAGACAGGTCGTGCGTTTTAGGACCGTAAAGTTGGTTCCAATCTATACTGATGGAACGATGTTTATAAGAACCTAGAAGGTTTTTATAAAAACCAAGGAAAGAATGATGGATAGCCGAATCCGAATTCACCTCATCGCCATTGTCGATAATGGAGGTGATGTGATTACAGCATTGCCTGTGCGACGCAAAGTTATGGAAGAACGAAGTATTCCCATCTCCCTCCTTCAGCCAATGATACTTGGCTCTCTAAGCCCATTTAATGTGCTCATTCTGGAGAATGACGGTGTAGTCCCTCTTACAAGAGCTACGTTCTGTACGCATGGAGTCAGATAAGGGACCCCGCTCTTCATGGAGATCAATGGATGCAATAGAGGAGAGGAGAAAATTTTTAAGGAAATTAGAATTAGCATGTCTCTCTTTGCGCCAGATTTTGCAACCGTGCTTGATAGCATGAAGCTTGATCAGGATACGTCCAAGACCGGACGATCCCGTAACAGCGGAAAGGCATTCAGAAACAAGATTAACAAAAATTTGATCTTGCAGCTAGAATTTTTCAAAACGAAATTTGAATTGCTTCGTGAAATTGTAGTTAGAATAAAGGGCTATAGGAACATGGTCGGACGAAGGATTGGGCAAAGCCATAGAGAAAGAGTTTTGAAAATAGTTAATCCAATCCTTAGTGACCAGAAATCGATCGAGTTTAGACATAGTCGGAGAAAGCCGCATATTGGACCAAGTGAAGGATCTGCCATTAAGAGGAAGATCAGTAAGGTGGAGGGAACGGATGCAATCATTAAAACGAGAGGAGAGAAATACATTGGGAGCGTTGGGGGACCTTTCAAAAGAGAATCTGGTAACGTTGAAATCACCACAGAAGAAAAAGAAACCATTAATGTTGTTTTGGAACGATTGGAATTTGTTCCAAAATAAATTGCGCTATTTAGGAGAAGATGGACCATAAACAGAAATGACAGTAATGCTGCAATTGAATGTAGACCAGTGAATACGAACGATGAGAAAGAAAGTTAAATGTTGTATAGAAATAAAAGAGAATATGGACTCTTTAAAGCCAAAAATGATCCCTCCCCTTGATCCAATGGCATCTAGGGAGATCCACTTGGAGAAGATGGATCCACCAATAGCACGAAAGATCGAAGGGGAAGGAGATTCAAGTTTGGATTCCTGGATAGAAATAAGATCACAATGAGAAGAGGCGATCAACTGATAAACAACCTGTTGCTTAGAGGGGCTCCTGAGCCCACGAATATTCCAAGAAATACTAATCATGGACACTATGCGACTCAAGAGCTCTAGAAATTTCTTGAAGCATAATAGCCTCAAAATCTACCACATTATCCGAATTAACCACGAACACCATATTATTGGCAAGGTTAATCATGTCAAGGTTGGAGAGGGAGTTGAAATGGATTTGATAGATGGAACCTAACAATAGCTGATCGTCGTTAGTATTAGGTGGGGGAGGGAAAGTTAAGTTGCGAGCCTGAGCTGCTAACGAGGGAAGAGACACGACCGAATAAGCAGCAGTTCTCTTGGCCCTAATACAAGTGCTAGAACGAATAAGAGGGAGGGAAACTTTCATCGCTAAAGATGACTGAAGATGATAAACATCTTCCTTCCCCAAGGAGGAAGGAAGAGGAAGCAGATGTTGAGACGGCACTTGAAAGGAATGAGGGACCTTACTGATAGGGATAGTGCGGGAGATGGGCTTCTAACTAGGAGAAGAAATAATAGTCGGTGAGGGGAACTGAGAAGGGGATGGGAGTGGAATTGAACAGGGTGGGATAATGGTCAGGTTAAGCCTAAGTGAGATATGGCTATTCACTCTCAAAATAACCGAAGAATAACATCTGCTATCTATAGTAGCACAATAAGTAAGATAGAAAGAAAGGTAGAGATTGTGCCTCTTCCTTCCTGACCAATTCAATAAAACAGAATAATTCATGAAATTAAAAGAAAGGAAGGGAGAGCGAACCTTATGATGCGGCTGAACACGGTTCAGCTTCGCTTCTTCTTCCTCCAAGAGATTGTCTTGATCCACCCAAGCATTAGCTTTAATCGATGGAGCAACAGTAGCTTTAATGGGAGTCGTAGAGGATCTAGAAGCCTGGGAGGGGAAACTTTGAACAGATCGTTGGAATTTGTCCCAATCAGAGGAGTAGTGAGGGTTAATATCCCAGGCAGGCCACTTAGGATCCGCTTCCTGCACCTTGGGTGGAGCTGGAGAAGAAATAAACATCGAGGAGGAGAATGGATGCACATCCACAGCCAGCTTAGAAGCAGCCAGGACCAGCGGAAGCTTAGACTGGTGCTCGGCGGCTACAGCCTCCGAAGAACTAGAAGGTTTCACGCTCGCTTGAGACGAGATGTCTGGATTGATCCAAACCAGGTTGGGAGCCTTAGTAGGAGAAATTTTGGAAATGTTAGGTTGACGAAATTCCAACTCTGATTAGCATAGTGCTTCCGAATGGGGCCCTTGAAAGGACCCTTGAATTTGGTGTAGGGATCTTACGGCAGGGAAGAGGTACCGACGGTGAAGGTGGAGGGGAGCGAGGAGGAAGTAGTTTAAGATTTAGGGGCCCCAATCAAGGGAGGAGGTTGAGAAATGCCACTGCTAACAGAGTCATGATATTTCATAGAGATAGAAAAGATGGATTTGTGATCTGTAAGAGTATAAACTTCAATTCTGTGATGAACTTGAGGGCAACGAAATTAAGCTTCTACTAGCAGGCAGCCTGAAGCTAACATAGAAGAAGAAGATATACTAATCAATTCCCCAATGCATTTAGTCATATCTCCAACGAGCCGATGACAGTCACAGAAAGGAGGAAGCCCCAAAAGAGAGATCTTAGTAGGGGAAATGTTAAGGGTCGAAGGGGGGGGGGGGGGGTAAGGCAAGGCTGGATCCACTTGCGAATGGACAGCGAGATCGCACCAATGGCAAGGGAGGAGATGGTCGTGAGATCCTCTAAAATTTTAGAAGAGGGGCAATGGATAACCACATCTCCATTAGAGCAAGTGTTGACAACCCAATCCCACTCTTTCACATTACATGAGTTGCAGAGGAAGGAATTTAAAGTGAAATTGGGAATCGAACCTCCACCAAAGGTAACAGCCCCGTAAGTATCAAACATTACTAACTTATCAGAGAGCTCCGCCGAAGGGATGAAAACCTGAGTGACCTGAGGCTTCGAGGCCTGAGAAGGAGGATGAGACAGCTCTGGAGAGGAAGGGAGAACTGCCTTGGGGAGGCGAAGAGAGACTGGAGGAGTGGGAAGCAATGGAGACTTAGAAGAAAGTCTGGCTCTCTTAGGATTATTAGATTGGATCTCTGCAAGTTTTCTTTGTAGGGAGGGAAATCAAGCGCTGCGAGGACTTGTTCAGAAATGGGGACTCCCAAGGAGAGTCCCAAAAGCTGTTGTAAGGAGAAGCATCGATGACGAGCGTGACCAGGTTTGAGACAAAATAAGCACTTCATGCTGGAGGAACAGAAAGCCTTAAGGTGACCAGGTTGAAGACAATGAAAGCAAATTTGGTGAAAGGGGGGAGAAGAATGGAGAGAGGTAGATGAAGACGAAGCGGTCGGATAAGAGAAAGAGCGGGAAGAGGGTGATATAGTACGCCCTAGAATGTCCCTCACTGAGGGCCGGGAAGGCCTTTGAGAATTTGGGTCATCCGAACCGCAACTAGAAAGGGAAATGTCAATAAGTTTTTTTTAATTTTTTTTAACAACTTGGACCCAAGAAACTTCCATAATAGAAAAGGCCCAACATGTAAAGGAGCGAGTGCGAAAAGCCCAAAAGAAATAACCAACAATCCTTAATAACCTTTACTATAGAGATCGGTAGTCAGAGAAAGAAGGTGAAAAAGAACTAAAGGGGGGGGGGGGGGGGGGAACGAGAGGAGTAAGAGAAGAACGTAAAGCTAGAAGAGGTGAGGAATCCTGATGACAACGATCAGGAGGAAGGCTACAAACGCCTTGAACAATAAACCAAGAGCAGTACTAGCTCCGGCAAAGAACAGAGGATAAAAAAAAAGGAAGAATCTCACGAAAACCTGAGAATCGCCCAAAATGCAAAAAGATGTAATACCTCAAAGAGGAATAGCCTCAACAAACACCAGATTTGAAGCATACAGACAATCCAGCAACAAAAAAATCCAGTGGACAAAACCTCAACCAGCACAAAAAAACCCACAGGACAAAACCTCAACCAGCACACGAGAATAAAGGAAAGAAAAAACTCACAGCGATGGGATAGGAGTAAGCGCAAAGGGTGAGAGCCTGAGTTGAGGCGCCACCGACTGTAGCAAACAACAGAGGTTACGAGGAAGAGGCGATCCACCTAGAGGGGTGGGAAGAGACACAGCGCCGCCAAAATGAGGACCGGAGTGAGGATCTGCAGATTCGGGAGAGAAGAATCGCCTCCGAACAGATCTGGTCGAGTGATCCAGAAGAGGGGAGGAAACGGGAGCGCCAAGAACAGTGCGAGAGTGGCCGAAAAAAAGAGATGGGTAGAGAGGGATTCTCGAGCTAAGCAAGAGGAAGCCTAGAGGAAGGCGGGGGGAGGAAACTCCGGGATCTAGGCGAATAAAGCCCTAGGATATTGGGGAGAGAAGCTCTAGAGACGATGTTCCTGATGTGGGGTTTTTTCAGCAACTCACATAGAGTTAAATCGGCCGTATTTAAGAGAATATTGTTGAAACAAAGGAATTGCCATGCTCTGTATCTGTATGTATAAAGATTTAATCTTGTTTGTTATCTAATGCATTTGTATACTATTCGGTTTTTATTTTGATGAATTACTTTTCGGTTTTTAAATTTGGGACATACTACCGCTGTATTTACTCAGATGATCTAAAAGCCATGCCAATATTGATTCTTAAATATACTAATGGTAAGCAAAGAGATTATTTTTATTACGCATAAAATTTTGTGTTGATTATTAAAACAAAAACTTTAATAGTGTTGCCACTAGGTAGGAGTAATAGAATTAGAGTTCGCACAACAGTAAGGCTACGATAGACCTACACCAACTTGAATTGAGGTAGTTAAAAAGGATATTGTAGTTGTTAATTTGGAGATGCCTACTAGGTGAGCTGGAGGAAGAAAGATTATTCAGGCGGATGCTGCCTATCTCGAAGATTGTGTTGGAGACTTTGTTATAGGTGTACCACATTTTTGAGCGAAATCTTTAGTGTAAGGAATTATCCTTTGAGCTTCATTTTGACCTCTTACATATTGTATAATATTTTTATTAAAGTGGAGTGCTAGTTATAGCCTCATAGGTATTCATGTCACTTCCTTCCATATGTACTGCATTCTATCAAGATTGAAAGCAACAAGTTAAAACAATGGTCTCACAGTTTTATCTAAAGAAGTTTATAACCCTCATTTTCTAACCTGTGTAAGTGAAAAATAAGTGGAAATACAAATTTTGTACTAAATTATTGCTTAATCATATTCAACTAATGATCTTTTTTTATATTTGACAAATTTTTCTTGTTTGAAGAATCCAACTCTCTTTTGCAGGATTATCCTCCATGTCGCTACAAAGATCTCATTGCCTTCATGTCCTAGCTAACTATGAACATAGATGTTGGAGCTTTTGATGATATCAAATCAAGTCAAAGTCTGTATTATTATTAGATATTATATTATATTAGATATTATATTACTCAGTTTAGTACATATCGGAATATGTATTAGTTGCTCATATATATAGGAGACATTGTACTCAGTTATAAGCAGTTCAAGAATCCAATAAAGTATTCTTTTCTATCTCTAAATCTAACATGGAATCAGAGCCTCCTTGTTTCTGTTAGAGCATCCACAGTCGTGATTGTTAGAAAATGCATAAATGCATAAATGGATATAGCATTTTTCCTGTTTGCTGCAGTCGTCGAATGGTATTTTTT